>OZ034972.1:38634237-38971737 GCA_964030785.1 Siderastrea siderea
TTTCCAAAAACTTGATTTCAGAGACCCAAAAGGCCCCGAGTAGAAATACTTAGTCCGTGCCTGCACCCTTTCCTCGTGCGTTTTAATATTCTTTAAAGGCATCTTGAGGTGACTTGGACATCTAAGTCACCCTCATATCAAGGTCGATCGTCTTCGAACACCTTTAAGAGTGATAGCGGGTCGCTGCGGCTCGCTTGGAATTATCATCTTGGAATTATCTTTCCCTTTTGCTTAACCGATCAACCGACCGACCGACCCACTTTCGCGAGGATGGAGGCGATGGGTGGGGGGGGGGGGGGGGGGGTTGGAAACCTACCTAAGGGGAAACCTTTTCATGTTGGGGGATTAAGGGTTCAAACTTCCCCCTTCTCTTAGCCTTCAACCCCAGCTGCGCCCTCATTTTGTTGGCTCACGCTCTTTGCGTTTTTGGCGTTTGCAAACTTTATGACTCGGCCAAACTCGTTCAACATTATTCAACAATCTTGAACACAAGTTTGTTGTGCGATGTTGAACAAGGTGGGCAAACGAATTCAATACTTTTGATCACACCTGAGAACATAGAAAAAGTTGAATAAATATTACAGAACATCATTGCACAGGGTGGCACACCTGAGAACAAAAGAAAAGTCGGCAAAATTGTGAAACATCATTAAGCTGGAAGGCCAAACTTGTTTTTAAAATTCAACAGCGTTGATCGGTGTTGAATAGAACGTTGAACCCCCCAGTTAACCGTTTTGTAGTTTTCTTCACTGTTGGAAGTTTTAAAAAAAGACTGCACGCACTACAGTGTCAGTCGAGTAGAGTCGTTTTTCGTTGGTGCCTGTTGAGCATCGAAAGCGGAAAACCCAAGACTCATAAAAAGTCATCCAAGTAGAGCCCGTAGTGGGTTGTATTTTCTGCCACAGGACAAAGCTCTTAACAATCTTGCAGATCATTAAATTTATTCACTGAGAACCAGTACGAGTTTTGATATTTTTTATTAATGTCTATTCTCCGTAAATAAGTGTTTGTGCGTTTAATGTACACTAGCACGTAAATACGAACAAGAACCAGGTAAAAATAAAAAGGAGGTCTAACGTATCACCACTGCCTTATTTGAAAGTCTATGAATGCCAGGAATCGATACAATCAGTCGATTCAGTGTTCTCTAAAACTTCTTTCCCCGAAACCTATAGCCCAAGCCCCACCCCACCCTCACCCCAACAAAACGAGAAAAGAATTTTAAGACCGAACAGGAAATTTTTATGCCTGACTTCGTATTTTAATCTAGCCATAGTATATAATATAGCGTTCATTAACTGTGCGAATTCTTGGAAAACCAACAGAGCATATATTTTTAAAACCCCCTTTGCCCTGCCCATCAGGTAAAAGCTCAGTCTAGGGTATGTCACGCAACCAAGGTGCGCTTTTTCAGTTGCACAGATTTCAAACTACTCATCGAACCCAATCTACTGAGAATCTTCGCTCAGTCATTAAAGTAGTAAACGTAGGAAGACAGAATTAGCTTATTTGAAAAAAATTAAACCTTATTCCCCAAAGTCACTCGATGCACCCAAAGTACATGCATGCAGTAGTCGATTTCACTAAAACTCGTTCTAAATTAAATTAGCGGCATCACCCAAAGCACGTAACAGATGTTTTTGTATTAACGACTTCTTGTTTCGCTGTTCAGTTCAGAGCTAGTTTCAAAGGAAAAACATCTTATGTACAACACCTTGAGCCTGCTTTCGAACGAAAATAGGAAAAGAGAATCCTCACATCAAAAACGGCGGATGTTTGGTGAAGCGGCATGGCAAGTCGCGATATCCTGTCCAGTTTCCTTGCAGTTTGCTTGAATTTTATCATGAACAAGGACCACAGCTCTCATCTGTGATACAGCAACATGAAGGTTAGAGGATTTTGTGTTAAAATCGGTTGTTTGCTGATCAAAACCTGCGGTAAACGTGAAGTTGTTTGTGTATGTGTACACTGAGTTAATTAGGCTGACTTTTCTGATCGCTTGAATCGACGCATTTTGTCCAACTTTAAAATTCTATAACATCGCGTCAATAAATTTCCCCAAAAAATCCTTTTAGGAGGCAAAAGAACATCCCTTCTCCTCTTGAAATCCAGATTCTTGACGAATAATATTCGGTACCACATACTTTTTTTAGGGGTAAAACTTGATATACTTTTTATCTAGTCAAAAGTATGTCGGATAAATTTAATTAGAGCTCGTAAATAAATGAGCAGAAATTGCTGAAATTGCTTTTGACATATATTTAACCATCGTTCTACAAGTTTGGTTAATTTTTATTGCTCTGGAGTGCTTCATTTTGTCACGCGAAGCTTCGAGATTTGCCTTAAATTTTGAGCTTCAAAAGCGGCATTTTGAGAGAATTCCGTTAATATCGATTTTCTTGAAAATAAATCGATATTCAGCCAAAGGAACTATGCAGTGATTTGTTTCACATTAAGGTCTACCTAACATAAGAATATGAGCGGAATTGATTTTTGACCTGTTGCCACCAAATGTTTGACCGTTGGTAACATTCGCTCTTAAATGCTTTGGAGCTGAAATGTGTTCGCCACGGGATGATGATTTCATCCCAGTCTTCAGCACCGGGATGAAATCTTCCCGGGCAAACACATTTCAGCTCCAAATCATGAAATCACATACAGGTAAAGAACCAGACACCGAGATGAAAGTTATCCCTGGATGAAATCACTCATGTAAACAGGGCCTTAAGGCAACAAGAAAAACAACTATGCATTAAAAACTGAGTGGAGCGACATGTTTGAGTTTTGTTTGTTTGCTTGTTTTGTTGTTCATTAGAGATCATCGTTTACCGCAAAGTAATACATACCTGTATTCACAACATGTTGAGCCATAAGACACCACAAGAAAGGAATGAGAATTCGGATACGTGCCATTTTTCATTTGTATTTTTCCTGCAAAAATAATAAATATTTCGTTTTTAATTAGAGTACATAGACTTCAGTAGCAAAACAAATAGTTCGTTAAGAAGAGGGTTAATAAGGTACTGATGAAAATAAAGTATACCGTAATAAGTAGGCTCTCGCTTGCAGCTCTACTCTCAGAGGCAGCGGAGCGTTTTGAAACGTGGGTGAGGGGGGGGGGGGTCTCATCGTACAGAAGCCAAGCGCATAACACTACTCAAATTTCCCAAAATGCTTTGCGTAGTTCGTTGGCACAAGCAAACCTCTTTGCAATCTTAACAGTTTCCAGTGTGACCGTAATCGATTTTGACAATGTATAAGTAGGCAGTTGTTCAGACGATCCTGCCTCATGGCGCTTCTTAGCTAGTTCTTGAGTCGTCGGAGGACAGAAAATGTACTCTCTGAAATCGCCGATGCCACAGTTAATGTCAAATACAAACCGCTTCTGTCTAGTTTAGTGGAACCTGGAACGTCTTGCCAGAAGATATTAAGAACAATCAGACACTTCCAGCCTTCAAAAAATCTTTATTTCAATATTATCTTAATGCACTCGCCATTTATGACCAGGACGATACTAGGACTTGGAGAACAATCTGCCCTAAATGCAACGTAGCGCGTAACCTAACACGCCTACCGTCATGTTGTTTCTAGTTTTTATACTTTTTTGTCTGTAATCTGTTTTTTTTATTTTTTTTAATTTTTTTTTCTATGTTTTACAAGGGGAGCGCTGTAATTGGCATAGCTGTAGCGTCTCCCCGGCCAGTGTTTTTGTTTTTGTACTTGTTTATATTATGTCCTTTTCTTGCCTTGTGTAATATGTTTTTGGCCGAAGATAAATAAATAAATAAATAAATAAAATCCAGCATTTGATTGGCTTCTCGAACACAGGCCGGAGTTGTTCAAAAAAAGTCCTACAACATATTATTTCGCCAAGCGCAATCCTGATAAAATGATTTGTGAAAAGATCACGAGACTGAATATTTTGCCAATCCAATTTTATGCCGCGCCAACAATAATTTCGGCACCGAAAAGTGGGGGGGGGGGGGGGGGGGAGGGGCTGAGCCTCCCAAATTTTTTGTTTCGTCGCTACAGCCCCCCTGTCCCACTTGTTCCGCCTTTGACCCTATGAACAAGATTTTTTTTTCTTGGGGGCTTTCGAAAACCGGGAGTGTTTGTGATAAGTGGTAAGCCAAACAATTTTCAAAATTACATTTTTTTTAAACGGTTGTATGTCGGTGCTGGAAAACGTACAAATTTAAGGAGGTTTAGACAAGTTACTCGGAGACGTGGTCTCCAAAACACGTGGTATTACACCATGTTTCTCATGTCTTGAGCGTTAATTCGTATTCGAGGTTTTCTATTTTTAGATAAAAGTTCGCTAATTGTGTCGCAAAAAAAAATAGAACTGAACTTGGCCGTCGCCAAATCTCTCAAGTTTTCGAACAATAACGAAACATTAAATCCCCTTCGTTCCTTGGAAATTAAAACGGAAAAAGAATACAGACCACATATGCATGGGAATTCGCGAACCAAGTCGAGTTCGTTGTCTTGCGTGCTTTTTTTTCGGAAATTTGTATCACTCGGGCAAGTACACGTAGCAAAAAACCCTGCCAAGCCTCAGCCCACAAAAACAGGCATTCGACCGGGTGATTCAAAGCAAAATAAAATAAGCCCTAGTTGACCGAGATCGAATCCAAACACTTCACTCACCCGTTAAAAGGAGGACAGAAATTTGTTGCTGTGGAAATTTGTACCACGGCTAAGTAAACAGAGCAAGCGCAGCTAGGACTACAATGTGAAAAAGATCCTACCGGACGTCAAGCATACAAAACAGCGCATACGAAGTAAAATTAAATAGTTCCTGTTGATCGGGACTGGCGAATGCAAAACACTTCAAAGCCAGGGGGACGTACTCCCATCTATAAGCGATATGGGTAATTGCCGCTGATAAGGTAAGGGTTCAGTGTGTCCCGGTGGAAAACCCCTAGCCAACATCTGACTGGGCACCACCCCCCCAGACTCACAGAAGAAAGACACACAGACATCTGTAGACATCAGCTACCAGCGACCTTGTTTTCGGTCTACGGTAGAAACCAGTGACGTCATTTACGTGACGTCACCAGTTAAAGACAAAAAAACGCAACGAAAACAAAGACATGCAAGTGTATGTTCAATTTCATGGCTGCAAATGCTGATGCGCCATTATTAATCGAACTGCCAATGAATAAATATCTTCAAACTCGACCATCGGTATATGAGGAGTCCTTTAAGTCGAAACAAATGCACTTGACAGGTGTTTCGTACCAAAGTGAAGACGTCGGTGTCTTAACAGGCGCATATCGTTTTCTATCTTTCCACCTATACATTGTGTCAAGAAGAAAACAACACTCTAAGGGCGCGTTTTTTATCCACAATTCTGGAATAAGAATGGTTGGTACGGAATGCTAGGAATATTTCGGATTGTCTGCATAAAAAAACGTCCGTCGAGATGCCTTTTTCTTGTACGAAACATCACTGATAAAAACCTCGTACTTTTGGTACAATGAAATTAGAAGCAATGTTTCATTGTGTCCAAATGTGTAACCTGATTTTTTCTCCGGTAGAGACGTATTTGAATCCGCAGCGCTCATCTCACCGTCCGCCATCTTGGATTTTCATTCGCAACATTCTGTTCGTTCTGCCCCTGGGAGCAGAATGGATGGAATGGAGTTCTGTCCATTCCGGACTAGGAATGCGGAATAGAAAAACGCGCGTATTTTACATGCTGGCCATTCTCATTCCAGAATTGTGAATAAAAAAACGCACCCTAAGTTCAGAATTTATAATTGGTAATCTTCCCCAATGCTTATGGATCATTGCTTACACGCAAAGAGAAATAAATTGCCCACCGCTACAAACTACAGATATTTTCAGTCGGCCTGTTTATCTGTTTTCTCAGGTCGCAGAAACGTTTGGGTACGGAATCTCATCCCCTAAATTGGAGAACTTTGGGCCGATCCGCACCAGCGGCATCTTTGTTTATGTTCCTTTGGAGGTCGGAGCAAAAAATGTTGCGCGACATAAAAATAATTGATCCGCACTACAGTGTCATAAGTGTGACACTGAATGTTTATCTTTAATCGACTGTTGTTTGTTTAAGCTGTGACGTCCAATTAGTTTTCGCGGGTAGAATGTATTTGCCTTGCACTGTCCACTGTAACACAGCGTTAAAAGTATGAACAGAGAACTTCTGTCTGCAATTTGTGCCTTCATACTTCTGAATATTTTTAACTGGAACAGAGCGATCCAACTCCAAATCGCTTTACTTTTGTCATGTTTGGATCGTATAAACAGACTACAAGCTACAGTTCTGTTACTGCAAAGATGCAATCTCGACCTTGAACGAAGGAGGTGGAGAATACGAAGGCATCCGTACTTCTGGGCTCTTTCTCGCCCGCAAGAATCATGGTTTGAAATACACTACCATAACCATAATATCCCGAGGACTTATTTCCGAAGACAACTTCGATTAGACAGGCACACATTTAACCTTTTGTTGGATGAAGTGCGCCCACATATAACGAGACAAGATACCAGAATGAGAAAATATATTGCACCAGAGAAAATTCCTGTCACTGGACTACACAGACTGGGGCATGGAAGTTCCTATGTCGGCATTGGTCTAAATTGCAATGTAGGAAGGTCTACAGTTCTTGAGGCGGCGGAAGATGTGATCGATGCATTACTAGAAATAAAGGGCAGATACATCATTTTCCTCAATACTGAAGTAGAAATTATACAATCAAGACGAACATTTGCCCTTTTCTCTGCTCTGCTTAATGTAGTACGCGTGGGCGCAATAGATGGAACGCACATTAAAATAAAAACGCCAGTCGAACATTGATCGAAGAATGTGTCAATCATTTCGGCCTACAATAACAAAGATGTCGCGAGTGCGGTTATGAAATTTCGAGGTGACATCTTGCCAAACAAGACAAGTTTAGTTTTTCATCACAAATTCCGAATTTCTGAGGAGGTTAAGGATTTCCCAACAGATTTTTCATGGACACCCGACCTTCTTGCCCAAAAAGCAAACAAAAAACAAACAAACAAAGAAGCATAAACTACATATAAAGTAAAGTTTACCCGTGTTTGTGTCGCCGACCTCCTGCAACACACCAATTCAATAACTCAAGCCAAATCTCCTCACGGCGCACTGTGGTTCATTTTCGAATCCACATGAACTTCTCTTCCTCATGGAAGCTAATTTCACGCGATCCTCGAGCGATCGGCAAGTGGGTTAACACGTGTAAAATTAAAGCATGTTACCCACATTAGAAAAGCGTTTTACCCCAACGCGTGAATAAATAGGATTATTATTCAACAAATTGTCGCTATGCCCATATGTGATCAGGAAGCCCTCAGTAACTGTCATCCGAACATGACAGGCACTCAATAGGAATAAAGAACAAACTGCGGTGACGAACATGACAGAACAACGCAACTTAACGTTAGGTATGCTTCAACGTACATCTTCAGAAGTGACCGTTGGGCTTAATTACAAATAAAGTTAAATGCAAAGTGAAAGACTGGAACCTAATCAGGAAAATGGAAAAATAATTAACAAACAGACTTACGTTTGAAATCTGCAAAACAAAACAAAACCTTGCTAGTAGAGGAAAAGTTTCTCACTGCCAAGGTTTTCATTCAAGGCAGGTTGTAATTCACGAATAAACAAAGTCTCTTTTATTTTACAATGCATATCCGAACGTCCGAATTTTATGATATCCAAGTGATCCCATTTGTTGTGCGGACGCAGTACGGACCTATGTCCTATGCGTCCGTATATTGTCATCGTCTTTCAGACTCTGTTTATTTGAGTTTGGTACCGGTTCTTGAGTCAAGAGTAACTCGAAACAGCGGTTTACTTGGGGGGGGGGGGGGGTGGGGTGGGGAGGCTTATTCAGGGGGGAAGTGTAAGGAAGGGTATGGTTTTCAGAAACCTCGGGCTTTTTGGTCAGCGGCTTAGTGCCATGGTAACGAAACCGCTGTTCAAAGAATTCTTGAAAAGCTGGTTTCCCTTGATTCCTGAAAATGCTGGCACAAGCTAAGGAGGTTACGCAGTGTGAGTACGATATTGCATTCGCCTGTTTCTGCTTCATGTTTACTTTAAATGTTAATAATAAATAAATGAAATAATGGTTTTCTTATTTTATTTTTGTTTGCTCAATTTCCTGGTTTGATTTCCGACGTATTTTTGGTTGTTTGATTATAAAACCGCTGGTCAACTTGGCTGTATGAGCGTAAGATTGCGTGCTCTTTGTTTAATCATTCGAGTGTATCGTCTTAAGTTCTGATTATGACACGTTTCGCTCGTTGTTGATGCGACTGATCGGTGCGTATTATTGTTTCAAAAACTTTGTATGGCACGTTTCATGTTCATCATTTATTGGAAAGGGGCTTAATTTCCCAAAGCACCAAATAAATAACCAACCAAGATGAAACAAAAGTAGCTTTGATTTTTGGAAAGAGCAATAAACTTATTACTTTTTCATATCAGAAAATGACGAAATTGAGCTTAACGCGAACATGAATGTCAAGATTGGTATAATGCCATAATGTGGTGATGATTCGTGCACTTCGCGAGGGACTTCAGTTTTCCGCTTAAGTTCAGTGATCCTAAAGTTAGTCAAGAACGTACTCTAACTATTTATGAAGAAACAACACTATGCTGTTCGGAAGCTCAACATTTCAACTAGCGACGACAAAGCAAAAATGAATTTTCTTCAACACGTTCGCGTGAATATAATCACGCAATCATTTTGCTGCAGGCTGCCACCTTTCAGTACTTACAGCCAAGAGTCACACAAAGCAATGACTCAATGCAGTGGTTTTCTTTCCTTTTAGCGTGGTCAGAAATTATTTTCATTTCAAGTTTGCTTCATTAATTTTTTACATGGGTAACTCAGTTTGAACTTTATCTTTTATTAGGAAATGCGTTTTTTTAACTAACTTGAATTGACTATAAAGAGGCACCCTTTTAAACACATTTTAAAAGCGAGTTTCACTTTCCATTGCTGGATCACTGAGTCGAGTTATGATAAGCAAATCGCGTTTTAAACACTCATGTGCACATTGCGGCAACAGTCGGCTAAAAACCGATTCAAAGCATTTATTTATCAGTTTCAGACGTCCGCACATGCCCGCAATGCGCGGGCCGTTTATTATAATTGTGACCCGTTGAGGTCATGTGATCTGCAATGGCTGATGTATGACAGCCCTTTGTAAGCGCTTTAAATGTTCAGTTTTTCTGTCATGTAGTCGGCGTTTTGTCTTCCCTATGTAAACCTCATCACAGTCCCAGCAGCTTGCCTTGTTAACACAACTTTAGACATAAGGGAACGGTTAAGTCTGTCCTTGTAAGGGAAAAAAGACTTAATCCCGCGAGTGTTTCGGGAAATAATTTTAAGGTCACCACCACCATAGAACTTAAAGATAAAAGCCTTAAGCTGATGTGTAATTGCTTTGCCTTGGAACCCTAAATAGGGCAAAACGAAAAAGAATTTTTTTGGGAGGGGGGGACTGTAGTGACAGGGACTTTAATTTAGGTCTGTGTTGGTGTCTGTTGACATCATCGTTCATACTGTAACAGTACCAAGGGGTTAATCGTTGCGTGACAGAAGTTTCTTACGATCATCGAAAGCTGACTGTAACAAAGAGGCTGACGAGGAAATACGAAAACAACGATAGGTTAGCACGCGAATGAGATTTATCTTGGATTTCCGAGGTGTGAAGGAGCCAGAGGAATAAGAAGAATAAGAGTGTGTTTGACAGTTATTCGGCGGTATACGCAGCTGACCATATTTAGGCGCGCCCGTCGTGCGCAGACGCACTTCTCGCCGACTCGCAAAATGCACGTTTTTTGTTTTTCATTTTCGTCGTCGTCGTCGTCGTCATCCGTCGGTTCACTTAGTCCTATTGGGGTCGCGCGGGCCTTTGAACAATGGCCTTGCTGTTACAATGACGTAAATGATGACCTTTGAACGACAATTGCATGGCTGATATAACAATACATTGTAGACTGCAAGTAGCCTGCACTCGTGTCGTTAGGATCCAAATGGAGCCCTTACCTGAAGGCTGAAACATTTTTCGTGAATGCCTAGGGGCCGTACTTCACGATATCACGGTTTAAGAACGATTTATTTCTCCAGGTAAAGCTACACGGTTTTCTTAAGGCAAACAAAACAAAGATCTTAAGTTCCTATTGATTTTATCAGTTTCCAAATCCAATCTGTGAGACACCGGACATTCTCCTCGTGAATACCGTAGTAATCTGTCACCAGTAATACGTTTACATACATCTAATTCCTTACATACTGGAAGTGCAAATTGTCCATAACAGGTCAGCGGAAACCAAGAACTTACTATTTAAAAAAAAAAATTTCTCCTGACTAAAAAAAGGGGGGGAGGGGAGACTATCAGCCGCCTGTAAATTCTTCAGAATTTCTTGTTGGAAGTGCACTGGAGATCTTCTTTCACGGCTTGTTCAGACGGCCATTTTGAAAATCAAGAGAGTTTGAGTAGTGTTTTCCGGAACGTTTAACACTCTGAAAGAAATTTTTCAAGATTGAATCCTCTCAAAAAGTCAGCAAGTATTTTCTTTAGCTTACAAGGATATCCAGAGGTTGATAACTCCCGAGAAAATACGTCACTCTTACTTGCTCACAAAACCTTTTAAAGTTAAAAATATTTTACTTGAAAGGAAGAGGACTTCTTCTCGGCAAGGTACAGCAATATATATATATATATATTCACTATTAACTTGTCATTACCAAACATGAGCCTTCTTGAAGTGAACGATAGTAAACAAGGATTTCTTACAATTTTGCTTTAGCGTTTATTATTTGTTGCTAGCTTTAGGCGTTTTTATCATGAAACTATAGTTTTTCTCGTTCTGAAAATGGCAGCCGATGTGATTTAGTTGAATAGTAAAACAATTTTCCTCCTCATTCTTGCGGAATATCCCTGTTTAGCCAACTCGGCCTACGGCCTCGTCGGCTATTGCATCAGGTGATATTCCGCGCGGTTTCGCAGGATAATTGTTAAGTATCTTACTAAGAGAAGCATATTTAGAATGCGCTTGACTATGAATTAAAGCAAATAACCCCCCCCCCCCCCGCCATATGTTGTCAAATTGTCTAAATTGATGGTCAAAGAGTGTGCTCGTTAAGATTTACCCCAGAACAAAGGAAGTGGTTGCAGCTGTCGGAGATTAGTGGCTTTTGTAATCGATGCCCCGCATAAAGATAATACAACACCAAATTGTTAACTGCCTACATAAGCATCCCAATCCAGTTGCAATTATCTAAATAATAGTAAATTGCACCTAAAATAACAAAATTGTCTATTTACGGCAGAAGATATATTTATGTCATCAAAGTGGCCAGCGGGAATTGTTGGGCTGAGAGCACCAACTTTAAACCACGTTCTTGAACGATTTCTAAGAATTTTCAGAATCAGTCTGAAATACCCTAGAACAATTTAAATTTTATAGTTGTGTTAGTCATAAGAGGTTTTTCATAAGGCAACATTTTTTAGATTTACCGCAAACAAGCTGGCAGGCTATTAAAATTAATTCACAATAAGTTACATAATAATTCGAACCATGTTTTTGATAAACGAGCGATCACTAATTCTGCTATTAGTAACTGCTTATTAACCGAGAGTGAAGTCTTTACGGAAAAAACTCAAACCGAGGCCTTGGTGTATTGAACGAGCGATAAAAAACAATACGGCAAGGCTGATGTTTGAGATTTTCCCGTAAAGACTGCACTTGCGTGTTTCATAAGTAGTTTATTATATGGCACTTGTTTAGTCCAAGATGATTCAAGCGAAAGTGGTTACTTCACATCCGCTTATGCATGTGCTTATTCGCCTCGCCTTAATCGACATCTGGTCTCTGCTCAGTCTCGTTTCCAAGCCCGCAAAATTATTTAGCGAAATGAACTACAGAGTATTCCGTCAAAAAAATGCCTTTATTTGCTGAGGCGTGAGCATAAATGTAAGAAGTACTGAAATCAAAATCAAAGCTGAATTTTTTTCTTTGTGGTTTCAACTTGAGATGATGAAATCTTGTCGACATGTCCAAGAATCCAAGCAAAAGTCACGGCACAAACGGCCTTGTGGCGAAACAAAATGTTCAGCCTTCGTCGTCACTTTCAATCACAGGTGTTCGCCTAGAAGCTCTTCTGGGTTCCTTAAATTATTTTTACTGGGCTATTGAAGGTTTGAAATTGGCACCCAAAAATACTGTTGATGTTTGCACCTGCAAAAACCGCTAGGCTGTCCGCATCTAGTAAGTAAGTAAGTAAAGTCTTTATTTAACGAAGGTAGCGCTAAAATAGCATAAAAAATACTAAGAAACTAGTGGCCCTCTCAATTGGCTCTGTTTTTGCTTGGGTGACAGCGAGGGAATTTGTCGCCGTCAATTTCTGCATCGATTCAATTTTCATCGACTGGCCTCTCGATGCTTCCTTTAGAGCCACATGGCGTAAATGCATGATATTGGAATCTGGCATGCAAAGACTGGCTTAGAGCTTCTTGCGTTCTGCTGAGGATGTACGAAAACAACTTTGAATGTTTTTTCTTCCCACTTTGAGGTACAAAATTCTCGGGTGCATTGGCTCCTAGCAGCCGGTAAGTGCAAAATTTGTACGTGAACCTTGTTTATTGAGGTTAAATCAACACTAGAATGTTTTAAGGTCGCTAGTTTGGTTTCTCACTCTGTTTTTGCTTTTTTGTTCCTTTACAAAAGCTTCAATTTCTTCATACTAGGCTCCGGTTCGGCACAAACTCAGTCAATCGCGAAATTTAACCCCACAACTTCGTTTTCTTCTTGAAACTCTGACTCGTCGGGGTAATAAAATTGGCTCTCAGAGTGTTCATCGTCACTCATTTTAATTTTGTCACTCTTTTTTTGTTTTTTTATATCTGTCGCAGTTTTGATAATATACATTTTTTTGAGTTATCTCTGGCTCTCTTTTTTGTAGGGCATTAACAATAAATCGTAATGCTCGTGAGCATTACCGGAGAACCCTACTCTAAAAATAACCAATCACAGCGCGCATTCTATCGGCTTCAAACACCAGCCATATAACAAAACTACATAACTGTTCTCTTGCGCCTGGCAACTGAATCACGGTGGCATTTTAATAGCTAAAAGCTAACAAACCTGTAGCACTCACACAAGAGTTAAAAATTTACAGATTGGAAAAGATCGGAATTACCTACATCAAACAAATTATTTCTGCCGAATGATTCAGCGACCAAACAAAGTAGACATTTAATTTCAACTCAAAAAAATTCGTCGATTTATTTTTCCATTCTAGAGCAGCAAGAACAGGGAAAAGAAAGGTTTTACCAAGTTTTGGCTCGTTTCGTTTGAATTGTGTGAAAAAATGTTTGAAGAAAAGTCTCAATATTATGCTATTATGTTTTCCAGACCCTCGTGAGCGGCCGCTTTGTAAACCATCATGGCATACCTGTGTATTCAATGTTGTTGGACCAGAGGTGTATGGTTCAAATTCCTCACAATCTTCTGAAACTCGAGAATCACACCTTCGAATTGCAGTGTTAAATTTAAAAGGATTCCTGAAAAAATTTAAAGTTAAAAATAAACTATTTTTTAACTACTATATACTCTTAAATACCTAGAACAATGATTTATCCTTTGTTATACCTCAGATATAAGCTAGAAACAATAAATTAGATCCTGTGCTATTAGTAGCTCGAACGCTTTACTTTCGTACACTTTTTGCAAATGAGTGTGACGTCTAACAAAATTCTGTTTCCAGTACTCAGACTTATCAGCTGACTCCCTATATTTTGACGCCTCTTTAAAATACTAAATTAACATATTTTCTTGCCCTTCCACGTACTGAAAAAGCGAAAAAGCTACCCCCGGCTTCTGGAGAAGACTCCCTCTACTCCGGTCCCCCTCTCCCACATTTAGCTTTGTTTGCGGTATTGATTACCGAAGGTGCTTTTGGCGCGCTTGAAGGCGGACCTCTTGATCTAAATTGGCCGCCATTTTGACGTGGCTAAAACAACCTAAATTAAAATTGTAATGAGGTTGGTCTTTGAAAGATAGGTGGTTTACGTGCCATTAGGCACTTCAAGGGCACTAAAAATGCACTTGAAACATATCTGAGTGTGGTTGTACTTAGCTGAGTTGAAATGGAAACTAGATATTAAAGGCGCCGGCATATTAAAAATATTCATTAAAAAAATCTGCTATGAGTTGTCAAAGCAGCTGGTTCCAGCTTTTGGCCACTGTTGACTGCATGTTTTCATTTATTCGTACTTCTTATGTTCCACAATAAAAAACAAAGAACTTTAAATTGTTAACTGCCCTTGTCAAGTAACATTCTTCTAATTCCGAACTTCCAATAAAGAAATCTTCCCCAACACTGACCAATGAAAAAAAGGCAACGTGTTAACTACATATTGTGTAACTTACTGATATCAAGCAAACGAACGAGGACCCGTACAGACGTCGAACATGAGCGCAAAAGTGCTGTGCCAAACTGAAAAGATCGCATAAACTTCAACTTTGGCACGACGTTTGAAACCAAGTAGCGTTACTGCCTCAGCTTGGCCTAAACTATATTAACTTTTTAGTGGACGAAAGAGTAGCTGTAGAAGGGTAACTATAGATGATAAACATTATAAAAGCGTAATTTATTTTACTTTCCAACTCAAATATCTTATATATAATACGTGAAGCGGATTAACTGTTCTCCACTCATCACGGAAAAACGGATAAGTTACAAACAGCCACAATCACACCATTTCTATACGTTCCTGGCAAGGATGTAAAAAATCGGTTTTTAATCGGAAAGATCCACTTTGCGTGAATTTTTCAGAAACCCGCACGTTTCTCTCACGAATTTGCCCTGTGTTTTGCAAGTAAAGCGAGGAAAGCGAGCCTCAATGAGGTCGCGAAGCGACCGAGGGAGCAACGAAGTCGCGAGAGGCCCACTAACCCGAAAAAAAAAAAAAGCATTAAAGGACTTCGGAAAGTCAATCGTGTTGATGAGTGGTGAATTGTTCAAGGGTACCAGCTAGTCCTTATAATTTTATGTTACTATGTTCCTTGTTACTGCATCTGTCAATTCCAGCAGCACCTATCTCTACGCGCATTAGTTGGGCCGCCACGCTGTCCATTCCTGGGGATCATAGTCCTGACGTTTCAAGACACAAATCGAAGCACTCTAGAAAAGTATCTTGCAGCTTTGACTGCAGCTTTGACATGATCTTAAGACATAATGCGGAGATTATTTATTTATTTATTTATTTATTTTTTGTTCAGTTCGATAATTATGTTGTTTTATGTATAGTCTGCTTAAGACTGAAGAAGGCCGATACGTTCGTGGGGGTCAACCATTAGAAAGTCAACCCGAGTCATTTGACGGCCTCGTAATTTTGACGTCACAAAGTTGGCGCGTTTTTGTTTCCTTGAAACGCTCCTTGAAATTAAACATAACTAAGGATGGCAGGTAAAGGAGATGGCACTCCAAAGAATAAACGGAAAGACGTCTCTCTGCCTTTTTTAGCCCAGAAAGGAGGAAACTGACTGTAACTAAACTGCGCCTTGAAATCCTCCATTTATCTGCTCAATGGGGTATGACTGCCAGTTTGTTTTAATAAAATGCAAATGCACAGGGAAGTGAACACTGCTGAAAATGAATGCGCCATTATAGCGTGTCAATAGAGCCAAGTACATTTAAAAGTTTCAAACACATAACTCATTAAACGACAAACGAGAGGAGCGTTTTTAACATCACATGAGCAAGTACTAATGGCTTATCGGCAGCAGAGCAATCATTGCCTGTTGGCATCAAATTGAAAGCCCAGAGGTGATCAATAACGCCTTTTCAACTCTTGAACTATTCTAGTTACTGCGTTTATTACTGCAACCCTAATGTACGACGATTATTCAGAATAAAAGGTAAAAAAAAAAAATGAATGACATGTCCTACTCCATTCGAGCAATATAGAGATTTAGCCAAGCTTAAAAGCCGAGCCGCGAAGGAATAAACTGGTGTTCTTTTCTCAAAAATAGTCCTGAAACTTTTCGGTCCGAAATATATTTACCCACAATGTGTAAATTCCTCAAATTCTCATCAAATGAAAGGAAATTTGCATAGCGCTACTGTGGAATTCAGATAACAACAAAGTCGTGTACAGAACAGAGTTTCGATAGTGCATCACTTTCAAAAAATATATTGTCCAAACCAAGACCGCCCCAGCAAAGTAAAATAGCGCAAAGTATGTGTAAAAGGTTCAGTTTCATGGTCAGGTAGTTTTATTCAATTCGTCCGGTTAGTTTTCATATAATTCAGAAAAACGTGAATTTGGCGACTTCGTTATATTCTGGTGCAGAAAGTGAGTTTATAATAGCCGCCCAAACTCTTTCATCGTTGCGGATAGCCAAATGCGGTTTGGAACTAACTATAACGATACATTGAACTTACTTTATCTGGAGTTATTACGCTCTTTAGTCAAATTTGGAAAGTGCTGGAGCGGTCCAAACTTTGAAGTCCGTCTGGGGTTGTTATTTTGACGTTCAAATTGTACCGGGATTTCCGTTCCTACGATTTTGCGGAAACTTGAAGAGTCAAGGTAAGATGTTATTATGAGCTGATTCTAGAAGTTTGTTAGAATAGCAATTTTATCAAAAAAGTAGTGTTCAAAAAAAGCAAAATCACGCAAAATTAACGAACAGTACATCTACGTGTTGACATACGTATTATTCCTCGATAAATTGTGTATAAACTGCGAAAGTTTTAAGGCAATCAAGTAAGAAATGACGATGTTATTAGAGTTTTTAGAGAGGCATAGAGCGCGTTATTTATTTCGATCGAGTCACCTGAAGCTGTAAAGTCCAATTAGTCTTCGCGGGTAGAATGTATTTGCCTTGCGCTGTCCACTGTAACACAGCGATAAAAGTATTAACAGAGAACTTCTGTCTGCAATTTGTGCCTTCATACTTCTAAATATTTTCAACTGGAACAGAGCGATCCAACTCCAAATCGCTTTACTTTTGTCATGTTTGGATCGGATAAACAGACTACAAGCTACAGTTCTGTTACTGCAAAGATGCAATCTCGACCTTGAACGAAGGAGGCGGAGAAAACGAAGGCATTCGTACTTCTGGGCTCTTCCTCGCCCGCAAGAATCATGGTTTGAAATACACTACCATAACCATAATATCCCGAGGATTTATTTCCGAAGACAACTTCGATTAGACAGGCAGCCATTTAACCTTTTGTTGAATGAAGTGCGCCCATCTATAACTAGACAAGATACCAGAATGAGAAAATGTACTGCACCAGAGAAAATTTCAGCCACTGGACTACACAGACTGGGGCATGGAAGTTCCTATGTCGGCATTGGTCTAAATTGCAATGTAGGAAGGTCTGCAGTTCTTGAGGTGGTGGAAGATGTGATCGATGCATTACTAGAATAAAAGACAGATACGTCATCTTTCTCAATACTGAAGTAGAAATTATACAATCAAGACGAACATTTGCCCTTTTCTCTGCTCTGCTTAATGTAGTACGCGTGGGCGCAATAAATGGAACGCACATTAAAATAAAAACGCCAGTCGAACATTGATCGAAGAATGTGTCAATCATTTCGGCCTACAATAACAAAGATGTCGCGAGTGCGGTTATGAAAGTTTTAGGTGACATCTTGCCAAACAAGTCACGTTTGGTTTTTCATCACAAATTCCGAATTTCTGAGGAGGTTAAGGATTTCCCAACAGATTTTTCATGGATTCCCGACCTTCTTGCCCAAAAAGCAAACAAAAAACAAACAAACAAAGAAGCAGAAACTACATATAAAGCAAAATTTACCCGTGTTTGTGTCGCCGACCTCCTGCAACTCTCCAATTCTATAACTCAAGCCGAAACTCCTCACAGCGCCCTGTGGTTCACTTGAATCCACATGAACTTCTCTTCCTCATGGAAGCTAATTTCACGCGATCTTCGAGCGATCGGGAAGTGGGTTAACACGTGTAAAATTAAAGCATGTTACCCACATTAGAAAAGCGTTTTACTCCAAAGCGTGAATAATTAGGATTATTATTCAACAAATTGGCTATTCCCATATGTGATCAGGAAGCCCTCAGTAACTGTCATCCGAACATGACAGGCACTCAATAGGAATAAAGAACAAACTGCGGTGACGAACATGACAAAAATAAACAACGCAACTTAACGTTACGTATGCTACAACGTACATCTTCAGAAGTGACCGTTGGGCTTAATTACAAATAAAGTTAAATGCAAAGTGAAAGACTGGAACCTAATCAGGAAAATGGAAAAATAATTAACAAACAGACTTACGTTTGAAATCTGCAAAACAAAACAAAACCTTGCTAGTAAAGAAAAAGTTTCTCACTGCCAACGTTTTCATTCAAGGCAGGTTGTAATTCACGAATAAACAAAGTCCGTTTTATTTTACAATGCATATCCGAACGTCTGAATGTTAAGATCTCAAAGTGATCCCATTTGTTGTGCGGACGCAGTACGTACCTATGTCCTATGTGTCCGCATATTGTCATCGTCTTTCAGACTCTGTTTGTTTATTTGAGTTTGGTACGGGTTCTTGAGTCAAGAGTAACTCGGGGCAGCGGTGGGGGGGGGGGTGGAGAGGCTTATTCAGGGGGAGGTGTAAGGAAGGGTGTGGTTTTCAGAAACCTCGGGCTTTTTGGTCAGTGGCTTAGTGCCATGGTAACGAAACCGCTGGTCAAAGAATTCTTGAAAAGCTGGAGGGTTCTGTTTCTTTTGATTCCTGAAAATGCTGGCACAAGCTAAGGAGCTTACGCAGTGTGAGTAAGATATTGCGTTCGCCTGTTTCTGCTTCATGTTTACTATAAATGTTAATAATAGATAAATGAAATAATGGTTTTCTTATTTTATTTTTGTTCGCTCAATTTTCTGGTTTGATTTCCGACGTATTTTTGGTTGTTTGATTATAAAACTGCTGGTCAACTTGGCTGTATGATTGCGTTCACGTAAGATTGCGTGCTCTTTGTTTAATCATACGGGTGTATCGTCTTAAGTTCTGATTATGACACGTTTCGCTCGTTGTTGATGCGACTGATCGGTGCTTATTATTGTTTCAAAAACTTTGTATGGCGCGTTTCATGTTCATCATTTATTGGAAAAGGGGCTTAATTTCCGAAAGCACCAAATAAATAACCAACCAAGATGAAACAAAGGTAGCTTTGATTTTTGGAAAGAACAATTTACTTATTACTTTTTTATATCGGAAAATGAGGAAATTGAACTTAACGCGAACATGAATGTCAAGATTGGCATAATGCCATTATGTGGTGATGATTCGTGCACTTCGCGAGGGACTTCAGTTTTCCGCTTATGTTCAGTGATCCTAAAGTTAGTTATCTTAAAGAACGTACTCTAACTATTTATGAAGAAACAGCACTATACTGTTCGGAAGCTCAACATTTCAACTAGCGACGGCAAAGTAAAAATGAGTTTTCTTCAACACGTTCGCATGAATAAAATCACGCAATCATTTTGACAAATCTAACTTGCTGTCACCTTTCAGTACTTACAGCTAAGAGTCACACAAAGCATTGACTCAATGCAGTGGTTTTCTTTCCGTTTAGCGTGGTCAGAATTTATTTTCATTTCAAATTTGCTTCATTAATTTTTTACATGGGTAACTCATTTTAAACTTTATCTTTTATTAGGAATTGCGTTTTTTTAAACTAACTTGAATTGACTATAAAGAGGCACCCTTTTAAACACATTTTAAAAGCGAGTTTCACTTTCCATTGCTCGATCACTGAGTTGAATTATGATAAGCAAATCGCGTTTTAAAAACACTCATGTGCACATTGCGGCAACAGTCGGCTAAACACCGATTCAAAACATTTATTTATCAGTTTCAGACGTCGGTACATGCCCGCAATGCGCGGGCCGTTTATTATAATTGTGACCCGTTGAGATCATGTGATCTGCAATGGCTGATGTATGACAGCCCTTTGTAAGCGCTTTAAATGTTCAGTTTTTCTGTCATGTAGTCGGCGTTTTGTCTTCCCTACAGTCCCATTAGCTTGCCTTGTTAACACAACTTTAGACATAAGGGAATGGTTAAGTCTGTCCTTGGTAAGGGAAAAAAGACTTAATCCGGCGAGTGTTTCGGAAAATAATTTCAAGGTCAACACCACCATAGAACTTAAAGATAAAAGCCTTAAGCTGATGTGTAATTGCTTTGCCTTGGAACCCTAAATAGGGCAAAACGAAAAAGAATTTTTTTTTTGGGGGGGGGGGGAGACGACTGTAGTGACAGGGACTTTAATTTAGGTCTGTGTTGGTGTCTGTTGATATCATCGTTCATACTGTAAGTAACAGTACCAAGGGGTTAATCGTTGGGTGACAGAAGTTTCTTATGATCATCGAAAGCTGACTGTAACAAAGAGGCTCACGAGGAAATACGAAAACAATGATAGGTTAGCGCGCGAATGAGATTTATCTTGGATTTCCTAGGTGTGACGGAGCCAGAAGAATAAGAAGAATAAGAGTGTGTTTGACAGGTATTCGGCGGTATACGCAGCTGACCATATTTAGGAGCGCCCGTCGTGCGCAGACGCACTTCACGCCGACTCGTAAAATGGACGTTTTGTTTTTCTTTTTCGTCGTCGTCGTCGTCATCCGTCAGTTCACTTAGTCCTCTTGGGGTCGCGCGGGCCTCTGAACAATGGCCTTGCTGTTATAATGACGTAAATGATGACCTTTGAACGACAATTGCATGGCTGATATAACAATAGATTCTAGAATGAAAGTAGCCTGCACTCGTGTCGTTAGGATCCAAATGGAGCCCTTACCTGAAGGCTGAAACATTTGTCGTGAATGCCTAGGGGCCGTACTTCACGATATCACGGTTTAAGAACGATTTATTTCTCCAGGTAAAGCTACACAGTTTTCTCAAGGCAAACAAAACAAAGATCTTAAGTTCCTATTGATTTTATCAGTTTCCAAATCCAATCTGTCAAACACCGGACATTCTCCTCGTGAATACCGTAGTAATCTGTCACCGGTAACACGTTTACATACATCTAATTCCTTACATACCGGAAGAGCAAATTGTCCATAACAGGTCAGCAGAAACCAAGAACTACTATTAAAAAAAAAAACTTTCCTCCTAACTAAACAAAAAGGGGGGGAGAGACTATCAGCCGCCTGTAAATTCTTCAGAATTTCTTGTTGGAAGTACACTGGAGACCTTCTTTCACGGCTAGACGGCCATTTTGAAAATCAAGAGAGTTCGAGTAGTGTTTTCCGGAACGTTTAACACTCTGAAAGAAATTTCCAAGATTGAATCCTCTCAAAAAGTCAGCAGGTATTTTCTTTAGCTTACAAGGATATCCAGAGGTTGATAACTCCCGAGAAAATACGTCACTCTTACTTGCTCACAAAACCTTTTAAAGTCAAAAATATTTTACTTGAAAGGAAGAGGACTTCTTCTTGGCAAGGTACAGCAATATATATATTTTCACTATAACTTGTCATTACCAAACATGACCCTTCTTGAAGTGAACGATAGTAAACAAGGATTTCTTACAATTTTGCTTTAGCGTTTATTATTTGTTGCTAGCTCTAGGCGTTTTTATCATGAAACTATAGCTTTTCTCGTTCTGAAAATGGCAGCCGATGTGAATTTGTTGAATAGAAAAACAATTTTCCTCCTCAATCTTGCGGAATATCCCTGATTTAGCCAACTCGGCCTACGGCGTCGTCGGCTTTTGCATCAGGTGATATTCCGCGCGGTTTCGCAGGATAATTGTTAAGTATCTCACTAAGAGAAGCATATTTAGAATGCGCTTGACTATGAATTAAAGCAAATTAACCCCCCGCCCCCCCCCCCCCCTATATGTTGTCAAATTGTCTAAATTGACGGTCAAAGAGTGTGCTCGTTAAAATTTACCCCAGAACAAAGGAAGTGGTTGCAGCTGTCGGAGATTAGTGGCTTTTGTAATCGATGCCCCACATAAAGATAATACAACACCAAATTGTTAACTGCCTACATAAGCATCCCAGTCCAGTTGCATTATCTAAATGATAGTGAATTGCATCCAAAATAACAAAATTGTCTATTTACCGCAGAAGGTATATTTATGTCATCAAAGTGGCCAGCGAGAATTTGTCGGGCTGAGAGCACCAACTTTAAACCACGTTCTTGAACGATTACTAAGAATTTTCAGAATCTGTCTGAAATACCCTAGAACAATTTAAATTTTATAGTTGTGTTAGTCATAAGAGGTTTTTCATAAGGCAACATTTTTATATTTACCACAAACAAGCTGGCAGGCTACTAAAGTTAATTCACAATAAGTTACATAATAATTCGAACCATGTTTTTGATAAACGAGCGATCACTAATTCTGCTATTAGTAACTGCTTATTAACCGTGAGTGAAGTCTTTACGGAAAAAACTCAAACTGAGGCCTTGCTGTATTGACCGAGCGATAATAAACAACACGGCAAGGCTGAAGTTTGAGATTTTCCCGTAAAGACCGCACTTGCGAGGTTTCATAAGTAGTTTATTATATGGCATTTGTTTGGTCCAAGATGATTCAAGCGAAGGTGGTTACTTCACATCCGCTTATGCATGTGCTTATTCGCCTCGCCTTAATCGACATCTGGTCTCTGCTCAGTCTCGTTTCCAAGCCCGCAAAATTATTTAGCGAAATGAACTACAGAGTATTCCGTCAAAAAATGCCTTTATTTGCTGAGGTGTGAGCATAAATGTAAGAAGTACTGAAATCAAAATCAAATCTGAATTTTTTCTTTGTGGTTTCAACTTGAGATGACGAAATCTTGTCGACATGTCCAAGAATTCAAGCAAAAGTCATGAATGTTTTTTTCTTCCCACTTTGAGGTACAAAATTCTCGGGTGCATTGGCTCCTAGCAGCCGGTAAGTGCAAAATTTGTACGTGAACCTTGTTTATTGAGGTTAAATCAACACTAGAATGTTTTAAGGTCGCTAGTTTGGTTTCTCACTCTGTTTTCGCTTTTTTGTTCCTTTACAAAAGCTTCAATTTCTTCATACTAGGCTCCGGTTCGGCACAAACTCAGTCAACCGCGAAATTTAACACCACAACTTCGTTTTCCTCTTGAAACTCTGACTCGTCGGGGTATTAAAATGGGCTCTCAGAGTGTTAATTGTCACTCATTTTGGTCAGTCTTTCTTTGTTTTTTGTATCTGTCGCAGTTTTGATAATATACATTTTTTTTAAGTTATCTCTGGCTCTCTTTTTTGTAGGGCATTAACAATAACTCGTTATGCCCGTGGGCATTACGGGAGAACCCCACTCTAAAAATAACCAATCACAGCGCACATTCTATCGGCTACAAACACCAGCCATATAACAAAACTACATAACTGTTCTCTTGCGTCTGGCAACTGAAGCACGGTGGCATTTTTATTTTTAATAGCTAAAAGCTAACAAACCTGTAGTACTCACACAAGAGTTAAAAGGTTTTTACCAAGTTTTGTCTGGTTTCGTTTGAATTGTGTGAAAAATGTTTGAAGAAAAGTCTCAATATTATGCTATTATGTTTTCCAGACCGTCGTGAGCGGTCGCTTTGCAAACCATCATGGCATATCTGTGTATTCAATGTTGATGGACCAGAGGTGTATGCTTCAAATTCCTCATAATTTTCTGAAACTTGAGAATCACACCTTCGAATTGCAGTGTTAAATTTACAAGGATTCCTGAAAAAAATTAAAGTTAAAAATAAACTATTTTTTTAACTGCTATATACCCTTAAATACCTAGAACAATAATTTATCTTTTTTCATACCTCAGATATAAGCTAGAAACAATAAATTAGATCGTGTGCTAATAGTAGCTCGAACGCTTTACTTTCGTACACTTTTTGCAAATGAATGTGACGTTTAACAAAATTCTGTTTCCAGTAGTCAGGCTTATCAGCTGTCCCTGTATTTTGACGCCTCTTTAAAATACTAAATTAACATATTTTCATGCCCTTCCACGTACTGAAAAAGCGAAAAAGCTACCCCCGGCTTCTGGAGAAGACTCCCTCTACTCCGGTCCCCCTCTCCCACATTTGGCTTTGTTTGCGATATTGATTACCGAAGGTGCTTTTTGACGCGCTTGAAGACGGACCTATTGATCTAAATTGGCCGCCATTTTGACGTGGCTAAAACAGCCTAAATTAAAATTGTAATGAGGTTGGTCTTTGAAAGATAGGTGGTTTACGTGCCATTAGGCACTTCAAGTGCACTAAAAATGCACTTGAAACATATCTGAGTGTGGTTGTACTTAGCTGAGTTGAAATGGAAACTAGATATTAAAGGCACCGGCATATTAAAAATATTCATTAAAAAAATCTGCTATGAGTTGTCAAAGCAGCTGGTTGCAGTTTTTGGCCACTGCTCACTGCATTTTTTCATTTATTCATACTTCTAATGTTCCACAATAAAAAACAAAGAACTTTAAATCCTTAACTGCCTATGTCAAGTCACATTCTTCTAATCCCGAACTTACAATAAAGAAATCTTCCCCAACACTGACCAATGAAAAAAGGGCAACTTGTTAATTACACATTGTGTAACTTACTGATATTAAGGAAACGAACGAGGGCCCGTACAGACGTCAACATGGTCGCACAAGTGCTGTGCCAAGCTGAAAAGATCGCATAAACTTCAACTTTGGCACGACTTTTGAAACCAAGTGGCGTTACTGCCTCAGCTTGGCCTAAACTATAATATATAGATTTAGCCAAGCCTAAAAGCGGAGCCGCCAAGGAATAAACTGGTGCTCGTTTCCCAAAAATAGTTCTGAAACTTTTCGCTCTGAAATATATTTCGGGGTTTTCTTTGGCTCGTTCGCTTTCGAAAAGTGTTTCTCAAAAAGCCCTAAAGTGTTCCGAATTGTCCTCCAATATGTTGAGGATCTGTTCTGCAAAACCAAGCTCGAAAGGTCATTCTATAGAGGCTGAGCACAGCTTAATTATTTTTTTTTTCGGGCATCAAACTGAACACATATTTTACTCAGGAGCCGTCTTGCTTGGTTTTTGCAATGTTTCCATATCCTGTCATTAACTGTCAAGGCCTGTCAAATCTCCTTGGATTATTGGCTGTTGGCTTGAATTAACTTGAAATAGCGCTCATGTACAACAACAAAATAAAACTTATTCTGAAGTAAATGGGTTATCTTCATCGCGTTCGGACGTTCAGTTAACAAATAACATGAACTGCCCCTATTAGTCTGGTCAAAAATTTATACCATTAAGCTTGAAAACAAGCAAACACCAAACACGCTTTAAATTATGGCATAAGTTTTGCGGATGCGAAGCAAGCCTATATAACGTTAGGCGCTTTGAGGAACGCAAAAAACTTTTTTTTTCGGAAGCTTTTCGGATAAAATATTCTTAAGCCGACAACTACTTCGCTTAAAAGATTATTACTATTGAAAACTTCTAGGACAAGAAAATCGACAATTGCTCAAACCGACCCGACACAGTACAGTTAAAATTGAAAGCAATTATTCGCCGTAAATAATGCTTGGCAGTTGCCTTGCGAATCTGCTTTGACCTACTGTTATGAATAAACAAACACAAAATAATAAACAGAGAAATCATTTTTGAAAATGTTTATTGGAAAACCCTTAAACACTTCCAGCATGGCAAAATATTCTAAGACTACATCTGTCACAAATCTGAGCTGGTGTTCTAATAATTTTTTGAAGTCAAAAGTAAATGACACATTTCTAACGCCATAAATTAGATTTCCATTTCAACATGTAATTTCTTTGACTGTAATAAATACTCAGAAGCATGCACCTTAACTGAACCCTTTAAAAACTTCACTTACTCGGTTGTGTTTCAGAACAAGGCAAACTCTCCGCCGTGAAGAAAACAAAGCGATGAAAACCTTTCAAGGCAGCTTTCGTAACTTGAAGTTTTCGCCTTCTACCAGTATTCTTTTGAACTTTTTCTTTCCATTTATAGACATTAAATGTTTTTTTTCTCAAGTTTAAAACTACATTACTATCGAACAATCGTTTTGCTAAATAAACTTAAGCTTTTAAAGAAACCTCTTATTCAAAAGCGACGATGGTCATGCGATTTCCCCCCAAGAAAAACGCGGTTGCCCAAAAGCACCGCGCGATTTCCCCCCAAGAAAAGATGGCATTCTCCACCCCCTTTGGGTTTCCTTTGGACTTCCCTCCCCCTCCCCCAGAGTCTGTGCGGGCGTACGCTGACGTCACAACCAAAAGTTTTTGGATCGATAGATTACTTAGATTACCAAATTTGCTTAGCAATGGAGCTCCGCTGGCGGGCTTTGCCCGCAGGCTCCGCTATTAACTTTTTAGTGGACGAAAGAGTAGCTGTGGAAGGGTAACTATAGATGATAAACATTGTAAAAGCGTAATTTATTTTACTTTTCAAATCAAATGTCTTATATATAATACGTGAAGCGGAATAACTGTTCTCCACTCATCACGGAAAAACGGCTAAGTTACAAACAGCCACAATCACACCATTTCTATAGTTTCCTGGCAAGGATGTAGAAAAATGGGTTTTTAATCGAAAAGATCCACTTTGCGATAATTTTTCAGAAAACCCGTACGTTTCTCTCACTAATTTGCCCTGTGTTTTGCAAGTAAAGCGAGCAAAGCGAGCCTCAATGAGGTCGCGAGAGGCCCAATAACCTTAAAAAAAAATAAATGAGGGACTTGGGAAAGTCAATCGTGTTGATGAGTGGTGAATTGTTCACGGGTACCAGCTAGTCCTTATAATTTTATGTTGCTATGTTCCTTGTTACTGCTTCTGTCAATTCCAGCAGCACCTATCTCTACTTGCATTAGTTGGGCCGCCACGCTGTCCATTGCTGGGGATCATAGTCTTGACGTTTCAAGACACAAATCGAAGCACTCTAGAAAAGTATCTTGCAGCTTTGACTGCAGCTTTGACATGATCTTCAGACATAATGCGGACATAATCATTTTTTTTAAATTCAGTTTGATAATTATGTTGTTTTATGCATAGTCTGTTTAAGACTGAAGAAGGCCGATACGTCCGTGGGGGTCAACCATTAGAAAGTCAACCCGAGTCATTTGACGGCCTCGTAATTTTGACGTCACAAAGTTGTCGAGTTTTTGTTTCACTGGAAAGTTCCTTGAAATTAAACATAACTAAGGATGGCATGTAAAGGAGATGGCACTCCAAAGAATAAACGGAAAGACGTCTCTCTGCCTTTTTTAGCCCAGAAAGGGGGAAACTGATTGTAACTAAACTGCCCTTGAAATCCTCAATTTATCCTTGCAATGGGGCGTGACTGGCAGTTTGTTTTAATAAAATGCAAATGCACAGGGAGGTGAACACTGCTGAAAATGAATGCTCCATTATAGCGTCTCAGTAGAGCCAAGTACATTTAAAAGCTTCAAACACATTACTCATTAAACGACAAACGAGAGGAGCGTTTTTAACATCACATGTTAGCTGAGCAAGTACTAATGGCTTATCAGCAGCAGAGCAGTCATTGCCTCTTCGCATCAAATTGAAAGCCCAGGGGTGATCAATAACGCCTTTTCAACTCTTGAACTATTCTAGTTACTGCGTTTATTACCGCAACCCTAATGTACTACGATTATTCAGAATAAAAGGTAAAAATCAGGAATGGCATGTGCTACTCCATTTTAATAATATAGAGATTTAGCCAAGCCTAAAAGCGGAGCCGCGAAGGAATAAACTGGTGTTCTTTTCTCAAAAATAGTCCTGAAACTTTTCGGTCCAAAATATAGTTGGGGGCTTTCTTTAGCTCGTTTGCTTTCGAAAAGTGCTTCTCAAAAAGCCCGGAAGTGTTCCGAACTGTCCTCCAATATTTTGGGGATCTGTTCTGTAAAACCAAGCTCGAAAGGTCATTCTAGAGGCCGAGCACAGCTTGATTATTTATTTTTTTTCGGGCATCAAACTAAACACATATTTTACTCACGAGCCGTCTTGCTTGGTCTTTGAAATGTTTCCATATCCTTTCATTTAACTGTCAAGGTAGGCCTTTACACAAATATCACGTAAAATCGCCTAAATATCTTTCCGGAAATTCTCAAAAAAATGTCTAAATATCCCAAAACATTTGCTAAATATCTCGAAATATCTCGTATTTTTGTTTTAAAAATAAGCCGATTTTGAATGCCTTAGGCCAAAAATTTTCTCCAGCGGGAGGTGAAAAGTATGTTTGAGATTGTCTGCACTAGTATCATGGAAATAGAGCAACTTTCAAAACAACATGGATGCAAAGTTAAATGTTTTCTCACTAATGGGCTAAACAGTTGGTATATATGTCTATCGTGTGTATCACGGCTATGACTATGACAGATCGAGTAACAATCCTTCCTATTAATTAGCGAGGAAAAGCAGGAAAACAGCCAAAAAAAGTTATAAATTTTTCTAAATATCCCAAAGTTTTCTAAAATTTTCTAAATATCTCGGAAACTTCTAAATATCTCAAAAAATATCCGGATATTTGTGTAAAGGCCTATGTCAAGGCTTGACAAATCTCCTTGGGTTACTGGCTGTTGTCGCTTGAATGAACTTGAAATGGCGCTCATTTACAACAACAAAATTAAACTTAAACGGGTTATCTTCATGGCGTACGGATGTTAAAAAAAGAAAAAACATGAACTGCTACTATTAGTCTAGTCAAAATTTATAGTGACCTTTTCACCGGCATTTTGCTGGGATTACCCAAACGTAAGGATTTGGGGAGCTTCGAAGCGCCTGTAAATTCGAAGAAATGTCGGGTACGGTAGGTTTTAGCAGCCTCAAAGAAATTCGAGCACTTTGAGGAACATGCATTACTTACCGGATAAAAAAGCTTTTATACAAAACTGCTTCGCTTATAGTTACTTAAGTAACTTTTACATTTCGTTCTCTAACTTGAGACCATCGAGATTGAAAACAATCAGACACCAACGTGCTTAACTATATGGCATAAGTTTTGCGGCTGCGAATTGTTTAAAATTCGGCGCTTTTAATTTATAAATGCACAGAACTGTTTTTGGAAGCTTTTGGGATAAAATAGGTTTTAACCGACAACTGCTTCGCTTATAGTTTCTTCAATAACTTTTGTATTTCGTTCTCTAACTAGAGACCATCAAGATTAAAAACAAACAAACACCAAACACGCTGGATGCGAAGTAAGCCTATATAAAGTTAGCCGCTTTGAGGAACGCGAAATAGCTTTAAACCGAAAACTGCTTCGCTTAAAAGATTGTTACTATTGAAAACTTCTAGGACAAGAAAATCGACAATTGCACAAAGAGATGGACCCTTGAGGACAAAATTGAAAGCAATTATTCGCGGTAATCTCTGAAGTGATGCTTGTGCTGTTGCCTTGCGACTGTGCTTTGACCTACTGTTATGAATAACATAATTCGGTAAATTGTGATCGTCCGGGTGAGTGTAGTCCTGAGAAGGACTGTTTGAGGTGACATTGACTGACGTTTCGACAACCTGAGCGGAAGTCATCATCAGAGTCAAGTGAACTGTGAATCGTCAGTAGATGTTATAAGTCTCTGGTCGTTGTCCTGATTGGTCGACGATCTCGTGATGTTATTGGTCGTCTGTCAGTTAAGCCGTGATGTTATTGGCTGTGAAGACTGTAAAACGTGATTGGTGCGTTTCGATCCGTCTTTTGTTAGTCAAATGTCCGTTGGTCTATTGTTAGTCAAATAAGTCGGTTTGTCTATTGTTTGTCTGTCTTGTTATTGTCAGCAATCAGTCGTTTGTAAGGTGCAGGTAGCTGTTGGCAACGGTTCAGTGGTGTTTGTTCTAAGTTAGTAAACCAGCTTTCCAAACTGATTCGTTGATAGTAGTCCGTACTGTAGGTAACGCATTCAGCAGAGTCCCAGTCGATTCTGTGGTTTGTTTTTAAATGGTGTTCAGCAATGTGATTGTTGATATCACCATTTCTAGTCGCTCGTTTGTGTTCAGTCAGTCGGACGTTCAGATTTCTGCCGGTCTCATCAATATAAGTGGCCTGGCAGTCGCAGCATTTGATTTTATAAACTGCTCCCCGTCTGTCGCTCGGTTCGTCTTTGTCTTTAACGTTCGTCAGTAGCTGTCGTAAAGTAGTGATAGGTTTGTGAGCAACGCGGATGTTGTAGGGTTGTAGGATTCGTGCGATAGTTTCAGAAGTTCCTTTGATGTAAGGTATGGTTGCAGTAGTGACAGGTGTCGTGTTAGTGTTTGCAGCGTTTGGTTCGGAGTTTCTGTAAGTGTTGTGTCTAATAAAGTCCCGGTTGTAATTGTTCTTGTTGAAAACGTTGTCTAAGTACTTGATTTCGTCCGTTAAGCTGTCAGGTGAGTCACAAACTAGTTGTGCGCGTCTTGTCAGGGTCCGTATAGTCGTAGCTTTGTGAGAAGTTGGGTTGTAAGATGATTGGTCAAGTAGTCTGTCGGTATGTGTCGGTTTTCTGTAAATTGTCGTCCGTAGTTCGTTTTTGTCGCGGGTAACTAAGCAGTCTAGAAAAGGTATTTTACCATTTTCCTCGATCTCCTTAGTAAACTGTATGTCGGCGTTTTGTCCGTTGAGGTGTCCGTGAAAATCGTCGATTTCGTCTTTGTGTACGGCTGTAAAGGTATCGTCAACGTAACGTAGCCAGAGTGGTAGTGTTCGTTTGTAAGTTGCGAGGGCTCGTTCCTCGATGTTTTGCATAACGATTTCTGCAACAACAACGGAAACTGGTGAGCCCATAGCTGTTCCGTGCAACTGTTTGTAGTGCGTGCCGTTGTACTGAAAATACGTAGAAGTAAGACAAAGGTTCAGTAAGTCCATTAAGTCGTCTGTAGGTAGAGGTAGTTCAATAGTAGAGTTGTTGATGGCGGTCTCAGTGCAGTCTAGAGCCAGTTGACCAATCACGTTTTACAGTCTTCACAGCCAATAACATCACGGCTTAACTGACAGACGACCAATAACATCACGAGATCGTCGACCAATCAGGACAACGACCAGAGACTTATAACATCTACTGACGATTCACAGTTCACTTGACTCTGATGATGACTTCCGCTCAGGTTGTCGAAACGTCAGTCAATGTCACCTCAAACAGTCCTTCTCAGGACTACACTCACCCTGACGATCACAATTTACCGAATTATGATATGACTCCTGGGTTCAAACCAATTACTGTTATGAATAAACAAACACAAAATAATGGACAGAAATCATTTGTCAAAAAGTTTATTAGAAAACCCGTACGATCATGCAATTCGCGTTACACTTCCAGCATCGTTGGTCCGTCCTCGAGAGTGATTAATCGGCTGAACATGGCAAAATATTCAAGACTACATCTGTCACAAATCTGACACATTTCTAATGACAAATTAATTTCCATTTTAAAACGTAATTTCTTTGACCGTAATTTACTCAAATCATGTACCCTAAACCCTTTAAAAGCTTCACTTACTTGGCTGTGTTTCAGAACAGGGCAAGCTCTCCGTTGTGAAGAAAACAAACTGAAGTCCTTTGAAGGCAGCTTTTGTAACTTGAACTTTTCGCCTTCCACCAGTATTCTTTTGAACTTTGTTCTTTCCATTTACAGATATTACAGAAGTGATTAACAAGGCCATCTCAATTCCTGAACTATTTTTGCCACTGTGCTTATATCTACTTCAGCTACATAATCAGCTGTGGTCGAGACAAAGGAAGGTGTCCATTCAAGACCTCACTGCTAAGTTTTGGACTTTAATTTCATCTCCGTGTATTTTAGTGAATATTTAAACTCAATGCATGCCAGCCATACCAGCCCTCTTGCTTTGCGTTTTTCACCATATTGACCGTTCAGATTGGAGTTGTGACCATAAGCGTACTCGCCAGTGGAGCTGCCTCTATACCACCAGGCACCTCTATGCAAGATGGCACACACTTTGCTCTGCTTAAGGTCTTTTTTTTTTTAAACAGTTATTTAATATCACACATGTTACAGAAAGTGAAAAAAAGAAAAAATAAAGCACTAGCAAAAAAAAAAAAGAAGACAAAATACATCAAGTTACAAAATTTAACCGATAAGGCCTAAACTAACTAACAAAAACTTTTAACTAGTCTAAATTTTTATATAAATTTCTCTACGCGGTATTCAAAATTAATTTTTTTTTCGAATTCATTTACCTCAGGCTCTATTTGATTAAGTTTCTGATTGTAAAGGTAGTACTTTGCCAATAGCATGCAGTAATTTAATTTCTTTTGTAGAGGTTGTCGTTGCAGTTGAAAAGAGTTTAGGAATTTACCAAAGAGTAGTTCTTCATCACTTTGCGTAAAGGAGGTGGCGTTTTCTTCATTGAAGTGTTGTAAAACTTTATGAAAGAATTGTTTAGAAAGGTGGCAGTCGATGAAAGTATGAGTTATCGAATCTGGCTGGCCGCAGTAGGTGCAGTCCGAGTTATTCGATACTCCAAAGAGGTGAAGTTCTTTTTTGGAGACAAGTATCCTATGAGCGAGTTTGAAGTAAAATTCTTTAAGTTTGTTCTCTTTGCACATAATTTAATTTGCTTAAAGTAGTTTTTCCCATGAATATCATTTGATGATAGATCTCGTTCCCATTTACTAAGTGCAGTTACTTTAGGAGTACTTTTCTTCATAAAAAGCCAGTAATAATCTTTGTTTTTTGTTTTAGTGAGATCGATCGATATTGAAGGTGACAATTGAAAGTTCACACTATCAAGAAAGAGTATCTTGATTAACTGAGCATGTTTTGCTCTTTCTAGTAGATGTTTCGGAATTGCAGATATGATTTGATAATAGTTTAAGAAGTTGCACTTAATTTTGTATGTTTGTTTGAATTCTTGAAAGGATAAAAACTTTCCATTCTCACTGAGAATATCTTGAATAGAGACAATTCCTTCTTCAAACCAGCTTTTCAGAAAAATCGGCCTATTCCCAACGAGAATTTCTTTGTTATTAAACAGTATCATTTCTTGTCCATTGTCACTTTCATACAGGGATTTAAGTCCTAAAAAGTACCACAACACCTGTTAGTAAAAAGAAGGTATATCAGTCTGGTTGAGAAATGTTTTATCGTAATTACAACGTAATAGAAAATTTAAACCACCGTATTCTCTAAAAAATGATCGGGAATTGCTTTCCAGTTCTCCTTCCTTGACAGCACGTCGGTTGTTAAGAATCTAGAAATCCAAGCAAGCTTTAATGATTTAGCTATTACCTCCATATTTGGCACACGTAATCCTCCGTCAACATAGTCTTGATACATGAATTGCCTTTTAACTTTGTCCGGCTTTTTACACCAGATAAAGTCAAATAGAGAGGTTGTAACTGAAGAGACAGTTTCCGAGGGGATGACTAACATTGAAGTGGAGTACACTAAATGAGGAATGCCGAGACTTTTTGTTATCAAACACCTTCCAAATAGACTGAGATTCCTTGATCTCCAAATATCAAGATTAGTGTTAAGCTTTCGAACCTTAAGCGTAAAGTTTCTTTTCTCATTCCCATTTTCATCGTAAGAAACAAAGATCCCAAGAGTTCTGACAGGATCTTTTGTCCATTTTAGATTGAAGGGCCGATCTTCCCTATCACGCCATGGGCCTAACCATATCGCTTTGGTTTTAGAAGTGTTTAGTTTCAGTCCTGAATGTGTCCCGAAATCGTTAACTATTGCGATCACGTTTTGGACAGATAATAGATTATCACAAAAGGCTGATGTATCATCAGCGAATTGACTTATTTTTGACTCTGTTCCAAAAATTGTGATACCTCTGATACCTCTGCTTAAGATCGTTGTCGTTGTCTTTGTGGAAAACTGCATATAACTAAAGGAAATATAAACAGATAGCAGTCTAAATATAGAGAAAGCATGGAAAACGTGTGGCCCCTTCATATGGTTACGAGCGTCAGGGACAAAGAAAAAAAACGCTGAGTGATTGACGGAAGCCGAGCACATGACCCTTTGTATACTGATCGGATGCTCTATCCATTGCCCTAGAGAGGGATTCGTGCAAGCCAAGTCGTTTTTTGTCACGTTCATAACAAGTGTCAAAACGACAACTTCCACGCGATACTTCAAAGTTAAGACAAACTGATAGCTTAGATTCTCGGAGTTAACAGACGTACATGTATGATCCGATAAGATTTCCCAGTAAATTTGGTCTAGTGCCCTCTACTAGTCCACTAGTCTACGATGTTAAATTCTCATTAATCTTGTTTGTTTGTTTGTTTGTTTGTTTGTTTGAACGCATTTGATTATTTCAAAATCAAACAAACAAGTACAGGTTTTAAGGGGAAAGAGAAGAAGGACCCGGACTACCTGTCCCTTCGCCACCCCCATAACCCCCCCCCCCCCCCACCCCCCAACCATGCCACCACCCCTTACAATGGGCAAGCCACTTTACAAAGGAGAAAGCGGCAGAGTGATTTTAAATGGATTCTTTTTGATTGAGGGCGAAACGATGTTGATACCAATTGATTATTTTTCTCTATAGTAGCGAAACTGCGCAGCAAAAGAAATTAAGTAATGGTCCTAGCAATAACTAGGCAACGCAACGGCAAGGAATGCAGAAAGGTGTTAATTGTGATATTGTTGAAACGGTCCACCTCATTGGCTAAAACATGAAAATCTACTATCACTTCATCAGGTAGCGCATTTATTTCTCTCTAGTTTACTTATTGATTCCCTTTTAGTGAAAACTATTCTGAGTTTTAATGCAGCAAAATTTCTATGTGGGAAACATGGAAAATTAGAAGCCTTTCTTGGCCATTGTTTTGGAGTCTCATGATTGGATAAAAACTTGTAACACAAAAGAAATATCGCTTTAAAATAAAGTTTCAGCACATTTTATTTCAAAAACGTGTTGTCCATAGGTTGATGTATTCTCAGTAAGAAAATCTAAACAATCTTATGTGGGGAAAGCGAAATGCCGCAGAACAATGGAGGATTGCCTAGTTCTTACACGCATTGTTACTTAAAAGCCAGCGCTCTTTTCTGTATGTAAAAAATTATAAATTCATATCACTTCTGTCTATTTTTTGTATTTGTTGGTTGTTTCATCCTAGTAACTTTTAAGGTTGATTTCACTTCTACGGTGGTTGTGTTAAAAAACAAACAAACAAACAAACAAACGGTTCGTAGCTGTATTTGAATCGAATGCAACAGAAGGACGACATATCGAATTTTTTTTTAATTTCAGTTGAACTCCATTTTTCTCATAAGAGCTCTCGTTGACTGGGAAATAAACGGAAGGCACCAAATAACCTAATCAACAAGGAAATACACAATAATGATTCAAGTAACAACTGTATTTGGAAGTCTACCTTACTGGTTATTTACGACTGAACATCAATTGTTTTATGTCGTCTCTTCCGTCAAGAAAAAACTTAAAGCCTTTTCACCCACAACTCACCCCATCATGTATTTTACCTATAACCTTTCATGAATTTTAATGCTTTTACTCCTTACTTGTGGTATGCGATAGAGTCACCAGCCGTGCCCCTGTATCCTCCAATGGTAAGCTGATATTTATCTGCTTCGTCTGCCACCTTGAAACTTATGTACTCAGCATAGGTCATGTTACCATCAAAGTCCCCCCAGGTTAACTGTCAGGGTGACATTACCGGCAGTTGTCAAAAGGTGAAGGTTGTCGTTTCCAAGCCAAATTTCCCCGTTCAGATCTCCAAACCCGTTCTTGTAGGACATCCAGTTAAGATAAAAATCAACAGAGCAGTCTGAATGTCTCTGAAACACGGTTCAGCCTCCACCGTCTGTGGTCATGTCACAGAACACTGGAATGGGTTTACCGCCATCAGGATTGATGGTGTACACACCAGTAGATGCGAAGCCATCTTGAAGAAGCTGGGCTCAGCTCTTGGGTTCTGGTGAGTGAAAGATGATCTTTATCAATAAGAGATTCTCTTTTTTTTTAGCTCAGTCTAGCGGATACAAGGATTTTCCTGGCCTACCCACGCTAGCTAGGTCAAAGCAGGAGCTAACCATAAAATTGAAATGGCAAATCTTCAGTTTGAGAAATTATTCGCTATTGTTCTCGCTTATAGCGCAAACATTCCTGATCCTTAACGCTCTCTCGTTAATTGTTATACGTATGAAAGGCAGCAAGATATAATTTTCAACAACTTCAGTACTGTCAAGAGTCATACCAAACCATGTTTAAATGAGGGAATACATTGTTCTTGTTGCTTTGAAGAAGTCATTGCAGTTGTTTTAATTGGAGCATTTTTTTTCGACCGGGGTGTGTTACTTTTGGTTGCTCAATAAATTCCATGAAGAAGGCGTACTACTTTCAATTACTGCTAGAAACGACCAAAAATTGATGATATTTTCGGCATATGTTCATTCTCGTCCCCAGAGCTGCGATCCTTTTGGCCAGCACCACGGAACGAGAGCTCTGGCAGGTTCCGAAAGCAGGAAGTCCGCGAATCACAGACTTCTGGCTTTCTGTGCAGCGTCAGAAATTTGAAACAATAACGGTTACCATCGGTTACAATAATGGGCAGCTATTGCGCTTGCGTGTTATCCTGGCCCCGCCAGAGCTCTCGATCCGTGGCGCTGGCCAAAAGGATCGCAGCTCTGGGGACGAGTATGGCATATGCATGTTATTTTCGAGTTGGCCTGTAACTCTTTTTCAAAGAGAATCTTGGTTCCCAGCCTTTCATATATATGAAACTGAGTAAGTTTTCATTTACATGTAAGTAAGACTCATTTCCGTATGAAAAGTTTTGCACAAGGCCTTGACAGAGAACAATCAGATAAAATACAATGAGCAGGAAAGGAAGGAGTAATGTAATAGGCTATTACATTACATCTAGCCCATGCAATAGGCTAGATCAGTATGCTGACTTTCCCTTGTTACTTACTGCGAGGTTTTCCTGCATATCCATCGACGGACTTGCATTGTGCGCTGTCGTCATGATAGTCACTGGAATGCAGACTTCGTTTTCACCACAAGGCGAGGGATCCGCGTCACAGGCAGTCTGTCTGAAAATATGCAAATATACATGTGCAGGTCATTTTGACTCAACTTCAGTCCAAAAAATAATTGTTATGTAAATGCAACTAAGGACACCATATGTTTTTATTGTTTACATAAACAGAGACAAAAATGAAAACAAAAACACTTTTATTATCCAACTCCGAAATATACGATTGTGGCTCTGAAGGTGAAAATCCGAAGATAACTAAAGCTAACGCCAGTCCTGAAGTAATTTTAAGCTGAAATATTGTTTAAAACAGGCAGTTTTGATATCCAATTCCGACATCTTCACTTAAAACAGAATAAGATGTCCAAAGACCTCCAGCGGTGACAGACGGAAGTTAACGGAGGCTTACAAAATGACGCTGAAATAAGAGCTAGTTTATATGAAATATGGCCTTGGTATAGACATGCACCACTAATTAAGTGGCTGTCTCCCTAAGATCCTCATAACCCAAATTGGTCATAAAATAGATTTCCTTCAAATGTTGCATGTGAATTACACTTTGTCTGGGTACTTTAAAAACACTTTTCGTTTGGGCTCTAAATGCTTTCTTCGACAGTTTACAAGGGGGTCCCCTGGTGGACAAAAATGGACATTTTATTGGTACAAAAATGCCAATTTTCAATGACTTTGGTAACTCCTCACAACACTTAAAATTTGATGCGGGACAAAATTCTACTGTTGGTTGATAAGTACAACTCTTCCTTATCCTACACTGTTACTGACATTTCCATGTAGTTGTTTTGAGTAGTTAAAACAGTTCCTTTTAACAACCCAATTTCACAGCTTTTAAAAAAGTAGGAAAAATGGGTAAACAAAAATACATGTTAACAAAAAGTGAGACCTCGTATAGCAAATTCCTTGCAGTCATGGGAAGTGAAAGACTTGGTCTTAATTATAATAAAATAAAATCGTGCGGCCAGACGGATTAAAGAACGTGGCGCCGCTTTGAAACCACAGTATTTCTAAATTATGCAAATTACGAACCACAACCTATGCGTGGAATTTAAGAGCAAATGTGATGCGAGCAATGCTCCCTTACATCAGGAAAACACAAAAATAGTTTCAAAATACAGCAGGACACAAATGTAAACTGGTAATATTTCGCGTATAGCTTTAATTAAATTGTACAACATTCAAATAGCTCATTAACTATGCACAATTCACAAGATAAACAAGTTATAAAGTACACGCCACTCGATGATTGCTAATTGCGCTTAGCAAGTAACTTTACAAAACAACCTTGATCTAGAACTATTAATCTGAGAATAAATCAATAAAAGCAAGTCATATTGAGTATATCACAGCCTGTGTTTTGCAAACTTATTTAGCGAACACTTAGTGCCTTGTTATAAAGTGCCAAGTTATAAAGTACACGCCACTCGATGATTGCTAATTGCGCTTAGCAAGTAACTTTACAAAACAACCTTGATCTAGAACTATTAATCTGAGAATAAATCAATAAAAGCAAGTCATATTGAGTATATCACAGCCTGTGTTTTGCAAACTTATTTAGCGAGCACTTAGTGCCTTGCAAAATAATGAATCAACGAAGAGCATCTTGGTCTGTTTTCATTTGCACCCATTACCTCAATTTTCTGTCATCTTCGATCAAATATAGATCCGTACGTTTCAGGGATCATCTTGGAAGCGTCAAACAGTCTGAGAAAATTGTTCATTCAAAAACCTTCATTTACAACAAACTTTCCACGCATTTCGTTCTCTCGTGTTATAGCTCTCGTGTTATATTATTCAGGCAGTAGCCGCTGACCAGTAACTAATGTCAACAACAACACCTGGTACATCTAAAATTTGAATTCGTGATCCTTCATCAATTAATAGTGAATGTATTTGAAAATAAGGGTTGGAGTTCATGGGGAGAAGAAACAAATTTTTGTCCTTTTGTCCTTCCCGGGCCTTCTTTGGTCTTCAGTGGCCGTTGTGGGGCAGGCCTCCATTAAACTCCGATAGCAATAAAGCAATGAAAATGAAACTTAGAGGGTGAAAAGTATCTCCAAGAATTTTGTCCAAGAATATTTCTTTCGAGAACGGCAAGGGATACTAATGACGTCACACTACGTCAGACTTACGTTATAATTTCCAATTGGATCCACCGTATTGGATTTCGTGATTTCCCTAAGACTTCGGAAAGCCACCCAATGACCAAAAAGGGAACAAAAATAATAAAAGAACACTAAAATTATCTAATTACATGACACCTACGGTAAGAAAGTCATTTTTGTTTTCAGTTAAAACAGTAACGTACCAAATAATTTCAGAAAAACACGCCTGTCAAAGTTTGATTGCCTTAGCAACGCCAATCTCGTTGTACATTGACCTACCACACTAATTTGTTCTCAAATATTTTTTTTAAAATGAAAGTTTGGTGGTGCTTGTTCACATATTAAAAAAAAAAGATAAAAGATTCAAGTCCGCAAAGGCAGAATCCGTGCACCCCCCCCCCCCGCCCCCATTGTAGGGTTAATTTAAAATAAAGTGGGGTTTCAAGGAAATCAAAAATTCCTTCGGCAAAGCCAGTAGTAAATGACTGGAAAAGTATTCAAGAGGAAACGAATTTCTGTTCTAGGTAACGAGCGTCTACCGTACAGTTAGTTTAAGAGTAGTCTAGTAGAGATAGTACTTATAGTAGAGTAATTTTTGCGCGAGCTTGCGTATCTCACCCGCTATTCAATCCCTAACAAAAATCTGAGGATACTCGTAATTTCCACTGGTTAAGTCTGGTTCTCATACTACCCAGGCTAGTCTATGATCAACTCCGGAAGTGACAGTCCCTATGTTTGGCGGTATACTGCTAATCTAGAGAAAGCGCAGCAAAACTAAGTCGAGGCGAAATTTCAAAAGCAAGACGTTTTTCTGGGTATCGTAGGTTCACATTTGGTAGAGCAGTACCCCACGATCAGGTGGTTCTGGGGGCTGCATATTGCAAACTGGATCATAACCATTAAGTCGTAATGGACCAAGCTCCCACAACTGTTTTCCCAAACAGAAAGTATTCAACAGAAGATATTTCTATCAAGTAGTAATATTTTTGCCTTACTGATGTTTCGCCAGGGTCAGATTCCAGAATTTAACACCCTTGGATGAGACTAGAAGTTTATTTTTGAGTTATCACGTTATTTCACCTTGCTAAAAATACAAAAAGATTAGCAACCACGTCACACACTGTGGTTATGTGCTTGCACCTCTAATTTAGGGGAAAAAATCTGCATTTTCTCTCATGAGCTCCAACCCTTATTTTCAAATGAATTTACTCTTCATTGGTGAGCGATCATGCATTGAAATAGAAACGCGAGTGCAAAACGGAGTAGTACCAGGTCTTTTTGTTGACATTAGTTACTGGTCAGCGGCTACTGCCTGAAAAATTTAACACGAGAGAAGTAATGCATAAAAGCTTGGTCTAAATGAAGGCTTTTGAACGAAGAATTTTCCCAAAACCAACTGCTTTGACGCTTCTGAGATGATCTTCTAAGCGCACGGCATCTGTTTTTGATCGAAGATGACAGAAAATTGAGGTAATGGGTGCAAATGAAAACAGACAAAGATGCTCTTCGTTGATTTCATTATTTTGCAGGGCATAAAGTGTTCGCTAAATAAGTTTGCAAAACACAAGCTGTGATATACTCAATATGACTTGCTTTTATTGATTTATTCTCAGATTGATAGTTCTAGATCAAGGCGGTTTTGTAAAGTTACTTGCTAAGCGCAATTAGCAATCATCGAGTGGCGTGTACTTTATAACTTGTTTATCTTGTGGATTGTGCATAGTTAATGAGCTATTTGAATGCTGTACAATTTAATTAAAGCTATACGCGAAATATTACCAGTTTACATTTGTGTCCTGCTGTAGTTTGAAACTATTTTTGTGTTTTCCTGATGTAAGGGAGCATTTCTCGCATCACATTTGCTCTTAAATTCCACGCATAGGTTGTGGTTCGTAATTTGCATAATTTAGAAATACTGGTGTTTCAAAGCGGCGCCACGTTCTTTAAACCGTCTGGCCGCACGATTTTATTTTATTATAATTAAGACCAAGTCTTTAACTTTCCATGACCGCAAGGAATTTGCTATACGAGATCTCACTTTTTGTTAACATGTATTTTTGTTTACCCATTTTTCCTACTTTTTTAAAAGCTGTGAAATTGGGTTGTTAAAAGGAACTGTTTTAACTACTCAAAACAACTACATGGAAATGTCAGTAACAGTGTAGGATAAGGAAGAGTTGTACTTATCAACCAACAGTAGAATTTTGTCCCGCATCAAATTTTAAGTGTTGTGAGGAGTTACCAAAGTCATTGAAAATTGGCATTTTTGTACCAATAAAATGTCCATTTTTGTCCACCACGGGACCCCCCTTGTAAACTGTCGAAGAAAGCATTTAGAGCCCAAACGAAAAGTGTTTTTAAAGTACCCAGACAAAGTGTAATTCACATGCAACATTTGAAGGAAATCTATTTTGTGACCAAATTGGGTTATGAGGATCTTAGGGAGACAGCCACTTAAAGGCCCAGTTTCACCCTCAATGCATTGCGCGCCCTGTGCCTCTCTAATTGATTTCTCTCAGTTGAAAATTATCGACACGAAGAGTCGCTTAGAAATCTGTTTCAATCCTCGGTTATTTACCTATTCTGCATTGTCAAAATTGTATAAATAAGTGGCTCTGTTATTGCAGTTTATCTTTTTATTGTTATTTTGGCTTGTGTTCCCGATTAGTTGCTCATTTCGATCGTTTAGACTAGCATGTAGTTGTGTATGTTGTCATCGGCCATGGCGGATAGGGAACGAAGCGCTCGTGTTGGAAGACCTCGTTTACCTGGGTCGGTAAAGTATATTCGTCTTCGCGAATCTGTATTTAATCTTTGGCGACAGCGAAAGGAAAGCCATGGAAAGCTTACAGACAGTGAGTTTGCAGAATTTCTTTTGCATCGAAGGTGAGATTTCTGTCATTTCTTTATACTTGACATTCGTTCTTTTGTTTGAGGGAGCGATAGGCTCGAGCAAATATTTCTAATATTTAGCGTTGAGACTGAACCTTATTTCAATTTATGTTCGCTATTTTTCTTTCAGAGTTGTTAGGGATCCTGAATCCAGTAGTGATCGTTCATTTCAGGTTTGAACATCACAAGATCCAGGTAAGCGCAGAGTACGTTTGACAGATCGATATCATGTCTATAACAAGGATTTGCAACTCATGCAGCCGTTGTTTTATATGTATATCCCAGCACTGTGATGAATCGTTATATTTATTTCGTGAATGTTCTTTTATCATTGTCTCGCATTCATAGTCTAATATGTAGAAATGATAAAGTTTTGAAATGGCTTATGTGCTTTCTATTATTTATATTCGTTTATTTAGAATATTATGTGTTCCTTGCAGATTTGATTTCTTTGTGTTCTACACCAGCTCGTTGTATGCCTGATCGACAGCCATTTCATTTATCTGCAAGCTTTTCAAACTCGTAAGCTAGTCTTTATTAGACACTAAAGATTTACTAGTATAAATGTTATTGTGTGAATGGATAAATAACCTACAGTTGTCATCAGGAAGGAGACCTATAAATTGTACTATAAATAGTGTTTTTGTATAAACTGTGTCTGACATTTGCAGAATGCAGACTAAGAGAATATATATTGTGTTACCATTACCATTATTGAAAGCTAACTATAAACAGGCTAACCGGAGTGCTATGTGAATGTCACACACCGTTGTATGAAGCATTAGTTTTATCTCTATAGTTTACGAGAAAATATTACTTTTATGCAATAAGCGAGAGAACAGCTAAAGGTAATGCTCTGTGTCCTTCTTCTAAACTCTAGCATTACTTTAAACAGAAATCAAAAGGTGTTTAATACAGATGGTAGAGATTGTTTCTGAAAAAAATAATTTTGAAAACAGCAAAACATAAACTGCAAAGAAGTGACCAAATTATTGTGTAACTTATTGCATTATTTTAATATAATATTTTTCTTTAATTGCAAAAAGGAAACATGGGTTGGTGTGCTGCATCATGTCTGTGGAGAGCATACATGGGCTACAGGACAGTGCAAGCATGATCCCCTAAGTGATGAAAGTGCTAAGAAGTATCTTGAGAAGAATTCGAAAGCTATGGCTGCACTTCGCAAGATTGTTCTTGATCCCAAATGGCTGAGTTCACTTCATTTCTATGTGAAATTCAGGTAATGTCTTTGTAAATTATTTTCTGAAACATGGGGTTTTGGGAGGGAGTGAAATTATTGATAAAAAAAAATAACCAGTCTAAGAATCTTGTCAGGTATGCAGTGGTTTCATTTAGGGCCAGGCTTTGGGTAAATTGAACAGCTGTAGGAGGTCTTTGCCTGCTTGGGCTTTTTTAACACATCTCCTGCTCATGATGCCTGTTGGTACAAATCTTACTGAATGATGAATTGAATCCATTTTGTTTTTGTTTTTGCAGACACACCAGTGTATTAGAATCATACAACAGCATGATGACAAAGTATGCTCCCAAACGAATGGCATTTGAGTAAGTACTGAATTAATTCACATATTTTGTGTTTGATCAACTCTTATACTGGCTGGATTCAATTCAAGGCAGCTTTTTAAAGCTAATACAGAAAGAACAAGTCTTTCTTTTTACTTAACCAAAAATAAACAAGATCAGTGGAAATATTTTTGATTTGACAAACAGAAAAACATCAAAGCTACCTCAACAGTCTCTAAAATATATGCTAGTCATGCAATGCTTTAGAGTGGTATACTATGGAATATCCCACGAGTCGCTTGTATTTTCTCAGTATACAGACGAGCCGTTAGGCAAGTGTGTATACAAAGGAAATAGAAGTGACCAGTGGGATATTCAATAGTATACCATGAGAAAGTGTTGTGTAACGTTTTTATACCATGCCATAGAAAACATGCCTACCAAATTTCGTCGAGAATAGGGTCATAAAGCACAATGGGAAGGTTGGGTAGAATACTGTCAAATATACAATGGCTTTCCTGTATTCTGATTGGCTGTATTTTCTATGGCATGGTAAAAAAAGAATCATAGTGTAATCCTTTTATGTATTCTGATATCATTGATGGTAACTTGTCGCATTATCTGATTCACTTACAACAACTAGGTATCCATACTTCATCATGTGGGTGATGCTGGCAGCCATCGACCACAACATGCACCTATCTCGAAAACCAAAGCTTACTAACGAGGGGAAAGAGCAGGGCCACCGAAAGTATTCTAAAAGGTCGCAGAAATTTCATGCGGAAGTTGTCAAGAAAGAAAAGCAATACAGTTATTTTCCATTCCTTGTGTCCAAAATGTTGCAAAGGCGTGCTGTGTATGAGGGTAGTTTCACCTTGCCTTCAGATAGGAACAGCTTTGATCCAAAGCAAATAGCCCCCACCCTTGGAATGAAGGAACCCCCGCCTACTGAGGAATTAATGAAGGGACCCTCTCGCTTCGATAAAAAATCAGTTTGAAAAATGACAGTCCATCATCATCGAATGCTGTTGTCAGCAAGCAGTCAAATATAATTCATTGTAAGCAAAAATTTGATTGTTTATTATTATTGATTGGATATGTGTAAACAAACGTTTACATTTGGCTACAAGATAAAGGCATTGTGAAAAACAAAAACTAAGGCCTATTGCCCATGCCAAGAGAATGGGCTGATAATATGAACAGTATTACTTTTTTAAACAAAACCACTTATAAAATATTTTAAAGTTAAATTCAACTGTTGCCAAGTGTCTCCAGGTTTTCACTTGATTCAGTTTATGAAATACCTTATATGGTGAAAGAGGTATTTTTTTTTTGCAAAGTATGTAAAATGATTTGAATAAAGTTTAGTCTCAAATTGTCAGCTTTGTGTTTGTTCTTTCTTTTAATTATAAACAATGTTTATTTTTTCTTGTTTCAATTTTTTTTAATCCTTAGGCAACCTTATTACAAGGTCTAAGCAGATGCGAAAAGATGTAAAGGGTAGTAGTTAATTCAAGCCAATGCCATAAAAATCATTATAACAGGTGTTGAGCATATTGTGCAGTTCCAGAAAATATCCATACCCACCTCAGGGTCATTGGAAATTCTGAGGGTGTGGGGAGTCTCAACGACCAAAATTTTATAATGTATGGGGCCTAACTGGAATTTCCAAAGGGGTGGGGGGATTCAAACCAAAAAACCTTCCCTGGGAGGGGTATGGATATTTTCTGGAACAACACATTGAAACTAAAGGTAATTCGGATACCATATGGCTGATTGACAGTTTTTTCATGGCTTAACTGTTTCTAAATCCCATGTATCTGCCATCTGCAGAAGGGTAGGCCTGTCGAATCAACCTAACTGCACAGGAGGGTATGACACGCCTGTTTCCCCTACCCAACTTGCCATACTTCCATAGAGCAAACTGGCGATAAGCTGCTTTGCGGAAACTCTCCATTGAAAAATTAAATTCATCTGCCCTAATGTCACATCGTGCTTTGATGCACACCTCAAGAATATCTCTGTCAAGGCAAATATTGTTGAAGGCTCTATAAGAAGTGATGCATTGTCGCTTCTTACAGCAGACATTTTCTTGTTCAGTTTCCATTGGAACACAGACACGACATTGACACCATGGTAGGTCACTCGGGGGTGAGGGTTCCTCAGGTAAGTTCTCTGCAACCAGTTGTTTAGCAAAATCCAAACTGCCCCTGCCCATACTCAATAATCTAACTAACAGTCCATCTTTGGCAGACTCATCTAGTGCTTGAATGAATTCCTATAAGTAAAAGTAAATAATTTCAAATAAACATGGACTATGAAAATGTGTCAACCTGTACCCCTGATCAAATGTACAGTCATTATTTTCTTTTCTTACTGTTATTTTCGAAATTGTTACGAATACAAAATAATTTTATATTTTCTCTGGAATGACAACATGTCAAAACACATGAAGATACAGTGTACATGCGCCATGATTACATAAAACCATAAAAATGTCTGGTAAAAACTATTTTACTTCATGTATTCTACTCCTGTAAAGTGCTACTGGGATTTGTAAAACTAAGCTACAGATAAAAGGGACATTGAAAAAAACATCATGCTCAAGAACAATCCATCCAAACTAAAATGTGATCAAAGAGAGAGACGAAAAAAATTTCTATGAAGGTTTACCTGAATCGCTGTAGCAGATTGCTCTACGTCTGCCTCGAAGCGATCGGCGCCATCAGGAATAACATTTTCCTGGCTTCTTCGAGCGACCACGGTCTCTGTCACCTATATAGTTAATAAAATGAACGGTATTTCGTATAAGTCGAAGAATTATTCGTTTTGATCGTCATAAGATTTATCATTACCTGATTCTTACACTTCGATCTGCTGCATTTACAAGCTTCGGCGCAACTGTGGTTTGCTTCTTTACAAGGACATGCTCCTCTTCCACGCTTTCGTGCGCAATGTCCTGAACATGAACAGCTAATCCTTGCATTTTCTGCGTTTCCTGGTTCCTGAAATGAAAGGAATATATTTTAAAGAGGAGCCAGTTTTAGTAGCGCGCGTGCTTCGTATTGAAACTTCAAAACATCTCACCTCGGTAGTGATGTCTATCATTTCTTCGTCCTCCTCGTTCACATCTGCCATTCCTGAACCATAAAAATTAACAAGTTCGTCTTCCTGATGATAGCTCGCCATGATCGACACCACGAAGATCACGAAGATTTTGACTTCACAAAAACTAACGCGACCTTCAACACAAGTTACCGCTTCGACATAAGTTGCCGCGACACGAGAATTTCAGGGAAACCCACGATCTGGTAACAGCCAATCAGAAACGAGCTTGTCATTTCAAAACAATAATAAACGCCCGCAAAGACAAATGGGTGAAACTGGGCCTTTAAAGGATGCCATGATAAACTGTAGCACTATTTTTAAGAGATGCGACTGGCTGTGAAAAATGCAGTAAAAAATCGTAGTCCCGAAAAATGCTCCCGTTGTTTAATTCCCTGGAAAGTTCACGCCAATTTGCGAGACAAAATACTCATTTTTAAAAATCTCAATAACTTAGTGTTGTAACTATTGTTTTCCCAGGTATTAGTCCTTCACTTTGCAAAAGAAAACAGTAGGATGCTATGCTATTCCTTACTAATTGTAGGCTATGCTAGTATTTACATTTATTTTTAACTGTGGTATCAGACGCTTTATAAGTTGTTTTTCGTGCCTTCTTTAACGCCAAGTTCGTTTTTATTTGCCGATATCTTTCTAAGCCAGCCAGCCTTGTATACAGCATAAAGGGTCATCCTGTAGTAATTTAAGCGTAAGTTGGCCATTCCCAATTGTACAAACAAGGGGTTAGTTTCTAAAGGAACTGTGGTGCTACGTCGGGCCTTCGTCAGAGCGAATTTGCTCTGACGAAGGGCTAACGCTCGAAACGTCAGCTTTTAATCTCTTTACGGTGGTCAATCTACCTTATCAACTCAGTTGATAAATCCAAAATTTTGTCATTCCCAATTTTTTAAGAGCTATAGATGTAATTTGTTTTCTGTAATAGCCCCAAAGACAATTACTTATGGGAGCCCGAGAAAATAAATTTCAAATTTCACTAAATGAAATCTTACGTATAAAATTTTACCTGTGCTTACATAATTCCTGTGAAATTTGAAATTTAATTTCTCGGGCTCCCATAAGAAATTGTCTTTGATGTTATTATGGTTAACTAATTACGTTTACAGCTCCTTAACAGTGCGAAAAAAAACATGCGCTATATTTTAATTTATTCTGGTACAAGGTTTTTGTCCACTGATAACTCAATTTCCTGATGGATTCCGTCTTAAATTTTCTTTAACAAATGAAAACTTGACAAATTTTCTCATCCTCACGAGCAAATAACACTCGTCATATAAAATTTGTCAAAGAAAATTTGCTCCTGTGCAAGGGACTTTATGCCACAAGCATTGTAAAATTAATCTCAATAAAAAAGTTCGATAGTATAGCCATAATTCACGTTATAAAAACAAAAGGATTAAAAGCTGCCAAACGGGAGTAACAGTTTAATCTATTTTTATGCTTTGTCCGCCATGATAAAAGAAGACATTGAAAAACTTTAAAAGAAATATCAACGCAATATTTATTAATAAATTGCATTTGATAATGGCGGCAGGATGACGCCAAAAACTCCTTGCGTAAATATTTCTGTTAAAATGTCCGCCATGAATTGTCACAAAAACACATAAAGTTGACCCGATAAACTCTAGTTATAGTCATATGTCAAAGAAGAAGAAATCTTGAGAGATAAGGGACTAAACGAGGCTTTTAAGGAAAATTACGATACTAACGCCATAGTATGGTTAAACATTCCGAGAACTTTAAGATTGTTTTTGCATAGTAGTATAGTATACTATTAAACCATTTTTATTTTTATTCTTAATCCCAATGATGGATCTTCGAGTTTTAATTGGCCTCTGTGCCAAACCCTGAAAATACGTTTGACTCAGTATACACTTCCTTTTCACCTGCCTTCTCAGCAAACCAACTTGCTATGCTGTCAGAGTTTACACAGTTCCACACCAACATGCATCTCTTGTTGCTATGTCTGTCTGGTGCGGCTGTGTACGGTTTAGGCCGTATTTCTGAGCCTGATTTGAAAGCTATTAACTTTGCTGAGGCGATAGAAGGACGAAGGCTGAATGGAAGCGTGATAAAGGTGATTGATGTGGATTCAGAAAGTTCTTGTAGCTCTGAGTGCGTCGACGAAGAAAGATGTCAGTCTTACAACTTTGGACTCAAAAAGAACATTAAGCAGGAAAATTCATATGCCAGGTGAGCTACTCTGATCGCTTTGCTAGTCTTGTTAACTTCACAGAGGATAAGAATTTCAAATACAAAGGAATACAGGTAACGTTTGGCTTCAAATTAACCATATTTTTTCAACCCCACAAAACTAGAAGGGACGCCAAACTTTAAAATACAGTCAAACAAGTTTACTGACGGTCAAAATTGGGAATGACAAATTTTGGATTTATCAACTGAGTTGATAAGGTAGATTGGCCTTCGTAACTGAAGAGATTGAAAGCTGATGTTTCGAGCGTTAGCCCTTCGTTAGAGCAAATTCTCTCTGACGAAGGCCCAACGCAGCACCACAGTTCCTTTAGAAACTAACCCCTTATTTGTACAATTGGGAATGGCCAACTTACGCTTAAATTACTACAGGATGACCCTTTATGCTGTATACAAGGCTGGCTGGTTTACAAAGATATCGGCAAATAAAAACGAACTTGGCGTTAAAGAAGGCACGCAAAACAACTTATAAAGCGTCTGATACCACAGTTGAAAATAAATGTCATTACTAGCATAGCCTACAATTAGTAAGGAATAGCATAGCATCCTGCTGTTTTCTTTTGCAAAGTGAAGGACTAATACCTAGGAAAACAATAGTTACAACACTAAGTTATTGAGATTTTTAAAGATGTGTAATTTGTCTCGCAAATGGGCGTGAACTTTCCAGGGAATTAAACAACGGGAGCATTTTTCGGGACTATGATTTTTTACTGCTTTTTCACAGTATTCCCATCTCTTAAAAATAGTGCTACAGTTTATCATGGCATCCTTTAATTAGTGGTGCATGTCTATACCAAGGCTATATTTCATATAAACTAGCTCTTATTTCAGCGTCATTTTGTGAGCCTCCGTTAACTTCCGTCTGTCACCGCTGGAGGTCTTTGGACATCTTGTTCTGTTCTAAGTGAAGATGTCGGAATTGGATATCAAAACTGCCTGTTTTAAACAATATTTCAGCTTAAAATTACTTCAGGACTGGCGTTAACTTCAGTTATCTTGGGATTTTTACCCTCAGAGCCACAATCGTATATTTCGGAGTTGGATAATAAAAGTGTTTTTGTTTTCATTTTTGTCTCTGTTTATGTAAACAATAAAAACATATGGTGTCCTTAGTTGCATTTACATAATAATTATTTTTTGGACTGAAGTTGAGTCAAAATGACCTGTACATGTATATTTGCATATTTTCCAACAGACTGCCTGTGACGCGGATCCCTCGCCTTGTGGTGAAAACGAAGTCTGCATTCCTGACTATCATGACGACAGCGCACAATGCAAGTCCGTCGATGGATATGCAGGAAAACCTCACAGTAAGTAACAAGGGAAAGTCAGCATACTGATCTAGCCCATTGCATGGGCAAGATGTAATGTAACAGCCTATTACATGCCATTTGTAAGCTTTCGGATACGCTGGGTTGAGCCACAAAGAGTGATGCTACCCCACTCTTCTGCCAGCCCCTGCTCAGGACGTGATTTACTTCATCGCAGACTGGTCCTTCTCCCCCCCCCCCCCCCCCCCTCCTCCTCCTTCCTTTCCTGTTCATTGTATTTTATCTGATTGTTCTCTGTCAAGGCCTTGTGCAAAACTTTTCATCCGGAAATGAGTCTCACTTACATGTGAATGAAAACTTACTCAGTTTCATATATATGAAAGGTTGTGAACCAAGATTCTCTTTGAAAAAGAGTTACAGGCCAACTCGAAAATAACATATACCATTCCCGTCCCCAGAGCTGCCATCCTTTTGGCTAGCGTCACGGATCGAGAGCTCTGGCAGGGCCAAGATGACACGCAAGCGCAATAGCTGCCCATTATTGTAACCGATGGTAGCCGTTATTGTTTCAAATTCAGTTTCTGACACTGCACAGAAAGCCAGAAGTCCGTGATTCGCGGACTTCCTGCTTTCGGAACCTGCCAGAACTCTCGATCCGTGGTGCTGGCCAAAAGGATCGCAGCTCTGGGGACGAGAAGGAACATATGCCGAAAATATCGTCAATTTTTGGTCGTTTCTAGCAATAATTGAAAGTAGTACGCCTTCTTCAGGGAATTTATTGAGCAACCAAGAGTAACACACCCCGGTCAAAAAAAAAAATGCTCCAATTAAAACAACTGCAATGACCTCTTCAAAGCAATAAGGACACTGTATTCCCTCATTTAAACATGGTTTGGTATGACTCTCGATAGTAGTGAAGTTGTTGAAAACTATATCTTAGTGCCTTTCATACGTATAACAATTAACAAGAGAGCGTTAAGGATCAGGAATGTTTGCGCTATAAGCGAGAACAATAGCGAATAATTTCTCAAACTGAGGATTTGCCATTTCACTTTTATGGTTAGCTCCTGCTTTGACCCAGCTAGCGCAGGTAGGCCAGGAAAATCCTTGTATCCGCTAGATTGAACTGAAAAAAAAGAGAATCTCTGCTTTTTATTGATAAAGATCATCTTTCAATCACAGAACCCAAGAGCTGCGCCTTGCTTCTTCAAGATGGTTTCGCATCTACTGGCGTGTACACCATCTATCCTGATGGCGGTAAACCGATTCCAGTGTTCTGTGACATGACCACAGAGGGTGGAGGCTGAACCGTGTTTCAGAAGACGTTCAGACTGCTCTGTTGATTTTTATCTTAATTGGACGTCCTACAAGAACGGGTATGGGGGAGATCTGAACGAGGAAATTTGGCTTGGAAACGTCAACCTTCACCGTTTGACAACCGCCGGTAATGTCACCCTGAGAGTTAACCTGGGGGACTTTGATGGTAACATGACCTATGCCCAGTACATAGGTTTCAAGGTAGCAGACGAAGCAGATAAATATCAGCTTACCATTGGAGGATACAGGGGCACGGCTGGTGACTCTATCGCATACCACAAGTAAGGAGTAAAAGCATTAAAATTCATGAAAGGTTATAGGTAAAATACATGATGGGGTGAGTTGTGGGATAAAAAGCTGTAAGTTTTTTCTTGACAGAAGAGACGACATAAAACAATTGATGTTCAGTCGTAAATAACCAATAAGGTAAACTTCCAAATACAGTTGTTACTTGAATCATTATTGTGTATTACCTTGTTGATTAAGTTATTTGGTGCCTTCCGTTTATTTCCCAGTCAAATCCAGCTACGAACCTTTTGTTTGTTTGTTTGTTTGTTTTTAAACACGACCACCGTAGAAGCGAAATCAACGTTAAAAGTTCCTAGGATGAAACAACCAACAAATACAAAAAATAGACAGAAGTGATATGAATTTATAACTTTTTACATACAGAAAAGAACGCTGGCTTTTAATTTGTTTTGCTGTGCGGTTTCGCTACCATAGAGAAAAATAATCAATTGGTATCAACATCGTTTCGCTCGCAAGCGAAAAAAATCCATTTGGAATCACTCTGTCGCTTTCTCCTATGTAAAGTGGCTTGCCCATTGTAAGGGGGGGGGGGGAGGGTTTGGTTGGGGGGGCGAAGGGACAGGATGTTCGGGTCCTTCTTCTCCTTCCCCTTTAAACCTGTACTTGTTTATTTGATTTTAAAATAATCAAATGAGTTCAAACAAACAAACAAACAAACAAACAAACAAGATTAATAAGAATAAAGCATCGTAGACTAGTGGACTAGTAGAGGGCACTAGACCAAATTTACTGAGAAATCTTATAGAATCATACATGTACGTCTGTTAACTCAGAGCCTCTAAGCTATCAGTTTGTCTTAACTTTGAAGTATCGTGAGGAATTTGTCGTTTTGACACCTCTTACCACATTTCCTGAATCCGCCCCTGTATGAACTTGACAAAAAAAAAAAACGACTTGGCTTGCACGAATCCCTGTCTAGCGCCATGGATAGAGCATCCGATCAGTATACAAAGGGTCTTGTGCTCGGCTTCCGTTGATCACTCAGCGTTTTTTTATCTTTCTCCCTGACGCTCGTAACTATAAGAAGGGGCCACACGTTTTGCATGCTTTCTCTATATTTAGACTGCTATCTGTTTATATTTCCATTAGTTATATGCAGTTTTCCACCAATGACTACGACAGCGACCTTGAGCAGAGCAAAGTGTGTGCCATATTACATAGAGGTGCCCGGTGGTATAGAGGCAGCTCCACTGACGAGTACGCTTATTGTCATAACTCCAATCTGAACGGTCAATACGGTGGAAAACATAAAGCGAGAGGGCTGGTATGGCTGCCATTTTGAGAGTTTGAATATTCACTAAAACATACGGGGATGAAATTAAAGTCCAAAACTCAACAGTGAGATCTTGAATGGACACCTTCTACTGTCTCGACTACAGCTGATTAGTTAGCTGAAGTAGCTGTAAGCACAGTGGCGAAAATAGTTCAGGAATTAAGATGGCCTTAATAATCACTTCTTTAGTGGGCTTTTAACGTTTCTGTAGTTATAGTTCAAATTAAAACGATGCCACAGGATATAAATACTCTGTCCCTCAATGATGTAATGACTGCTACCAATAAGCTGTTTAGTACATGACTCCTTTCTGTCAGTCAACATATAACAATAAAAACTCGATCAGCAAGCCTGTGAGTTGATACGTTGTGTGTCTGACGATTGATATGCTTTAATTTTTTTCAAGACTCTACAATGCATCAATCGTTTCGAGCAGTGTTCACCAACCAAGCGCCCCCCCCCCCCCCAGACCTTAACAGAAAACAAACTGGCAAATGCCCATGGCCGGTGGTGATGAGCTAGTCTTGTTTTGTTAACTTCACAGAGGGTAAGAATTTCAAATACAAATACAGAGGGATAGAGGTAACTAAAACGCACATTTTTTAACCCACAAAATAAGATGGGATGCTAAAGTTTGCAATAAAGTCACTGACTTGTTTAATTTGTCAACCTTGGGATTGGCCACTCAATAAAGGTTGACGGTTTTTTTTTTAATACAGGTTTGTATGGTTCTGTACGATATCAGAGAAACAACAGTTTGGTCGGGATGAAGGAATGCAAAACGAATTAACCATAGAGGGACTAATACAGAACATTGTGATTTGCGAATAAGGAGTAACAAAATTTAATAAACATCATAGCCTGCAATAGTGAGGAATAGCGTAGCTTCCAACGGTTTCAAATTAAAAAGTGAAATTCTAACACAACTAACTCATTGGAACTTTCTAAAGGTGATCGCGTCCACCTAATAGATGTGAACTTTACAGCAAAGAAGAAAAAATATTCCTGGACTTTGACAACGCACCACTCTGTTTTTACTGTATTTATGTAACTTTTGTCGTGCTTTGGTTTATCACGGCTAGCCGAAAAAACACCAAATCTCGTGACTTTCCCTAAAATTTATCAGAGAATACTCTCCTGTGTCAATGACGTGTCTATGATGATTGACGTTTCCATAGTAACCGCCTTCTCAGGAGTGTATTTTGACTATTTTCTGTCGTTTTCAGTCTTTTTTTCAGGTTTTTACCCTTCGTTTGTAAGAAAAAGATAATCCTTTGCTTTTTTTGTGCTCTTTTTGATTAAGCATGTTTCCTAGAACAAATTCATATATTTTTCGATGTCGTCATTGTCAACTGTATGACCGCAGGATCAGGATTCAAGATGGCCACCTCAAATTCAAAATGGCGGGTTTGTGACGCCATTATGACGTCATGACACGTCATAATTGACACGTCATAATACCAATCTGTTAAGGTAATGACGTACTAAAAACGTGCCAAGTTTCATCACAAGAGCGTAATACTTTTCGAGATCTGTAGGGGGGGGGGGGGGGGGGGACTTTGTCCCCCCACCACCACCCCAGGCCCAGAAACTCAAAAAAAGCCGAGACGAAATAGGGTTATCAACTAAGCTAAAGAGGAGATTTTAGTGATTTTTATTATATAAAATGTGGTTTACGAAAGAAGTCAGTAAAAAGAGGGATAAAACTTTTACACACCGCCAGTCAAGCTTCCCCCCACGAGAGCAATTAGGGTTGTTTGCGGCCTGTTTTGGGGGCCTTTCTTAAAAGTTTTAGTTTAATGTTAACTCATTCTTAAGCCTTAATCTTTTGCGATTTTCCTAAATTCTTCAATGCCCCCCTCCCCCCCCGTGTAATATTTTTTTTTCAAAATACTTACAGAATTATATGAGCTTGCACTACAGACCTGCATCAATGATGGCAGTTTTGGATTGAATGAAACCACAAGACGAAAATTAAGAAAAACGGCTGAAACATTGGCAAAAGGTAGCATCTACAAATAGCAGTAATCCTCCTTTAGGAACTCTCTATTCAATGTACGCCCTATGTCAGTGTCATTCTCCTGTTCATCGCGTGGGTCGATGTGGGAGTTGAAAAGAAAAAGTTCATCATTTTTCGATTTATTTCTGTTTATGTAAACAATGAAGACGGTTGGTGTCCTTAGTGGAATTTACCTAATAAAAAGAATATTTTGGCTAGAGTTGAGCCAGAATAATGTGTACTTACATGTATATACATTTATGCTCTTAAACAGACTGGCCGTGACGCGGATCCATTAAACAGTAAGTGACATGGAAAACTCAGCACAGCGTTAAACCCACGCTAATATTAACGTTAAGCCCACGCTAATAACTCGGCTAACGTACAACAGCAACATCAAATTTAAAACCACAAAACTTTTATGACTCAGGAATTGGCTGTTTTATTGATTTCTGATGCGTTTATCTACTATATCTCTGCCTTAAGATTGATAATACCCTGGGTACCAGAGGTTTTTTCTCGCTAATGCCGGTCGAAATCGGCGGGAGGCCGAGCCGCGTCAGCCAAAGGCCGACACAACGAGCGGCTTGCTGCGAGAAAAAAACAACCGCTTTTCGCGCAGGTCACAATAGAGAACACAAGCCGCAACCGGAAACCGCGCAAGAAAAACCTCCGGCACCCAGATTAGATTGATAACGGAAGTCACATGAAAACTGGGACCCCGTTTTTTGATGCTAATGAGAGTGCCAAAGGGACCTACAGCGATCAATAATGTATCTTAAACTTTAGTTCTACCTTTCGTTGAGACGGTGCCTATACAATCGTCTGTAGTTCAAGCAGAGACACATACATATTTTGCAACGTAAAATAAGCAGCCTTCAGTGGAGACATCGCAAAAACACATGATTGAGACACTCGAGTTCAAGGTCTTCAAAACTGTTGTCCTTGATCTCGCTATTGAGCGTTGTCTTTGTGCATGTACAGTTGATTGCTGACAATTATTTTTCACAAAAATTACCTTAAAAAAGCAGTCTGACTGTGCTGGATGTCGATTGATGGGGTAGTTTGTGAAAAAAAATAAGCTAAAAGAAACTTGAAATGAGTTGAGTCCATAGATTTTTGACGTCCAGTCGTAAATAATGGGTAAACTTTCAAATAATGGAATTGTTACGCTGGTTTGTCAGTCATGTTCATTGTTTTGAATTACAAGATCGATTTGCGCGAGGATTTGAACTAGCATTACGGTCAAACATGACTCCTCTGCGCCCTGTGGTTTATTTACATAAAATAACTCTCCTAATTACAGCCGTGGTGAGATAGCGCAGTGGACAATTTACACTTGCATCAGGTGGCGTGAGTTCAAATCCCCACAATTGCACCGATTTGATACTTGTCTCCCCCATTTTTTCTTTCTTTCTTCTTTTTGATGTTGTTTCGTTTTGATTTTCGAACAACTCTTAAATAAAGCTGGTGGAAAAACTGGGCTCTGCATTTTGCTCAATTTTTATGCGATCGACAAAAAAATAAAATAAAATAAACAGAACAACGAGTAAATTTGAATTCCACAGACTGATTGTGAGTGAAACAAAACTTTCAGCGGTCAACATTGCCGCTTGTACTCAATAGGAGAGATATCGTAAGGAAACGACTAAGGAAACAGCATTTAAAGGAACTTGATTTGTTCTGATGGTAGACCCTAAATAAAATACCGCTAAATTACTCTTTTTTAATGTGCTCTTTGTAAATAAAAACGCGAAGACAATGCGTAAAAACAAGGCATTAAGAAAATGCGGACCGCCAGGAAAACAGTTTGTTTTGGTTCATTTTCTCAAACTTAGGACTTTTTGTCACGATTTTCAACAATTACACTAGTAGTTTCGAGGCAAACGACCTGTGTTAGATTTAAACAATATTTCACCTATTAAACGCGAAACTGCCAGTTTCAGTCAGACTCTCGCGAGCAGTAATTGCATTTCCGATCTTTTGCAGTAAAATAAATTATCATTTTAAGGTGGTACATGTTGTCCTTTCTACAAGTGGTATTTTCTTTTAGAGGGAATGAAATGTATCTAAGGCTTATATCTGATGAAAAACCTTACCCTTTATAATTTGTTCTTCAGAGATTAAAAAAAGTAAACAAATTGGGAAGCAACTTTGTGGAGGAAAAACCAAAACGGCACCTAATCACCCAGCCGATAGTCTATAAAGTCTTAACAGAAAACCTTCCTCCTCTCGGTCTGGAAAATTGTCAATAGCTTTTATAAACTGCAGCAACCGATGGAATGAAAACTGGGTCGACCAAACTCTGTCAGAAGTTGACCAGGCAGACGAGTTGCCGACTTTGATATAAACGCCAGTGACCTATTCGTACGATAAAGAACAAATCGAAAACAGGGAATTCACATATTTAAGTTTTTAAAACATTTTACTAGCACTAATAAACAATTTTTTTTAATATGACGTGAAATACAGGTCAGTTTGCTGCTACAGGTCAGCTGCGCTGCTGATTCCGATTTTGTGGCAGTTCGTGTTATTTGTCAACATCAGAATTCGATGAAAACCCAAAACGATAACCCGTTTAGTTTAGAGTGAGTTATATTTAGCTGTTTTAGATAAGCGTCGTTTCCACCTCATTCAAGCGAACGGCCAATAGTCTGAGACGATTTGTCAAGTTTTGACAGTTAAATGACGGGATATTGAAACACTGTAAAAACCAAGGAAGACGGTGCAAAAAAAGAAAAAAATTAGGCGTACAGTTTGAAGCCCCCCCAAAAATTAATAATTACAATAGAGTGTGACTTTCGATTTCGAATTCACATGACCAGCCCGAACATTTTGGCACAATTCAGAACAATTTGCAGCGCTGTGAGAAAACACTTTCGGCTTTTTAAGAACACTTTTCGAAAGAATTTCGCGCCCGAAAATAGCCCCGCAAAATTTTGGGGCCCGAAAGAGTTTTCGGGTTTTCTAACAAACGAACATCAACCTATTCATGGAAGCTCCGCTGTTAGGTTAGCCTATCTATATATATTAGTTGAAAAGACATTATTGGTCACCTCTGGGCTTTTAATTTGATATTAATTATTAGTAAATAATGTCTGCATTATGTCTCAAGATCATGTTAAAGCTGTAGTCAAAGCTGCAAGATACTTTGCTAGAATACTTCGATTTGCGTCTTGGAACATCAGGACTGTGACTCCAAGGAATGGACAGTGTGGCGGCACAACTAATGCGCCTAGAGATAGATGCTGCTGGAATTGACAGATGCAGGAACATAAGAACATAAAATTATAAGGATATGTGGGTTGGAAAGTAAAATGAATCACGCTTTTACAATGTTTCCCTTCTAAAGCTACTCTTTGGCCCACTAAGAAGCTAATGTAGTTTAGGCTAAGCTGAGGCAGTACTGCCACTTGGTTTCAAAGGTTGTGCCAAAGTCAAACTTTATGCGGTCTGTTTAGTTGGGCACCGCACTTGTACGACGTCTAAACGGGCCCTAGTTCGTTTGTTTGATATCAGTAAGTTATACAATATGTAGTTAACAAGTTGTTTTTTTCATCTTTGGTCAGTGTTGGGGAAGATTTCTTCACTGCAAGTTCGGAATTGGAAAAAGTGACTTGACATGGACAGTTAAGAATTTAAAGTTCTTTCTTTATGTTGTAGAACATTAAAAGTACGAAAAAATGAAAACAATCAGCAGTGGCCAAAAGCTGCAACCAGCTGCTTTGACAACTCATACCATTTTTTTTAATGGATTTTTTTTAATATGCCTCCTTTACTATCTAGTTTTCAGTTGATGTTTCGGCGATTCCAACTCAACTAAGTACAACCACACTCAGATATGTTTCAAGTGTATTTTTAGTGCACTTGAAGTGCCTAATGGCACGTAAACCACCTATGTTTCAAAGACCAACCTCATTATAATTTTAATTTAGGTTGTTTTAACCGCGTCAAAATGGCGACCAATTTAGATCAAGAGGTCCGCCTTCATGCGCGTAAAAAAGCACCTTCGTTAATCAAGATCGCAAACAAAGTCGCACTTAGTGCTAGGTAAGGGTTGAATAACGTTTTGAATAAAGAAGCAAAACTCGAGATAGAAAAAATACAGGAATATATTTCTAGTCTTAGTCTCAGCCATATAGTGGCTTGTTTCCTGTCCAATATTTATTTCTAAAGTGTGCAATAGATCACTAAGAACTCCCTTTAAGCCCCATTTCTATCAGCCCTTAAAGAAAAAGAGACGTGTAAGTTAATGTAGTTCCAGCAATATGGTTATGTTTGTATAATCACTCTCGCTTGAATATGCCAGATATACCGTTGAATCTTCTCCATTGTTAGGTTCTTCCCGCTACACATTTTTAGTACTTGCTATATTTTTACAATGACTTTTTGAGATGAAGTTTATTTGCCCCATATTTTGTACTCAACATCAAGCATAATGTGTGTTAAAGAGGACATTCGGGGAGTAAGTGTCCTTATCCATGTCAATACTTCCAACGCCTTTATTTAAACCATGAAACCTATGTTTTGCTCGTATGACTGTTTGAGAAGTTCTGCAAATACCATTCCATGGCCATAGGGTCCTAATAGTGAAACGAGTTGATAAATCCTTACTCCCGACCACACAAAAGGCTAACTGGTTGTGTGATGTGAATGTTATTATTTCAGTTGATGCGTAGTCTCGTCCCAACAGTTTATCCAACTCAACCTCCCCCCCCGGCGTTAAATGACTTTAACAAGTCAAAACAAAAGCTGATAACAATGCTAATATTTTAATTGCACAAATCAATTTTCTCAACTGTTATCAGTATAAAACCGCAAACTGTCGTGATTGTATTACTTTCTTTTTGCACTAAATGAAATAATAAAGTTATTTGGGATGAAAGATGTAGCCTGAAAGTACCGACATGAAAGCAGTTCCAGACGATTCAACGGTACCGAATCCCGAGGAGAGGTGGGGGTGGGCGGGGTGGTGGAGGAAGGGAGTAGAGGGAGGCTTCGCCAGAAACAGGTGGCTCTTTCGCTTTTCCAGTGCGTGAAAGGGCAACAAAATATGTAGATTTAGTATTGTAAAGAGGCGTCAAAATACATCTTAAGCCGAAACGGATAGCAGATAAATCTTAGTACTGAAACCAGAAGTTTGTCTGAAATCACATTGCAAAAAGTGTACGAAAGTAAAGCGTTCGAGCTACTAGAAGCCCACGATCTAATTTATTGTTTCCAGCTTCTTTCTTAGCTATAAACAAGGATAAATCCTTGTTCTAGGTGTATAGGGGTAAATAGTGGTTTAAAAAAAATAGTTTATTTTTAACTAAGGCCAAATGCCATTTGTCAACAGCAGAATGTTATGAGCGTGTATTTGACAACCAATTACCTAAGTTGGCCTGGGTTATTGGCATGGCTGCTAACGCTATTTTCATACCAACGGTTTTGGACAGGAATACGTGGAGAGATTACTAAGAATTTTCAGAAACTGACAGAATTATCCTACAAAACTTTAAAGTTTGAAGGAATCCTTTTAATTTTAACACTGCAAATCGAAGGTGTGATTCCCAAGTCAAAGAGAACCGTAAGGGAGGGATTTGAAGTATACACCTCTGGCCCAACAACGTTGAATAAACAGGTAGGCCATGATGCTTTGCAGAGCTACGAGGATTTGGAAAACATAATGGTCATAATAATGAGACTTTTCTTCAAACATTTTTCACACAATTATTGCGAACAAGCCAAAACTTGGTAAAAACCTTTCTTTTTCCTGTTATTGCTGTGCTGCTCTAGAATGGCAAACAATCGACGAATTTTGTTGAGTTGAAATTAAATATCTACTTGATTTGATCTTTCAATCATTCGGCAGAAATCTTTCATTTGATGTGGGTTTCCGATCTTTTCCGACCTGTAAATTTTTAACTCGTGTGACATATTCATTCTTTTTTCTAGTTTTGATTGCTACAGGTTTGTTAGCTTTTAGCTATTAAAATGCCAGCGTGCTTCAGTTGCCAGACGCAAGCGTACACTAGTTTTAATAGCAGATTTAGTGATCGCTCGTTTATTAGAAATATGATCCAGATTAATAATTGGCTTGTTCGCAATAATTGTGCGAAAAATGTTTGAAGAAAAGTCTCGTTATTATGACCATTATGTTTTCCAAATCCTCGTAGCTCTGCAAAGCATCATGGGCTACCTGTTTTTTCAACGTTGTTGGGCCAGAGGTGTATACTTCAAATCCCTTACGGTTCTCTTTGACTTGGGAATCACACCTTCGATTTGCAGTGTTAAAATTGAAAGGATTCCTTCAAACTTTAAAGTTTTGTAGGATAATTCTGTCAGTTTCTGAAAATTCTTAGTAATCTCTCCACGTATTCCTGTCGAAAAACCGTTGGCATGAAAATAGTGTTAGAAGCCATGCCAATAACCCAGGCCAACTTAGGTAATTGGTTGTCAAATACACGCTCATAACATTCTGCTGTTGACGAATGGCATTTGGCCTTAGTTAAAAATAAACTATTTTTTTAAAACCACTATTTACCCCTATACACCTAGAACAAGGATTTATCTTTGTTTATAGCTAAGAAAGAAGCTGGAAACAATAAATTAGATCGTGGGCTTTTAGTAGCTCGAACGCTTTACTTTCGTACACTTTTTGCAATGTGATTTCAGACAAACGTCTGGTTTCAGTACTCAGATTTATCTGCTATCCGTTTCGGCTTAAGATGTATTTTGACGCCTCTTTAAAATACTAAATCTACATATTTTGTTGCCCTTTCACGCACTGGAAAAGCGAAAGAGCCACCTGTTTCTGGCGAAGCCTCCCTCTACTCCCTTCCTCCACCACCCCGCCCACCCCCACCTCTCCTCGGGATTCGGTACCGTTGAATCGTCTGGAACTGCTTTCATGTCGGTACTTTCAGGCTACATCTTTCATCCCAAATAACTTTATTATTTCATTTAGTGCAAAAAGAAAGTAATACAATCACGACAGTTTGCGGTTTTATACTGATAACAGTTGAGAAAATTGGTGCAATTAAAATATTAGCATTATTATCAGCTTTTGTTTTGACTTGTTAAAGTAAACGCATGGAAGGACATTTAACGCCGCACTCCCCGAATGTCCTCTTTAACACACATTACTCTTGATGTTGAGTACAAAATATGGGACAAATAAACTTCATCTCGAAAAGTCGTTGTAAAAATATAGCAAGCACTAAAAATGTCTAGCGGGAAGAACCTAACAATGGAAAAGATTCAACGGTGTATCTGGCATATTCAAGCGAGAGTGATTATACAAACATAACCATATTGCTGGAACTACATTAACTTACACGTCTCTTTTTCTTGAAGGGCTGATCTATTGCACACTTTAGAAATAAATATTGGACAGGAAACAAGTTACTAATAAATGCCCTTTTTGGGAATAAGGATTGGCGATATGGCTGAGACTAAGACTAGAAATATATTCCTGTATTTTTTCTATCTCGAGTTTTGCTTCTTTATTCAAAACGTTATTCAACCCTTACCTAGCACTAAGTGCGACTTTGTTTGCGATCTTGATTAACGAAGGTGCTTTTTTACGCGCATGAAGGCGGACCTCTTGATCTAAATTGGCCACCATTTTGACGCGGTTAAAACAACCTAAATTAAAATTATAATGAGGTTGGTCTTTGAAACATTGGTGGTTTACGTGCCATTAGGCACTTCAAGTGCACTAAAAATGCACTTGAAACATATCTGAGTGTGGTTGTACTTAGTTGAGTTGGAATCGCCGAAACATCAACTGAAAACTAGATAGTAAAGGAGGCATATTAAAAAAATACCCATTAAAAAAAATGGTATGAGTTGTCAAAGCAGCTGGTTGCAGCTTTTGGCCACTGCTGATTGTTTTCATTTTTGGGTACTTCTAATTTTCTACAACATAAAGAAAGAACTTTAAATTCTTAACTGTCCATGTCAAGTCACCTTTTTCCAATTCCGAACTTGCAGTGAAGAAATCTTCCCCAACACTGACCTATGGTGAAAAGCAAACGAACTAGGGCCCGTTTAGACGTCGTACAAGTGCGGTGCCCAACTAAACAGATCGCATAAAGTTTGACTTTGGCACAACGTTTGAAACCAAGTGACAGTACTGCCTCAGCTTAGCCTAAACTACATTAGCTTCTTAGTGGGCCAAAGAGTAGCTTTAGAAGGGAAACATTGTAAAAGCGTGATTTATTTTACTTTCCAGCCCACATATCCTTATAATTTTATGTTCTTATGTTCCTTGTTACTGCATCTGTCAATTCCAGCAGCATCTATCTCTTGGCGCATTAGTTGTGCCACCACACTGTCCATTCCTTGGAGTCACAGTCCTGATGTTCCAAGACGCAAATCGAAGTATTCTAGCAAAGTATCTTGCAGCTTTGACTACAGCTTTAACATGATCTTAAGACATAATGCGGACATTATTTATTACTAATTTTTATGTCTTTGATGTGTTGTTTTATGTATAGTCTGTTTAAGACTGAAGAGGGCCAATACTTTCCTGGGGGTCAACCATCAGAAAGTCTACCCGAGTCTTCCTACGTTTTTTTACGCGTTCTCTTTCTCAATTCACGCTTTCTCCACTATCTCAGAGCCTGGAGCATGCAAGTCATTTGACGGCCTCGTGATTTTGACGTCACAAAGTCGTCGCGTTTTTGTTTCACTGAAAAGTTCCTTGAATTAAATATAAATAAGGATGGCATGTAAAGCAGATGACACTCCAAAGAATAAACGGAAAGACGTGTCTCTGCCTTTTTTTAGCCCAGAAAGGAGGAAACTGACTGTAACTAAACTGCACCTTGAAATTCTCCATTTATCCTCCTGATGGGGCGTGACTGGCAGTTTGTTTTAATAAAATGCTAATGCCCAGGGTGGTGAACACTGCTTAAACTGAATGTTCCATTGTAGATTCTCCTCAATAGAGCCAAGTACATTAATGTTTCAAATACATTACTCGTTAAACGACAAACGAGAGGAGCCGTTTTAACATCACGTGCTAGCTGAGGGACTAAAAACAAGAACTAGATGGCTTATTGGCGGCAGAGCAGGCATTGCCTCTTCGCATCAAATTAAAAGCCCAGAGGTACCAATAATGTCTTTTCAACTAATATATATATAGATAGGCTAGCTTAACAGCGGAGCTCCCATGAATAAGTTGGTGTTCGTTTATTAGAAAACCGGAAAACTCTTTCGGGCCCCAAAATTTTGTGGGGCTATTTTCGGGCGCGATATTCTTTCGAAAAGTGTTCTTAAAAAGCCGCCAGTGTTTTTTCACAGCGCCGCAAATTGTTCTGAATTGTGCCAAAATGTTCGGGCCGGTCATGTGAATTCGAAATCGAAAGTCACACTCTATTGTAATTATTAAATTTTTTTCGGGCTTCAAATTGTACGCATAATTTTTTCTTTTCTTGCACCGTCTTCCTTGGTTTTTACAATGTTTCAATGTTCTGTCATTTAACTGTCAAGACTTGTCAAATCGTCTCAGACTATTGGCCGTTCGCTTGAATGAGTTGGAAACGTCGCTTATCTAAAACAGCTAAATATAACTCACTCTAAACTAAACGGGTTATCGTTTTGGGTTTTCATCGAATTCTGATGTTGACAAATAACACGAAATGCCACAAAATCGGAATCAGCAGCGCTGCAGCAAATTAAACTGACCTGTATTTCGCGTCATATTCAAAAAAAATGTTTATTAGTACTAGTAAATTTTTTAAAAACTTTGTAAATATGTGAATTCTCCTATGTGAAACTACTAGTGTAATTGTTGAAAATCGTGATAAAAAGTCCTAAGTTTGAGAAAATGAACCAAAACAAACTGTTTTCCTGGCGGTCCGAATTTTCTTAACGCCTTGTTTTTACGCATTGTCTTCGCGTTTTTATTTATAAAGAGCACATTAAAAAAGAGTAATTTAGCAGTATTTTATTTAGGGTCTACCATCAGGACAAATCAAGTTCCTTTTAATGCTGTTTCCTTAGTCGTTTCCTTACGAAATTTTACCTATTGAGTGCAAGCGGCAATGCTGATCGCTGAAAGTTTTGTTTCACTCACAATCAGTCCGTGGAATTCAAATTTACACGTTGTTCTGTTTATTTATTATTATTTTTTTTTTTGCCGATCGCATACTATCAAAATCACTAGAGTGGTAAAAACGCCGTTGGGAATTTGAACTGGCGGTGGCTAAATTCTTATCACGTGGCTAAAAAAAGAATGTCTCGTGATCGCAATGAGAAGTACCTCGTGAGGCAAAGCTCTGCACCATGTGCTTCCATCCCTTTCGGAGTCGCTTCCATCGTTTCTAACGAAAAACGACAAAACATGGATCCGGATTTCCAATTGAAAGTGCATTTTAATGCTGGCGGGGTTCAGAGGGTACAAAAACGCTTTCTTAACCGAAGTGTTCTTACAAAAGCAAGGTTAATGGCTAGGTTAATGACCACTTTGCAGAAGAGGATTCCGATCGGCGGGTCTCACAACATGAATCACATGACAATTATTTTAGACCATGTGACCAATATTTTTTAAAGCCACGTGATAAGAATTGAACTGCCGCCAATTCAAATTCCCAACGACCGTTTTACCACTCTAGTGATTTTGATAGTAAAAATTGAGAAAAATGCAGAGCCCAGTTCTTCCACCAGTTTTATTTAAGAGTTGTTCGAAAATCAAAACGAAACAACAACCAAAAAGAAGAAAGAAAGAAAAAATGGGGGAGACAAAAATCAAATCAGTACAATTGTGAGGATTTGAACTCACGCCACCTGATGCAAGTGTAGATTGTATAACTGCGCGCGCGCTTATCCACTGCGCTATCTCACCACAGGGCGCAGAGGAGTCATGTTTGACCGTAATGCTAGTTCAATTCATCGCGCAGATCGATCTTGTAATTCAGAACAATGAACATGACTGATAAACCAGCGTAACAATTCCATTTTTTGAAAGTTACCCATTATTTACGAGTGGACGTCAAAAATTCTATGGACTCAACTCATTTAAGTTTCTTTTAACTTTTAGTTTTTTTTAGCTTTTCACAAACTACCCCATCAATCGACATCCAGCAAAGTCAGATTGTTTTTCAAGGTAATTTTTTGTGAAAAATAATTGTCAGCAATCAATCAGAGATCAAGGACAACAGTTTTGAAGACCTTGAAACTCAAAAGTGTCTCAATCATGTGTTTTTGCGATGTCTCCACTAAAGGCTGCTTATTGTACGTTGCAAAATATGTATGTGTCTCTGCTTTAACTACAGACGATTGTATAGGCACCGTCTCAACGAAAGGTAGAACTAAAATTTAAGATACATTATTGATCGCTGTAGGTCCCTTTGGCACTTTCACTAGCATCGAAAAAAAGGGGCGCCAGTTTTCATGTGACTTCCGTTATCAATCTAACCTGGGTGCAAGAGGCTTTTCTTGCGTGGTTTCTGGTTGCGGCTTGTGTTCTCTATTGTGACCCGCGCGTAAACCAAAGCACGACAAACGTTACATAAAAATAGTAAAAACAGAGCGGTGCGTTGTCAAAGTCCAGGAATATTTGTCTTCTTTGCTGTAAAGTTCACATCTATTAGGTGGACGCGATCACCTTTAGAAAGTTCCAATGAGTTAGTTATGTGTTAGACTTTCACTTTTTAATTTGAAACCGTTGGAAGCTACGCTATTCCTCACTATTGCAGGCTGTGATGTTTATTAAATTTTGTTACTCCTTATCCGCAAATAACAATGTTCTGTATTAGACCCTGTATGGTTAATTCGTTTTGCATTCCTTTATCCCGACCAAACTGTTGTTTCTCTGATATCGTACAGAACCATACAAACCTGTATTAAAAAAAACGGTCAACCTTTATTGAGTGGCCAATCCCAAGGTTGACCAATTAAACAAATCAGTGACTGTATTGCAAACTTTAGCATCCCATCTAATTTTGTGGGGTTAAAAAATGTGCGTTGTAGTTACCTCTATTCCTCTGTATTTGTATTTGAAATTCTTACCCTCTGTGAAGTTAACAAGACTAGCTCATCACCACCGGCCATGGGCATTTGCCAGTTTGTTTTATGTTAAGGTCTGGAGAGGGGGGGGGGGGGGGGGCTTGTTTGGTGAATACGGCTCGAAACGATTGATGCATTGTAGAGTCTTGAAAAAAATTAAAGTATATCAATCGCCAGACACACCACTTATCAACTTATAGACTTGTTGATCGAGTTTTTATTGTTATATGTTGACTGACAGAAAGGAGTCATGTACTAAACAGCTTATTGGTAGCAGCCATTACATCATGAGGGACAGGGTATTTATATCCTGTGGCATCGTTTTAATTTCATCTATAACTACAGAAACATTAAAAGCCCAGTCCAGAGGTGATTATTAAGGCCATCTTAATTCCTGAACTATTTTCGCCACTGTGCTTACAGCTAGTTCAGCTAACTAATCAGCTGTAGTCGAGACAGTAGAAGGTGTCCAGTCAAGACTTCACTGCTTAGTTTTGGACTTTAATTTCATCTCCGTGTGTTTTAGTGAATATTCAAACTCTCTAAATGCCAGCCATACCAGCCCTCTTGTTTATGTTTTCCACCGTATTGACCATTCAGATTGGAGTTGTGACAATAAGCGTACTCGCCAGTGGAGCTGCCTCTATACCACCGGGCACCTCTATATAATATGGCACACACTTTGCTCTGCTCAAGGTCGCTGTCGTTGTCTTTGATGGAAAACTGCATATAACTAAAGGAAATATAAACAGATAGCAGTCTAAATATAGAGAAAGCATGGAAAACGTGTGGCCCCTTCTTATAGTTACGAGCTTCAGGGAGAAAGAAAAAAAACGCTGAGTGATAGACGGACGCCGAGCACATGACCCTTTGTATACTGATCGGATGCTCTATCCATAGCGCTAGACAGGGATTCGTGCAAGCCAAGTCGTTTTTTTTTTTTGTCAAGTTCATACAGGGGCGGATTCAGGAAATTTGGTAAGAGGTGTCAAAACGGCAACTTCCACGCGATACTTCAAAGTTAAGACAAACTGATAGCTTAGAGGCTCGGAGTTAACAGACGTACATGCATGATTCGAAAAGATTTCCCAGTAAATTTGGACTGGTCTGCGAGGAAGCAAATCACGTCCTGGGCAGGGGCTGGCAGAAGAGTGGGGTAGCATCACTCTTTGTTGCTCAACCCAGCGTATCCGAAAGCTTACAAATGGCATGTAAGAGGCTATTACATTACATCTAGCCCATGCAATGGGCTAGATCAGTATGCTGACTTTCCCTTGTTACTTACTGCAAGATTTTCCTGCATATCCATCGACGCACTTGCATTGTGTGCTGTCGTCATGATAGTCCGGAATGCAGACTTCGTTTTCACCACAAGGCGAGGGATCCGCGTCACAGGCAGTCTGTTGGAAAATATACAAATATACATGTACAGGTTATTTTGACTCAACTTCAGTCCAAAAAATAATTATTATGTAAATGCAACTAAGGACACCATATGCTTTTTTGTTTACATAAACAGAGACAAAAATGAAAACAAGAACACTTTTATTATCCAACTCCGAAATATACGATTGTGGCTCTGAAGGTGAAAATCCGAAGATAACTGAAGCTAACGCTAGTTCTGAAGAAATTTTAAGCTGAAATATTGTTTAAAACAGGCAGTCTTGATATCCAATTCCGACATCTTCACTTAAAACAGAATAAGACGTCCAAAGACCTCCAGCGATGACAGACGGAGGTTAACGGAGGCTCACAAAATGACGCTGAAATAGGAGGTAGTTGATATGAAATATGGCCTTGGTATAGACATGCACCACTAATTAAAGGATGCCATGATAAACTGTAGCACTATTTTTAAGTGATGCGAATACTGTGAAAAAAGCAGTAAAAAATCATAGTCCCGAAAAATGCTGTTACTCCCGTTTGGCAGCTTTTAATCCTTTTGTTTTTATAACGTGAATTATGGCTATACTATCGAACTTTCTTAATTGAGATTAATTTTACAATGCTTGTGGCATAAAGTCCCTTGCGCACGAGCAAATTTTCTTCAACAAATTTAATATGACGAGTGTTATTTGCTCGTGAGGATGAGAAAATATGTCAAGTTTTCATTTGTCAAAGAATATTTAAGACGGATTCCATCAGGAAATTGAGTAATCAGTGGACAAAAACCTTGTACCACAATAATTTTAAATATAGCGCATTTTTTCCATACTTTTAAGGAGCTATAAACGTAATTAAGTAACCATAATAACATCAAAGACAATTTCTTATGGGAGCCCGAGAAATTAATTTCAAATTTTACAAGAATTGTGTAAGCGCAGGTAAAATTTTATGTGTTTTTGTGAAATTTGAAATTTATTTTCGCAGGCTCCCATAAGAAATTGTCTTTGGGGCTACCACAGAAAACAAATTACATCTATAGCTCTTAAAAAGTGTAAAAAAGAATGCGATATGCTTTAAATTCTACTTCGTCATTGGTCAAAGTCGCTACGAAGTCACGTGAGATAGCGCGCGGCAAGCAAGCAGTCAGTTTTTGCGTTCGGTTATCGAGCAGTCAGGCCGACGAAAGTTGGCCTCCGAGATAAAATGAACGACAACATTTCCCCAGAAGACGAAACCGCCCTTCTCGCCGATGGAAATTCAGACGAGCGAGTGGATGCTCCACAGGACAGCTAACCTGCGATCAGGCGTTATTTTTCTCGCGGCGGTGTACTCAACGGAAAAATGAACGCCTGATACAATTACTTGTCGAGTCGTCTGTAAAAAGTCCAGAATCTGGACTTTTTTCTGATTGGTCGGGAAACAAAAGGCAGTTTGCACAAATGTTTGCACACTTCGTGCCCGCTTCGCGCCTCTGCTGATTCCCGCCAACGAAGCGACTTCCGGTAAATTGTGATTGGCTCACTCTTATCTGATGGCATCGCTGACACTCTCGTTGACAGACACTTTAATTGGGGGGCGGCAGACCATTCAACAAGTAATTGTATCAGGCTTTCCTTTTTTTTTCGCCCTCCCTCCGCCGCGAAAAAAACGAAAGCCTGATCGCAGGTTACAGGACAGCCTCTTGCGTCTGTTGACACCGGTGTTGACCAGCTTAAACTCGAATATGACCGCAGTGAGCGAATCGCTCAAACGCATCCACAACGTAGACAACCACGCCGGTGATGAGGCAGAATCTGCTGCTAAAAGGCTACGTAGTTCGCCTGAATCAGGTGTTTCTACTGAGGTAAATGACCTCTTTACTGAGGGCCAATCGGCCCAAGTTAAGCTATTGAACACGACCGAGAGTCAGGACGACGTGCTTGACGATATTGCTCAATCACTAGACGAGGCCGAGCGAACCGCTGCACCGGTCTCAGAAAAGCTGGCAAACGTCGCCAATAAAAGCTGGTTACACAAACTTAGCGACGACCAGCTCAAAGCGAAGGTAGAGAAATACCATCGCCCGGTCAACTGCGGCAAGGTTGTTGCCCCTAAAGTGAACGAAGAGATTTGGAGCAAGCTCCCAAGGCCAGCACGAGGGAAAGATCTCAAGTTTTCCCGCCTTCAGACAAATATGACTAAGGTTTGTCACATCGCTGTGAAATCCACAGATTTGCTGCTAAAATTGAAAGCCAAAGTTGATAGCACTTTTGCCGAAGAATTTAAAGAGCTTGTAGTAATGACTACAGATGCTATAGCCTTGCTAGGCCATGCTAGTTTTGAGCTTTCTCAGATTCGTCGTGAAGACATCAAACCAAACCTTCACAAGGACTATGGTGACCTTTGCTCGGCGAACGTGCCTGTGGCAGAGCTCCTATTTGGCGATGAACTGCAGACACAGTTGACCCACATTCGAGCTACCAACAAGATTAGCAGCACAACAAGTTCCTCTCATCCTCCGAGGCGTACCTATTATGGTCAAAACTTCAACCAGAATGGTAAACAACACAACAGGCCTTTTTTATCACGAGCGCCGCCGACGCAGAGTCGGCAGAACAAGGGCAAGCCATTTTACCCCCGCACGAAACGTGCCGACCAACAACAAAGGAAATAAATCCCTTTGTTGATGTATTACCAGCACTCAAGGTAAGCAAATATCGTTCACTGCTGCCATGTCTTGTGGAGTATTACAGGTTTAAGGCCAAACATTTGAGCAATGGCGTAACCTTACTTCGGATCCAGAAATTCTGGAAACCGTAGCTGGGCAAAGCATCGAGTTTACCCAAACTCCTGTACAAATTAAACCTCCATTCCAACCAAAATGGTCCCAGGAGGAAGCAGAATTTATTGATTCCGAGATTTTTTCACTGCTCGGGAAAGGCGTAATTCAGCAGTCGAAACACGAGACGGGTGAATTTATTTCATCTGTATTTTTACGGCCGAAAAGAGATGGCTCGTATCGAATGATTTTGAACTTAAAATCGTTGAATCAGTACGTAGTTTACCACCATTTCAAAATGGACACGATTTGGACTGCTGTTGCGATGATGAAACCTGGATGCTATATGGCATCTATTGATTTAAAAGATGCGTACTACTCCGTTTCTATTGCTACACTGGACCGGAAATACCTGAAATTCTCCTGGCGGGGCAATTTGTACGAGTTTACATGCTTTCCTAATGGACTAGCGTTTTGCCCCAGAAAATTCACCAAGCTTCTTAAGCCTGTATACTCCACACTCAGACAAATGGGTCACTTATCAGTTGCCTACATTGATGATTCATATTTGCAAGCTGATCTTTATGATCACTGTGTCCAAAATGTTATTGATACAGTTACAATGTTTGACAAATTGGGACTTGTAGTGCATCCCGAAAAATCTGTTTTGGTTCCCACACAACGATTGGTATTTCTGGGTTTCATTTTGAACTCTATCTTGATGAGAATTTCTCTTACGCCTGAGAAGGCATGTAGAGTTACAAATGCCTGTAAACAACTTATGGATACAGTTCTACCTTCAATAAGACAAGTAGCACAGGTCTTAGGTCTTCTCACATCCAGCTTCTCTGGTGTAATGTATGGGCCCCTCCATTTTCGATGGATTGAGATTGATAAAACCCAGGCCCTAAAGCAGTGCAAGGGAAACTTTGAGAGCGCTATGTCCCTATCCCCAGAAGCAATCAGTGACCTTCGGTGGTGGATTGAGTCAATTGAGACAGCTTTCAACCAAATCAGTCATGATACACCACAAGTAACTATGACTACTGATGCCTCAAAAACGGGGTGGGGGTGCACATGTCAGGGTACTCCCACAGGCGGGTCTTGGACTGCAGATGAAGCAGAAAATCACATCAACTACCTAGAGACAAAGGCAGTTCTCCTAGGGTTAAGGTCCTTCTCAGATATAATATCAGGGAAATCAATCACTGTCCTTATTGATAACACGACGGCAGTGGCATGCTTAAATCAAATGGGCACGTGCCACTCAAACACTATCAGTCGGCTAGTTATTGATATCTGGGAGTGGTGTATAACGCATAACATCTGGCTTACTGCCTCCCACATCCCAGGAATAAACAATACTACTGCAGATGCTGAGTCACGAAAAACACGAAGGGAGACTGAATGGAGCCTCAATCCCATTGTGTTTCAGAAGGCGATAGCTGAGATTTCTGTCCAACCGGACATTGACCTTTTCGCATCTCGGCTGAATTACAAATGTGAAAGATATGTTTCCTATCAACCTGACCGTGGGTCGTATGCTGTGAATGCCTTTCATATACAGTGGACCAATTTTTCCTTTTATGCTTTCCCCCCATTCTGTATAATTCAGAAAGTGCTGAAAAAAGTGCAAGAAGACAAAGCAACAGGCCTCCTTGTTGTACCCCACTGGCCCACCCAACCGTGGTGGCCATACCTTGCTAATATGCTTATTGCACCACCTCTTATTCTCCCTAGGGAAAAGGACACTCTACACCTACCATCGAACCCAGACCTTCTCCACCCACTACACAAGACAATAAAACTTCTTCTGTGCCATTTGTCCGGGAACACCTCACAAGCAAGGGCCTTTCAACGACAGCTTCAGGGAACCCAAAAACAATACAAATCATACTTACAACGATGGGAACTCTACTGTCGTGAACAGAAAATTAATCCTGTTTCAGCATCTGTCATTGATGGAATAAACTTCTTGGGTGACCTGTACCAAAAGAAACTTTCCTACAGTGCAATCAATAGTGCCCGCTCTGCATTGTCCACTGTCATCTTTCCCACTGAAGGTGGCACATTTGGCAACCATCCCCTGGTGACAAGGTTCCTTAGAGGTGTTTTCACCACCCGACCGTCCTTACCTCGTTACCAAGAAATCTGGGATGTTTCTACTGTCTTGTCTTATCTAAGAACGCTCCACCCTCTGGAGAGCCTAAGCTTACAGCTGTTGACACTCAAGACAACCATGTTGCTTGCGCTCCTATCAGGACAAAGATGCCAAACAATACATGCCCTAGAGGTTTCTCACATGACACTTACTGATAAAAACTGTATATTTCACATACAGAAATTACTTAAAACCTCTAAACCAGGCAAACACCTGGGACGTTTGGAGTTTCGCTCCTTTGAAGAAGATAAAAAGCTATGCATTGTTACAGTTCTGACAGAATATGTTAATCGTACTAAGTTAACCAGAGGGAGCCATACCCAGTTGTTATTAAGTTTCTGTAAACCTTTCAAACCGGTATCTACCGATACAATTGCTCGTTGGTTAAAAAAGGTTCTAGAGAATGCTGGTATTGACATAAACAAGTATGGTGCACACAGCACACGCGCAGCTTCCACATCGGCTGCTAAAGCTGCTAATGTTTCAGTGAAAACAATCATGGATGCAGCCGGATGGGCCAATGCTGGAACTTTCAGCAAGTTCTATGACAAGCCAATCAGCGTTACGGAATCAGTTAACTTTGGGGTTGACCTCTTGAAAGCTCAGTGTTAATGTTAATAAAATTGCTTTACCACAAGAGTATTCTATCTTGCATTAGTGCTCATGGCCATTTGCTTTAAAAATCTCACGTGACTTCGTAGCGACTTTGACCAATGACGAAGTAGAATTTAAAAATTAAACGAGACTTACCTGTAAGGTGAAGTTTGATTGTAATTCTACGAGTTGTTGGTCAGGAGCGGAGAAGTCACGTGCCCACCACATGTTATGTACTCTTCTCACTCCCTACCCTCAAAATCATGGGAATGCCCATGAGCCCTAGGACCTTTAAAGACTGACTGCTTGCTTGCCGCGCGCTATCTCACGTGACTTCTCCGCTCCTGACCAACAACTCGTAGAATTACAATCAAACTTCACCTTACAGGTAAGTCTCGTTTAATTTTTAAATTATTCTGGTACAAGGTTTTTGTCCACTGAAAATTAAAATTACTTAATTTCCTGATGGATTCCGTCTTAATTTGTCAAATGTGAAATTTATTCGTAACTCGGCAAAAAACCACCATTATTAAAAACTGGACTAAGTATATTGGAATTCTAGCATTTTGATTGGCTGAACGGAGCTAGGCTATCAGCTCATATACCTGCTGCAACCAGGCTGCGACCAAATATGGTCAATGAACACTCAACAACAAAGTGAGCTGAAAAGCTTTTCCTCGCCAGCAACCCAGCGAGAAAAATGGACGAGAAAAATCACTTTGGAGCGAATCTAAATTAAGCAGAAATTCCAACAGCGTCACAAACAAGCATCACCAACAGCGTCGTCATTGTTTGAAGAAACTGTGTTTGAAGAAACTGTGCAGAAATAGAAATTTAAGCATTCCCGTTGTGTTTACAATTAATTTCTTTCATCGATCGTCACGTCGATCACTGAAATTGAACAAAGGGTAGGTTTTATCAGGAAGGCTTTCCACTTCAAAATATCAAGACAAGACATAAAATAAAACACAGTGAAATGGGGCAGGAGCATTTAATAAAAACTATCACACATTCATGGCGAGTCAGTGCGAAAATCATGAAGCAGTCTAAACAAGTACTAAAAAAATACAGCTGCAAACTACCACGAAGGAAGGAAGGGCCAGGTTTTTTTTCGGCTTTAACATGCAAAATTGACACTGGTTTACCTGCACTCGTTGTAGCTCTGTGTTCCAACAGGTCCAAATGCTCAGATAGAAATCGGATGCCATGTAAACGGAGCTGAATCGCTTTTCCAGATGTTTGAAAGTTGTTTTGACCATTCCGTCCGTAACCTCTAAACCGAGAACAACTGCATTTTGCGCTTTGCGTTTAACAAACTACGATGGTGAATTCTAATGCTCCTCGTTACAGTAATCTTGCTTCTGAGATGGATAGAAATTACCTCTTCAAGTTCAAATTTGTTCTGTCTTCAGTTCGATCAAACACGCACATGATGGCTCCGTTGTGTGAACAGACTACAAACTTGTTCAGTTTCAACTCCAGCAGCTATTAAATATGGTGAGACTGTACAGCTTCATTCCGCTTTGAACGATGATGTCAACAATGTTTCAGGAAAAATCAAACACGTACCATATTGCAGAGCCAATAATTAGACGATGTTTTTCCAAAACTTGTGCTACTTTGTTTCCTCTCGAGCAGTTTTCATTAATTCAGCGTTGCAATGAAATGCTGCAACACTTTGCAAGGTTTTGGCGCCTTTTCGTTCAGTCATGTGATCGATTCTTGTTCCGTTTAAATTTCTTTTCTCATTTTTCCCGTTCTTTCTTGTTTTTTTCAATAGTGGTTAAGTTTTTAATAAAACAATTATTCTACTCGGGCTTGCTGGATATCAAATGATTATAACCAACTCGGCGCTACGCGCCTCGTTGGTTATCTATCATTCGATATCCAGCGCGCCCTCGTAGAATAATTGTTAACTATTCATCTCCACTTGGGCAAATAATTGTTAATTATTGACATAGTGAATATACATAGCAGACGTACCCATGGCTTTACAATAAAAAACCTATTATGAAACAACGCGGACTCTTAGTAATAGAAAACCAATTAGAAAGTTTGGCAGTACTACACAAACTGAAAGACCAACTCACCTATATTTATAAAGGACCATCATAACCGTAAGGAGGACAAATTCGTTTTTTCGCTGTTTGTGTGGCTTTTCTATCTTGGCAGACAATAGATTGTGTTTAACATGTTGGTTTTCTTTGTTAATGTGTTAAATTCTTCAGCAACAAATTGGCGCATTCTGTCATTAACTTTCAAATGAAATAGAGTAACGTGACTCGTTAAGACCATTTTGAGAGGTCAGTTTTGCGGTCTGCATAATTATTTTTCCTTGCAGAGCGGAATAACTCGGTCTGCAACTTAAAGTACAGTCCTCGAACTTGGCTAATAAGATGTATGTAGTACAACCATTCACCTCCTTTGCAAACTGCTTGTCAGACTGCCAGACAGAGCTATTAATCGGTAGCATTGAAAAAAGACTACCCATATATAGCGAAAAATGAAAACTGACGTCCTTGGTTTAAAATACCAGCTGAATAAGACACTATTACATTTAACCCTATTCAGACGGGGATTTTTTAGCTCTTGTGGGACCGGAGGGGGGGGGGGGGGAGGCGGATTCCGCCCCCACCTCTTAACTCCCAGAATATTAAAGCCATGACAACGAAACAGATAGTACGTCTAAAAATGTTTCCATTGAGGTCCGCAACATCAGCTAATGACGTCATATGACGACATAATAACGTTTTGTTTTCAAACGGCGGCCATCTTGGATCAGTTGAAAACTGGCACTACATAAAACGAAAAAAAAACAGATGTTGTTTAGGCTGTACTATAGCCTAAACAACATCATATAAAGGGTCAAAACACGTTATCGCAGTTAAAGTTAGTATGTAAGACCATCTTAATGCACAGTGAATTTTATGGTAGGAACAAACGCCAAGCTGATGAAGTCTAAAACAGAGAAACTGCAGGATGCGAAAGTTCTTATTGAGTTCAGAAATTCATCGGAGTCGAGAACAATCGTTCATTGCAATTCTACGAGGAGCTCCTACTGTTGCCTACGATTTCTCGGTTCCAGACCTCCTATTTAAAAAGTTTCCAGACCTCACCACAGTCTGACTGCGTCGTAGCCTCGCGGATCAAACAGGTAAAATTGAATGTGCCGTTATTGAGCTCGAGACGCTGTATTGGATATATTGGGATCGCATATCTCTAGAAGCAAATTCTGGTGAGTGACGTTGCGACCAAAAATTAAGTGAAATTTTGATATGTTGAAAGTTAAATAGGCCATTCAACATGTTATGATATATGTGATGAAGGGGAAAGGGAAACATCAAACGATTGAACCGTATGTAATTTGCTCTTTAGTAAAACGATCAGTACTCTATGAAAAAAAAGTGAACGTTCACATCCGTAGTTGATATATTGTTTGTTATAGAATAATTATTAAAAAGTTAAGAATCAAGGAGACAATTTTGTAACCGCACTTGTTTGATATAAAAGAATTGAAAAAATTCGGCTAAGCGCTTGCCTTCCTCTTTGGTTTTGATCATCTATCACCTCAAACTAAAGCGTGCACTAAACTGAACATATTTCCCGACTTTTAAAAAACCTTAAAGCCAGAATATGAATATGGTAATTAACAACAAAACAGGTCAATACCTTCTTCCTTAAACGTAAATTTAAATTGATCTGGCGACACAGCGCTGTAAGCCACTGATAGATTTGGCAGTTTTCTTTCTTTCTTTTTTTGTTCATTAGTGATCGAATCGCGATAGCGATCTGTTATGGCCAAACAACCTTTGTGAAGGGTTACAAGAACACTGTATCTAAAATCCATTAAGGGTCAGAAGACCTAGTTGGAAACAGTTTCTCGGAAACCATTTGGTTGTTACGTGAAGTTAAGGATGTTGCGTGCTTCGGGGTTTTAAAGTGTTACATAAACATTTTCTTTAGATGAAGAAGCTTTCTTGGGGAATTACTCTCAAACAGCTTCTGTGCAGTGAAACTGGAGGAAAATGTTAGTAAGTTTACAACAATTATATTATCATGTCGTTGTATAAAATGACACTTGTTCCCTGACTGTAGCGATTGTCATCTAGGAGGGGAGTAGAACGATCTAAGATAACTAACGATCGAGCTGTTAAGGATGCGTGCTCTGCACGAATTTAGTTGGAAAGCAACGTCTCTCACTTTTTTTCACGGATTCAGACCTCTTTAATAGGGGGCTCTAGCTTTTGAATCTGTGTGAGCATTGGGACAAAATATATTGAACAGGTTTTTTTTGTTTCGTTTGTTTTGCTTTATTTTTACGTGGAACTGTAAGTTTCACAGTGTTTGGTGAAATGAAACGTGGAACTGTAAGTTTCACAGTGTTTGGTCAAATGAAACGTAGATTTTTTCCCATCTTTTTCAAACTTAAGCGTTGGATGGAGGAAAGGAGTTTGGGCTTGCTGAAATCTTTCCTAATTCAATCTGACTTTTGAAAATTAAAATGAAAGTCATCGTCAGAGTTTTAAAAGAGATATACTTGGTGACATTTCTTAAGTCAGTTGGGTAAGGTTGCTGGAAAAAGAGATTTATCAATGATCTCTGACCGACGGTACTATTGATTAAAAAAGAGTATCGACAAAACGTGAAATAAATAAAGATTAGCATGTTATATTTTAAACGCCATTAGAAACGGCAGCTTATAAGCAATTCCTTCTTGGGTGACTTACACTGTTTGCCGAATTGATTGAATCAGAGACAGCAGGGCATTTTGAGCTAGAAAAAGACCTGCTGAAATCTTTCCTAATTCAATCTGACTTTTGAAAATTAAAATGAAAGTCATCGTCAGAGTTTTAAAAGAGATATACTTGGTGACATTTCTTAAGTCAGTTGGGTAAGGTTGTTGGAAAAAGAGATTTATCAATGATCTCTGACCGACGGTACCATTGATTAAAAAAGAGTATCGACAAAACGTGAAATAAATAAAGATTAGCATGTTATATTTTAAACGCCATTAGAAACGGCAGCTTATAAGCAATTCCTTCTTGGGTGACTTACACTGTTTGCCGAATTGATTGAATCAGAGACAGCAGGGCATTTTGAGCTAGAAAAAGACCAAGGATATCATTTTTCTGTCTCCACGTCTCTTTTTAGAACATTTTAGGAAGTGTTTATGAAGGAATTAAACACACTTTGATCCTCTGTTATTACTTATTAGCTGAATACAAAAAATTGGAGGGCAAAAAATGTATTTTACGGTTCATTACCGAATTTAAGCGCATCTGTTTTTTTTTTATCTGAGACTTGGCTCATTTTTCTTACCTAAAGCACGACATACATCATTTTTTCCCTTGCTTCAAAATTTGGATATCACATTTAACTGTAAAAATCTTTTTGGCTACCCTAGATGATTTTATTTACAGCTCTGGTTCTTGAGATTGTCCAGGGCGCCCTTATTTTATTTTATTTTATTTTGCCCTTATACCTTTTTAAGGACATTTAATTTCATGGCTCGGTATATGTGTGCTTGGATTTCATTCACGTTTTCGGAGTGGTATCATTTTCCATTGAGGCTTCTCGGTTATTACCAAATGGCACATAATTATGTAAAATGCAAATTATATCTTAAGTCATATCAAAGTCAAATAAATTTGTAGCAAAGGAACTGAAGCCATCCTGTATGAGTGAAATCATTTGTTCGTTTTTCTCATGTAAATAGACTATGTATTCATTCCAAGACCAAAAACCTCAACGGCATGCTTCGCGACTCCTTTGCCTCGTAACTTGTATTGCTGCTCAGTCGCGAGTCAAATAGATTAAATGTAATAAAGTGATGACAAAGAAAAAAAGGTACGCGATAGGTATCAATCAATAAGTAGTTTTTTTTGCAAGATTCACTTAGATATTCACAAGGTTAACTTCATCCCTTATTAAACATTTTTTGTTTGTTTTGCCCGGGAACTTTGGACTATGGCATCACCATGTCAAATTCGAGTCTTAACAACATGTCAAGGGATACATAAAAATCGTTCGTTCACGATTGTGAATTTATACAATGGACAGAATAAAACGTGCGTTTTTACTGGTTTAGTGGAGTTTGCGATTAAAGTACAGACGCATGAATGACGTAATGAGCCGCAGAGTCCTCCGCGCGCAAGTCATCACTACAAAGATGTTTAAAAGCATTTCTAATTTTGTGCGGGAAAACCGATATCAAGACAACGTAAAAAACAATGTGCGTGTGCACTCTGACGCCATCTGTGCGTTATCAGAGTACACGCCCAGCCAAGTGATTTCTATTTACAAATATGGAAGCCATATAAATGTGAACGGCGGATGGGAATTTGAATTGATGACGACCATCGAATTGAAGTTATCAACTTAAGAGCCGATGTCTGAAATTATCGAGAATCGGGCGTCAGTCGTGAAATTTCGAATTTCTTTATAATTTGCCCAGGTAACCTCTATAGTGAAGTATTTTCAAAAATAAAATTGAAAGTTTCAACAGCTTTTAATTTTTTTCGAAATCGGGCAAAGTTTGAAAATACGGCATATGGGCCTCCTTCGAATAGTGAAACTGGCGGAAAATAACACATTTTTATCTCGCTCGTACGTTAAAACGCAGCGTCGTCTGTTAATGAAACACACACACAATATCAACACACTTTAGCTCTTTATAATACAGTAATTTTCTTTGGATAAGCTGTTAAAGTGAGAATGTATCAGCCGTTAGAAGAAAACCAGTTTCAGGTATTTAAAAAAGTAGCAAATTTCACCCAACTTCCACACTACAGAAACCCAATTGGTACGTGGATTTTGGACATGGAATAACAACAGGTTTGAAGAAAAACATTTGCAAATTACTGTGTTAAAATATTTCTCGCGGCAATGAAACTTTACACCGTCGAGAGACCAAAATGTGAAGGGTAGTTAGACACGAATCGCCGACTGAATTTATGACACAAACCGCTGACTGGCTACGCAAAGCAAACGGTAGCCCTTTTCATTGAGAGAAATGCCGGAGAAAACCTTCGCAAAATTACTTAGGGGGCTTGCAGAATAATTTTACATAGTGTTTGCTGAAGTTAAATGCTGTTTTTGAACTACCATCAACACACGCACGTCTTGTTTTAGTACACGGATCGGTCGATCGAAACCGCAACATATGCATAACATTAATCTTACCGTGTTTTTAAAATTATCCATTATCTGTCTGATAAAAATAATCCTCCACTCCATCGTTGTGATTGGTACTGTAATAGCTGTAGGTTGCTGGACATATGATGGTGTTGTTTTTTCGCGAAATTTGTCATCACTTAGCCGCAAACAAACTGACAAAAGTAACATTGTGGAACAGTACCAGAATATATGTTGCAAGAACAAGATTGCGTGACGCATGACATGGGCAATGTTTATTGATGTAATCGCATTTTAAAGGTGTTAGTTTTTTGAGGTGCAAGCATAAAGTTCTACAGAAATACTTTTTTAAGCCACCTTTTGATGGAAAAAAGCTTTCATGTATTGATATCGCGTCGCTAGTTTTTTTTTTCTTTGACGTTTCATTGCGTGGCATCTTATGTGGAGGGGGACAGGGGGAGCGGAATACCGGGAGAAAAGGGGGTGGGACGTGTGCGGGAGGCGGAAGAAGAGGGGGCGGTAAGCGGGATTCCCAAGGTGGCGGGAAGCGGGAGAAAAAGGGAAAACTTACCCAACATTGCACAATACTTCGCAATCTAACTGAAAATGCAAAGTGAGGCGGGAGCCAACAAATACAGGGCAGGAACCGGGATTAAAGGGTACGGGAAGCGGGTGGTTTAAACCCCCTGTCCCCCCCCCCCTCTTATGGCTATACAAGCATCACCCATGGTGATAGTCCTTGTTGGTGGACCCTGTGGCCCTAGTTATTTAGCCCGGCGAATGCTAAATGTGTGGCGATCGGCGAGTGTAACAAAAATGTCTACAGTCACCTCGTGTATTGTAAAATCAGCGACGACATTACAGTGGACAGTGAATCCCAGCTATTACTTACTCGAGCAGGTAGGGGGTTTACTTTGAGACATTGCAAATCCTAGAGAGCGATTTTTTATTTGGCCATTTTTGTAAATTAAATCGGCGTATTTATTTCATGCATTTTTGAGACAGAAGAGTCTCACTTAAAATTAACATTGTGCCCACGACATTGACGTACGACTAGGTGGCGTTGTAATATAACTCGCGGTGTTCGATCCCCACAGAGGTGGCTACTCACAAGGGAATTCCTCAGCCCCAGAAACTCAACATGGATTTAAAAAGACGCATTCAGCCCATGTTATGAGCGCCTTGTACAAGTAGGCTCGCGTAAGCATTTGTATGAGTGGTTTTTGTTCAGAATAAATTAGCCGCAATTTGTTTACGAGGTTAATCTGGTGTGCGCAGTTTTACTAACTCTTTCATGTTCCTAGGGGAGAGGTGGCACAGAAAACCGCTGCTCAAACATACTTTCGTAACAGAAAACCGTTACCGCCGTGATAAAAACAAAAAACAAAAAAAAAAAAACAAAAAACGGAGTCCCACTGTTCCCAAATCTTACTTGGTTTGTAAGAGCTTGTGCCCCAAAAACTCGCGCTGCATTCAATAAAACATGGTTTCTGAAATCTGTTCACAGCGGTTTATATATCTAGTGTTTTAGGTACGCGAGTGTGCAATCGCAAACCGCCAAAAAAAGAAAGGAATGTTCTCATTCCCCCGGACAACCTCTAACCTCTTGTGCGCGCTTGTGAAAAACCATCTTGCACGAAATAAAACTTCTGTGAAAAGACGACGTCTTTTTGGAAAAAAAAGTTAATTAACGAATAGGCTAGGGGTTTCATTAAAATAGTTTTGGCCTTGTGAAATTCCACCAGGCTCTCCGTGGACATTGTGAATAAGAAATGAACGGTCTGTTATTATGTTCTTCCGATTTCCTCATTTTCATGAATTATTCTCTGGATAAAAACCATTTTGGAAAAAAGATTCTTTATCTGCGTGATCAGTGTCCGTCAAATTTCAACACCTTAGGCTGCGGGCACTCTCTTTTTCCGCTCAGGGATAGTCGAGGAAAACGAACAAGGGAGCCGGCGAGCGCGAAATCGCCTATGGCGTTGAAACGTGACGCGCGTGTGGAGCCCGCGCGAAAATCGCCGAACGCCGCAAGCGATTTTTACGTGCACTCGCGGGTTGTTTTGGCTTGACTAGTCCTTAGCGGGAAGAGTAGACCAAGCAGTCTCTCTTTCCTCTCAGGAATAGTCGAGAGAAACGAATAAGGGAGAGAGCAAGCGCGAAAATCACCTGCACAAACATGGCGCTGAAAGATGACGCAGGTGTCAAGCCGCGTAGTATTGAGCCGGCTCTAGTACACTAGCGCATAGCATATGTATATTTATAGTACGACGCTAAATTCTGGCGTGCTGCCGTTGGTCGAAATCGATCACGTGACGCGATAGTGTCTCTCCTCAGCGGGCGCCTATCAGCGCATATTGACCGTTTTGGGCAATTTTCGCTCAAAATTTAGCGTTGTACAATAAAAACAATAGAGTCCTTCCGTCTCAGGCCCTATGGTAGGTTCCCTCGGTGGTCGGTGTGGTAGGTTCCCTCGGTGGTAGGTATGGTAGGTGTGGTAGGTTCCCTCGGAAATTTGATGTTCAAACTTCACATAAGCCTTTGAACTGCGTTCTTGGGCTAATATTTGTTGTGAACATCAAATTTCCTCGGGCAACCTATCACACGGTAGTGCCTTAGACAGAAGAACTCTTTTGTTTCGACAGTGACCATTGTCCACATGCGCGTCACATTTGAACGCCAAAGACGATTTAGCGCTCGTCAGCTCGCTTGTTCGTTTTTCTCGACTGACTAGACTATCCCTGAGCGGGAAGAGAGACTGCTCTTAGTCTAAGGTGGTGAAATTTAACGGATACTGATCACGCAAATAAAGAATCTTTTTTTTCCGAAATGATTTTTATCCAGGAAATAATTCATGGAAATGAGAAAATCGCAGGAACATAATAACTGACCCTATTCACAATGTTTCCGGAGGGGTAGCTGATGGAATTTCACAAGGCCAAAACTATTTTAACGAAACCCCCAGCACCCTCCTTTAATTCACAATTTTTTCTCAAAAAGACTTATGTCACAGACGTAATTTTTTTTTCGAGTAAGAGCGCACACAACGGGTGAGAGGTTGGCTGGGGGAATGAGAACATTTTCTATTTTTTTTTTGCGGTTCGCGCTCGTGCACTCGTGTATCTAAAACACTTAATAAATATACAGTTGTGAACTGACCCCCAAAAACATGTTTTACTTGCGTATATCAAATGCCGCACGAGTTTTTAGGGCACGAGCTAACAAACCATGTAAGATTTGGCAACGATGGGACACGGTTTTCTGTTTTTGTTTGTGCTTTTTTTAAATCACGGCAGTCACGGTTTTCTATTAGGAAAGTATGTTTGAGTAGCGGTTTTCTCTGCCAACTTTCTCAAAAATACAATAAACCAACATAAGTATATCTTTGATTAGCCTCTCCTCCAGCCAGACAAATTGCGGACAATTTATTATCAACGAAAATCATTTATGCAAATACTTACGCGAGCTTACTTGTGCAAGTGTATTTCTGGCCTCATAACATGGGCTTTTAATCCACATTGAGCCATTGGGGCTGAGGATGTTCCCTAGTGTGCAGCCACCATGGCCACTTCTGCGGGGATAGAACACCGCACCGCCACCTAGTCTCAAAAAAATACCGATGTCGTGGGCACACTGTTATTTTAAAGTGAGACTCCTTCTGTCTCAAAAATGCCTGAAATATAAATGCTGATTTACATTATTATAGTTTTTCTTTTTAAATGTCCAAATCGCTCTCTAGGATTTGCAATGTCTAACAGGAACTCCCTACCTGCTCGAGTAAGTAAAAGCGTAGCCGGATTCACTATTGAGTGCAATGTCGACTCGTTGCCGATTTACAGTACACGAGGTGATTGTAGACATTTTTGCTACACTCGCCGATTGCCACACATTTAACATTCCCCAGGTTAAATGAACTGGGGCCACAGGGTACACCAACGAGGACATTCTGACGAGGACTATCATCATGATGCTTTAAATATATAGCAACAAGATGCCATGCAATGAAATGTCAAAAAAAAAAAAACTAGAGACACGATATCAGTGCATGAAAGCTTTGTTGCATCAAATGGTGGATAAAAAATCTAGTATTTGTAGAACTTATACGCTTATACCTCAAAAAACTAACACCTAAAAAAGTGCAATACATCGATTGACCTTTGCCCATGTCATGCGTCACGCAATCTTGTTCTTGCAAGATGTATTCTGGTACTGTTCCACAATGTTACTTTTGTCAGTTTGTTTGCGGCTAAGTGATGACAAATTCCGGGAAAACGACACTATCATATGTCCAGCAACCTGCAGCTATTACAGTACCAATCACAACGATGGAGTGGAGGATTATTTTTATCAGACAGATAATGGATAATTTAAAAAACACGGTAAGATTAATGTTATGCATAAGTTGCGGTTTCGATCGACCGATCCGTGTACTAAAACAAGACGTGCGTGTGTTGATGGTAGTTCAAAAACAGCATTTAACTTCAGCAAACACTATGTAAAATTATTCTGCAAGCCCCCTAAGTAATTTTGCGAAGGTTTTCTCCGGCATTTCTCTCAATCAAAAGGGCTACCGTTTGCTTTGCGTAGCCAGTCGGCGGTTTGTCTCATAAATTCAGTCGGCGATTCGTGTCTAACTACCCTTCACATTTTGGTCTCTCGACGGTGTAAATTTTCATTGCCGCCAGAAATATTTTAACACAGTAATTTACAAATGTTTTTCTTCAAACCTGTTGTTATTCCATGTCCAAAATCCACGTACCAATTGGGTTTCTGTAGTGTGGAAGTTGGGTGAAATTTGCTATTTTTTTAAATACCTGAAACTGGTTTTCTTTTAACGGCCGATACATTCTCACTTTAACAGCTTATCCAAAGAAAATTACTGTATTATATAGAGCTAAAGTGTGTTTATATTGTGTTTGTGTTTCATTAACAGACGACGCCGCGTTTTAACGTACGAGCGAGATAAAAATGTGTTATTTTCCGCCAGTTTCACTATTCGAAGGAGGACGATATGCCGTATTTTCAAACTTTGCCCGATTTCGAAAAAAAGAGAAAGCTGTTGAAACTTTTAATGTTATTTTTGAAAATACTTCACTATAGAGGTTACCTGGGCAAAATATAAAGAAATTCGAAATTTCCCGACTGACGCCCGATTCTCGATAATTTCACACATCGGCTCTTAAGCAGTTGACAAAGAAAGAAAATAGATTTCAGATTCGAACCCATAACCCAGTTTCGAGCTTGCTTCTGCGCCTCACCTATACCATTTTTTTTCCCTCTCAGTATTCCCTCCAGCCTACCTTCTGAAGCATGATGAAAACTCTTGGTTGTGTGGTTTTCCTGCTTGGAACTTTATCGATTACTTGCTCAGGTAAGCGGTACATATATATTTTACAATAGCTCTTTTCAGCCTGAAATATCTTTAATAACTTAACATGAATTGAACTGTGATGCATTTAGCTATGCATAAAGAAAAAAAACTCATTTTTTCATCCCACGGAAAGAGCAAAAATAATCGAATATCACTGAATAAAACATAGTTAAAAGAATATAATCCGTAATCTATGTTGTTAATCACAGCCATGTAAAAACCTTTACAATTACAATTATTGTAAGCTTAATCAAGGTCTCTCCTCTTAAAGCCCTAAGTGGGTTGATAAAGGCTCCTACCTAAGTAAGGGCAAGTAAAAATGATTGATTGATTTATTGATTGATTGACTGATTGATTGATTAATTGATTGACTGATTGATTGATATGCTTTGTTCAACAGAAGTTCCCAAATGTAAACTTGATCTTGGTTTGGTGGTTGACAGAACAAAAAGTATCAGAGCAAAAAACATCCCGAAATTAAAAGCAGCACTAAAAAACCTGATTCAACGTTTTGAAATCTCAAGAGACGAAACTCACATCTCCTTTGAAACGTTCGCCACGGAAAGCAAGCTTCACAACGCCTTCAACGACACCAGTTACCACAGCGAGGTGGCCATTCTTGGTTTGATAAACCTCAGCATTAATAAACTCCGCAGCCCAACTCGCCTTGACAGAGCGGTGAAATTAGCTAAGGAAGTGATGTTCACCAACAAGAATGGGGTCAGATTTGGTGTTAGAAAGGCTATGGTTTTGTGCCATGATGGTAGGACACATCCCAGTGGCGAACAAGACTTTTATCAGGATATAAGGGCGTTGAAGGTGAGCCCTCAGCCATTTTATAAGTGCGGATGTATGAGAATTTGTATGCTATGTTTGTTATGTTTTGCCAGATCACTCGTTACAAAAACATGTGAAACAGCATGAAGTAGTGTAGATTATTGTGGTTACTGTGGAAAGCATTTAACTGATTGCAAACTGTACTGAAGACAGAGCCAGAATCAGATGTAAACTTGAAAGTTATTACAAAATTAAAGTTACTAGTTTATAGGTATGTAAAATGACAAGCAAAACACGACTTCTGCTATAGTAGCTTTTAAAATTTGCTCTCGCCTTCAGAAAAGGACTCTTCCAAGTACATTTCTTTATTCCTTTAATCAAAATGATTTCAAGACGACAGAAGTCAAGTGTGCTAGTAGATTATGTTGACGTTTTGGTCAAGAGAGGAAAGTCTGAAGCTGTGATACTGTCTGGAAGATTTAACGTTCCTGGGACCGTTAAAGAAAACATTTTAAATTAACCTGTCAATCTAGTCACATCAACAAGGTGGTCAGATAAAAACGTTTTCACATTAAAAAACTGATAGAGTTTTCTTTTGAGCCACCGAAAAGTGGTTTTAATAAGGAGGCGGTCGTATATTAAACGAAGTCGTCATGAGGAGGTGTCACCGTACTTCACAGGGCAGCCATATCTGAGCTACATGTATGCTGGAGGGTAACCCTGACTAAAGAGTAGTTCACCATCGTTATTATTACAAGGAATACAGAGCAACTGTACAAAATCTGCTACGTGTTAAAGGAAAAGAGAAGATGCGAGCAGCTTGACCTCAGCCTTCTAGTTTATGTGAAACACCCCTTTTAAAAATTCGTAATGTTTTAGCAGTATCTTCATATAACATCCGAATCTACTGGTAGTCTCTAGGAAAAAAGAAAACTCTTACACAGATTCCAAGGGCTCTTAAAGTCATATCGAAACTGGATATCAATGTCTTCATGGAACTCTTTGTGAGCGACAACATTTTTCTTCCACGAGGGTCTGAGTTCAAAACAGGGAAAATTGTAAAAAGATGTTTTTAAAGATATTATAATATAGCTGACGTATGTTTTCACTTTAAATTGGGCGCGCCTTATGAAAGTATAAAGCACACTGAAACCATCGCTGAAGCGATCGATCACGTTCAGTTTAGATCGTTACAGATCTCGCTTTTTTTTCGCAAACCAAAACAGAAATTTCGGGACTAAAATTACAGCTTTACCACAAAATTAATAAAAAGAATTCAAGTGCAGCGTCTTTTTATTGGAGCAATTCAGAGGCAATTTGCAAAACAAAACCCTGCGTTAAAGTCAGTGGTACTACGATCAAAAAATCGCTTTCACTTTTTTCTTCAGATTTCGAAACTTTGTTTACTAAACACTCTCCAAGCGAAATTTTAAGCCTTAGTTTCGAAAAGAAGACTGTTTATTTAAACTGCAATTTTCTGATTTAATAGTCCGCCATTATTATACCAGAAAGGATAGAATGACGTCATTCACTATGCAGCGCGTGCGAAAGTGCCTTATTTAATATACAACACGTGAGTTTTGAGCTTTCAGACTCTTAAACTCGTGTTTTGCATAATTTGTAAGCTGTGTTCACACACTGCATTTTACAGCTCTTGAGTGAATGACGTCATTGTATCCTTTTTGGTGTAATAAAGGTGGACCATTAAAACGGAAAATTGCAGTTTAAATAAACTGCCTTCTTTTCAAAACTAAGGCTTAAAATGTCGCTTGGGGAGTGTTTAGTAAACATAGTTTCGAAAACCGAAGAAAAAATAAAAGTGATTTTTTGATAGTAGTACCACTTTAATGCACTCACGACCGTGACCCGTGACGCCATTATGCGCTTTCAAGATGAAAAAAAATATTCGCGCGCGTTTTAATATATTACAAAAGCAGTAGAAAATTCTAAACCGTGCTTTGTTCTGTTATAAAGCACGCAAGGAAGTGCCGAAAGTATTTAAAAAGTAGGGTGAAGCACTTGCCTGCGGTTTGTGTTCACCCTACGCTTTTTTCGTGTTTAGGATTTTCAAGTTGTTAATTATAAACTAACAGGGCGTAAAAAAAGTGCTGTGAGAACCGAATGAACTAATTCATCTTTGATTCTGGAGGCGAAAGGCAGATCTGATGATCTTGACAAAAATGATATTATTTTGCTTTAGGCGAACGGTATCCGCGTAATAGTCATCGGGATTGGTCCAAACGCCAGAAAACCACAATACCGCAGGGTATTAGATGACATTGGACGCGAAAACGTGTTTCTTGTCGATGACTACGATAACCTTGATGACCACACCGATGAAATAATGAGAAGTCTTTGCCGTAAGTACATCAATTCAAAAGTTGTTAGGCTTTTTAGTAGCCGGTCACCCTGATATGAGAGGAACTCATCATCATCATCATCATCATCATCATCATCATCATCATCATCACCATCATCATCATCATCGTCATCATCATCATCATCATCATCATCATCATTATCCGAAGTTGAACAGAATTCCAGCTAAATTCAGAGAAGTTCAGTTAGTATCCTCAAAACTTGCGCAATCCATAATTTTTTCATTACATTATTGCTGACTATACACATCACGATCTGTTACTTTTACATAATTAGCCATATGAGATTAATCCAGGTAATCTTAATCCTAGGTTGTTTTCACTCACCAATTCGAAAATGCTTCTAATATCTTGTTCTCTTTCTTGTCCATTTGGCAGTTTTCAGCTCCACCTTCATCACCCCTAGTCTCGTATTAGAATCAGTACAGATTGAGTTCCATCCCTGTCCTATATTTTACAGAGAAAAAAACTGGCTTTAATGTTAAAAAAAGTTAGCCTTGATGCTTTGTTGTTCTTTCTCCCATCCGTCCTCATCTGTCGCGAATATCAAATACAGCAAGTTCTTCAAGTTTTGTTTTTAACTTTCAATACTGGTACCTGGAAACTATCCTTAAGGTCTGTCTTTCTGTGTCAAGTAATAATTAATCGATATTTAATACACAGGAGTAAAAAGCTGCGCCAAACTCCTTCAAGAAGGCATCACATCAAGTGGTGTGTACACCATCAATCCTGCTGAAGGCAAACCCATTCCAGTGTTCTGTGACATGACCACAGACGGTGGAGGCTGGACTGTGTTTCAGAGACGTTTAAACGGCTCTTTTGATTTCTATCTTGATTGGGCTGCTTACAAGATCGGGTTTGGAGATCTGGACGGTGAGTTTTGGCTTGGAAACGACAATATTCACCGTTTAACAGCTACTGAGGACATCATCCTGCGAGTTGACCTGGAAGACGTTGATGGGAATGTCAAGTACGCCAAGTACACAAGCTTCAAGGTGGCAGACGAAGGAGATAAATACAGGCTTTTGATTGGAGGATACAGTGGCACGGCTGGAGACTCGTTAGCATACCATAAGTAAGAGACATTTTTCAGTGTAACTCAGAGCTTGCATAGGAAACTGTCAAAAGATAATATACGTTCCTACGTTACAACAAATAAGCTGTGAAAATAAAATATATCACAATAAATTGAAATCGCTATGAAAATAATTTGCTAAATTGTTTCAGTAAACTGCTAGAAAGTTTTAAACACGTATTATAATGGATACTATGCGGTCAAGTTATATTTTGTGGAAAAAGCTTTTAGTAAGAGAGTTCTTGTCACGGGTTGGGGTAATGTTAGGTGGCTAGTCTCAAAGTTTCGAATCGGCTTCCAGCTGGAATTAGCATTGTGCTTGTAGCCACTCAAATTAAGAAAGTGACTGCACTGTATAATAATATCAATTATTACTAACATATGAAACGTGACTACTATCATTTTGCAAAGTAGCACATGGTACAAGGGTGCACAAATTGAAACAGGTTATTTATGTTTGTATGTGTGCCAATTCAGTACCTGTATGTAACTAAGTCACAAAATCGCCAATTTAGAGTTGAAATCAGGAAACAAAAACCTGCAGCGAGCAGTCACACCTGTTCGAATACGCTGCCTAGTTTTAATAAAGTAGATTGATTTAAAAAACGTGCGCCACTTTCTTAACCAATCGCATACGTTTTAGCTCTTGGCACTCGTTACATGTACTTGCTTGATCTTCTAATTGGTTTAGTGTTGTGACTGGCTAGATCACAAAATAATTGTTTTGGTTTTGGATTACTAAGATGTTTGGATTTGGCTGATTAAGAAATTAATTATCGATTGCATTTCTTAGCGGTATGCAGTTTTCTACAAAAGATGAAGACAACGACCGGGATCTAGGTGGCAGCTGTTCTGTAAGGCATAAAGGGGCTTGGTGGTACAATCATTGTCACGAGTCTAACCTGAATGGTCGTTATCTCAGCGGACCTTATCTCTCGGACGCGGATGGTGTTGTCTGGAAATCATTCAGAGGATGGCAGTATTCACTGAAGTGTGCTGAGATGAAAGTAAAACCCAAAGCTATGTGAGCAGTGATGTCTTCGTTTTCGGCGATCTATACCGAGCCAAGCGAGAAATAGAGTAGACGAGAGTTTAAACACTTTGCGAGTACGGGAGTGAATGAGAGTTCATGAGAGTCATAGGCAAAGCGAGAGCGAGAGATTGAAAGTCTAACAATTAGAGGTCCAGGCAAAACAAGTCTGAAAGATTGACATTACAATGATTAGTATTTCTCGCCAAAGGAGAGCGAAAGTTTAAAGTCTCGTCAACTCTCATTTTCTTTGACCCGGGTTTAAGTAAGGTATTTCTGTTAATTTTGTCACTTTCATGTTGGTTTCCAAGGTGAATCTGAACAAAACATAAAATGATATCGGGAAAGCATCATAGTATGTGGATGATCACAACTAGAAAAAAATGATTGTATTACAGTTTAAACTAAGGTTGTTGGTTGTAAGCCAAGATTATTGCTGGCAATGGACAATTAATACAAATAAATGGAGGTTAAAAAGCGTTCCATGTGTTGATTAATTGATCCACCATGTACAAGGGGTTTGTGTTCGAGAGTTTTGGAGCGAAAGAAAGAAAGAAAAAGAAAGAAAAAAAGAAAAATGCTGCTATATACTATATTTATTCCATCATACTGGACGAAAAATAGCCTAGAAAGTAGGTATTACGTACTTATTACTTTAGATTGCTTATCAATAACCGATTCCAGATTCTTTGGCTTTATTTTTTAATTGGGAACTGGCAGTTTATATCTTGGCCTTTGGAAAAGGTCAACGTTGGAGTCATTATTAGCCAGTTTGAGCCCCAAAATATTAAAGTTGCAGCCGGCATCATAAAGTCTATTGCTGGGTTGCACTGTCACGCCATACAAAAATAAATTTGAATCCATTCAATAAAACAAGCCAAGAATTTCAAATGATATAAAAGATTAATAAATAAACAACTTCTCCAAGTCTCAGGTCTGTGCGGTACAGCGTTCTTGATTTATTTGCCAAAACGTTTCACGGAAATTTATAGAGCTCAGTGTGCAGACGCCATGTTGGTGTACCGCTGTGGTACACCAATATGGCGGCCGGATAACAAAAAAAAACGCCCGGAATTCACTTTTGCTATGAAAGCGATTACTTTCGCTCGTGAGCTAGTATACTTTCACTTAAACACCTCACCTAATACTTGAAATGTTCAAACTGCTAAAAATTCTAAGGAGAGGCCTTTTTTTCAAACAAGACAGCTTTGTCACGGCGCCATCTTGATGTCACGTACGGCGGAGAACTCGAAAATTCAAAATGCTCTAGTTTAAAAACGAAGGACGCTACCGAGCTGGAAACTTGTAAAAGGATATATTTTTGTGCCATCTTACACCTGTTGACGATAAAAATTCAGCAGGCCTAGCGAGTTTTGATTTTAGAATTTTATGACGTCACATGCAAACCAGCAATATAATGCGCAGCTCAGCTGTCCTAGGGCGCGTTACTCAGTTTAGCAAATCCGGATACGGATTAAAAAATCCAGTTTTTTGATAGATATTCATGATTAAGAATGGACTTGAATCTAAAAAATTCAGATTTAGGTTAAAAATCGATCGCAAAATCCGGAATACTGATTTTCTCTTACTGTTCACATGATATTGCTGCCTCGTTCCCAGTCGAAAACAAAATGGCAGCCATCCGAAGGTTGGCACTTTTTAACGCTTTACTCGACTAAGTCGACTATGAATACCAGCTAGTAACAAAATATACTGACAATATCATCCTATTGTTAATTTCAGCCTCAAATGAAAAGAAAGAAAGGCAAGACAAACCATTAGAAGTATTGGCTATGTCGAGGAAGTTGTTCGGAGTTATATGGACTCAGTTTTGCGCTCACATTTTCGGCTATCAAGAACAAGTGCGGAATTGCTGACAGGTCTTCTTGGAGCTTGCCCCGAAATACCGTCATAACACACGAGAGGAAGACAACCAGTAAGTGTTGACTCTCTGGGTTCTCGCTAATCCCGAGTGTATATGCTCGGTGTCTGATCGATTCGATGTAACAACAAAGTCATCAGTGTTCCGAATTGTTAGACTAGTTTGCAAAGCCGTGGTCAACAATCATGCGAATACGTTCATTCGTTGGCCACAGGGAGAACCTTCCGTAGAGGTGATGGAAAAGTATGAGCAACGGGTTACCTCGGTGCCTGGGTGTGCTTGATGGCACCCATATTTCAATCAAGGCTTCTAGAGAGCACCCAGAACAGTATATAAATCGGAAAAACATCCATTCAATTCAGCTTCAGGCTGTTTGTGACCGTGACCGTGACCGCCTCTTCACGGATGTCTACTGTGCATTTCATGGATTTGTACACGATGCACGCGTTTTAACGAAATTCTTCTTTGCACAAAGCCTGTGGAAACAATGAAGCTGAAATCTTTCCTGGTGACTCATACATTATTAGTGACACGGCTTGCCTAATGACAGGTTTTATAAACAATGGTAGACTTAGTAGGGAGCAGCAGCGTTTCAAGTTCATTCTCAGCAGCAAAATAATGAAAATAGAGCACACGTTTGGCCTTCAAAAGGTAGGTTTAGGAAACTTAAGATGGAATCCATCAGGAAATTGAGTAAACAGTGGACAAAAACCTTGTACCAGAATAATTTAAGGTTTATCGCATTCTTTTTTTACACTTTTTAAGAGCTATAGACGTAATTAGTTATCTGTAATAACACCAAAGGCATTTTCTTATGGGAGCCCGTGAAATTAAATTTCAAATTTCACAGGAATTGTGCAAACAAAAGTAAAATAGGTAAATCTTTATGCATAAGATTTCATTTTGTGAAATTTGATATTTATTTTCTCGGGCTCCCATAAGAAATTGTCTTTGGAGTTATTACAGATAACAAATTACATCCATAGCTCTCAAAAAATGTTAGAAAGAATACGATATGCTTTAAGTTATTCTGGTACAAGGTTTTTGTCCACTGAAAATTAAAATTACTCAATTTCCTAATGGATTCCGTCTTAATGTCATGATGGGTCTTGATTTGATCGAAGATGTTCCTCTAACAGTTATACCTAATTGAACTGCAACGTTGTCGGGTAAAAAGCATAATTAAACCATGAACTATGAGACCCAATGGTTTTCTGGGAAGCGGAAGAACCTGCTTTGATTCTCAGAGACCGTGCACTTCATAATGACACGTAAAAATATAACTGATAGATAGACTCCAAAATCTCTCCATGTTTGGTAAATACCTTGAATGTCAACAAACGGGACCGATTAACAAGCTTTCCAGTACTGTTTTCCCAGAATTCCATTGTGTCGCATCGTTCAAGGTTTATACCTTTTACCAGACAACGTTTTTGCAATCAGGTGTATAACTGCGTGTGTGCTTCACAATTTCTGCCTTTATATGAAGATTATGCTCGGGGAGGGGGACTCCCAAGTGAAAGGGACGGGGATACTTGCAGAAAATTAGAAAATATTAAAACCCTAAAGGAGGCCAATCTGGGCGTGGCTCAGGCTTTATTTGGCCCCTAAAGGAGACCATGCTAAAACAGATAACCAAATAAGAGCTATGGTGATTGAAATTGCGCTAAAGATGTTTACATCGAATGCTGTATTCTATTATTAGATTTTAGAATCACTGTCATAAATCTTTTGTTTTCGTTCATAGTCTACCCTAAGCTATACCTGTATGAGTATGAGTATTTTGGCTTTCTGTCCTGAACACCCTAAGTGAGACCAAAATCTGCAATTTACACCCCTAAGCGAGACGACGAGCATCCCCGTCACTTTCATACGGGAGTCACCCCCCCCCCCCCCCACCCCCCGGGAGATGATGTCGCCGATCTTTTAGAACCACATCAAGAGGGTGAGGCTAATAACTTTGAGAACATTTTTGGAGATCCAGAGGAAGCTGCCAGTAAGAGAAATAAGATAATGGAAATGGTGTGTCGCTGAAGTGTTATTCGTAGCACTGCTCATAGTTATGCATGGACACTTAGTCATTTTGAAAAAGATTCCCAATAAGTTATTTTATTCAGAAGCCTTTATTACACACGTCTCGCACTGTAATTTGTAAACGGTAATAAAACAGAATTTTCCAGATGCAGTGTAAGAAAGTTGTAAAACTCAACTACTGAACAGCCACCACGGCTGTAAAAGTCATACCTTTTTTATCAAAACTTAAATAAAAAAAGGTTCCATACAGTGTGTCATAAACTCGTGACAAAGAATCAAACAGCTACATGGTGAGCATTTGGTAAGTGCCATCTCTTTGAATAATTGACTGGTTGGTTGATTGATTGATTGGTTGATTGATTGATTGATTGATTGATTAATTGATTGGTTGATCGATTGATTGATTGATTGATTGATTGATCGATTGATTTCGGGGGTATATGCTGACGCCATTGTTTGCATTGGAAATTATCCCTAGGTGAAATAAAAAAAAAATTTAAGTCGCTTTTTTCCCTAGGAACGTTATTTTCCGCGACTATGATAACGTGGAGCATTCCATTTCTTTGGCTGTAACCATTTTGATAAAAAATATTAATGGCTGTCTTTGTCTGGTATATTCCAAGTGATTTTTATCACATCACATTGTGCGCGATAATTAAAATTCTTTCTGGCCCTGAGAATTATCTCCCAGCGTGCATTTCAGCGTGTTCCAGACAAATCGCCTTTGGAATAATGTATATGATCTTCCTTGATAGGAAACGAGATCTCCATGCTCGCGTTAATTTCCTTCAATTGCAAATTCTGTCTTCTCTTTCGCGTTAATTTTCTTTATTCCAACTATTTTCCCTTTTGCATTAAGTTGCGTTAATTTTAAATACCCTCATAAGCACAATCATTAATTTCCTATAATAAGATACATTTTGCATTCATAAATAAACAAAGAGAAAAGAGCGTTCAGGCAGCCCTTTCCACAACCTCGTCCCCAGGGTCTTCTCGCTTTTCAAAATGGCGGCGGCTCGGGAGAAGACCCTGGCACACAGCAGATCACGTGTCTCCAACGAGGATGGAGATGTATTCAAAATGGCGGCTACGGCGAAAAGGAAAAGGGTGAGAAGAACTGGGTACGAGATGTGGCTAAGGTGAAGATAAACAAAATGGCGGAAAAAGCTGAAGTTCAGTTCAAGAAAAAATAGGAAAAACAGACACGTTTTGCATGTAAGAGTCTTAGGAATACGGCAAAGTGTTAGAGGTCTTGTTTTGCTGTTCATTGTTTCTTTTTTGTTATTTTAAAGTTAAGAATAATGGGTTTGGGCGTACTCGACTGCCGAACTCCGTACTGCTAGTTGATTCAATGTTGCTAGTTGATTCAATGTTGCTCAAATGAACGTATTATATTTTTGATTCATGAGGCTTTAGGCAATAAATTGTCTTATCGTTACATTGTTACAAATCCGTCCTTCTTAAATATTGTTATGAATCCTTCCTTCTTAAAATGATATGCTTCAGCTTTAGACTTTTAAAGTATATCAGGCTCAAATTAAGCTTAAAATATAAATCTTGTGGAGTGAGCTTAGGCCTTAAATAAAACTAGTGCTACAAAATATTTATTCTACATGGCTTACATCTCTGTGAGTTCAGTGGAAATGACTCATTTATGGAGATGACTCATTAATTTTTGATCTGGCATATTCCAGGTGCTGCTTTGGAGGCAGTGATAATCATTTTGACTTTGTTGAATTTATTTGTTCTTTGCGCTACAGTTTTGCTTGTACAGTTGTAGATCTCCAAGGCTTTGTCACTTTCAATATTGTTTTCTACACTTTAGCTTCAGTGAGTCACATTAAATGCTAGAACTGAGGAGATTGTGAGACTGTAAACAATGGAAAAATAAAGCATTTTAACAGTTCTGGGGATAATATTCCCAGGTTTGAAAAAAATTTTCTGCTTAACAACTTTAATCAATTGAGTAACCTGCAGCTGGGTGAAGTTTGAAAGTGTTTCAAAAATAAAAATGGGAAAGATAGGATTGAACTCACCTGAGGGAGTAATACACAAGTGATGGAATAGTACACAACTGACGGAGTAATAAACAACTGATGGAATTATCATCCAACTGACTGAGTGTAACACAACTGTCCGAGTCTGAGACATATGACTGGGTAATACACAACTGATCGAGTAATGCACAACTGACAGAGAAGTACACAACTGACCGAGTAATGCACAACTGATGGGGAAGTACACAACTGACAGAGTAATACATAACTGACAGCATTATCTTGCAACCCACTGAATGACACAGAACTGGCAGAAAAATGCACAAGTGACCAAGTGATGCACAACTTCCAACTGCAACTTGCAACATGCGACTGACAGAAAGGTTACACAAGTGACCAAATAACACACAACTGACGGGGTAATACACAACTGATAGAATTATCATACAACTGACCGAGTGATACACACAGGACCTTTGCATCAAATTCCCTACTCCTTGGGCAAGGAAAATACATGTAGCCAAATGTCTGAATTATGCCCGGAGGGGAGGGGGGGATCTTGAAGATTCGAATTGATCAGCACATAACCTTAAGTTACAAATCCCACTTTTTAGGATGACTTGTTATTTCTTTGAACCTCTGTTGTAACTTTTAGTGGATTTTTGTGGTGTTCTAATTGGATCTGCAAACCCGTTTTATTTGGCTTAGATTGACATGAGAATAGTTTTAAAGTAGAGACATGAGATGGGAAATCAGTTTAAGAGACCATCAAAAACTGATATCCACATAACAGCACCCCAGGTTGATAGCAGTCAATTATGATATTCCTTTCCTTGTTCTTAACTTTAAGCCCCGATATCAACAAACATGTTCTCCTCACTATTCCCCGTAAATGTCTTATGGTACTACTTGAGAGAATTCACATAAACATCCTGACATTTTATTTTGGTGATCATTTCCTTTATTCTCAGGGCCTGTATGTTTGAACGAGTAGTGATATTGTAAGGAGGAATTAGATGTTTGTTTGTCACTACTGGGGCTTAAAGGCCTAACTACAAATTCCAATTTCAAAACTTTATGAAATCTTTTTCTCTCTTTTTTTTTTCCTGAAATCCTCTCTTTCCCATTGATTTAAATTTTTCAAACACTTTCAAACTACACCCAGATAACTCAATTGATTGAAGTTGTTAAGCAGAAAATTTTTCAAAATGATTATCACTGCCTCCAAAGCAGCACCTGGAATATGCCAGATCAAAACTTAGTTTAACCAGTCCATACAACACTGCTCTTTTCCCATTCCCTTGCACTTCGTTAAATCGAGGTTGCACTGTTAGTAAGCTTAAATAAATAAGTAAGTAAATAAATAAATAAATGAGTCATTTTCTATTAAAGGCCTAAGCTCACTCCATAATATTTAAGCTTATATTTCAAGCTTAATCTGAGCCTGATATACTCGAAAAGTCTTAAGCTGAAGCATATAATGTTAAGAAGGACGGATTTATAACAATACTTAAGGAGGACAGATTTGTAACAATGTAACGATAAGACAATTTATTGCCTAAAGCCTCATGAAACAAAAATATAATATGTTCACTTGAGCAACATTGAATCAAATAGCGGTACGGAGTTCCGCAGTAGAGTACGCTCAAACCCATTACTCCTACCTTTAAAATAACAAAAAGGAAACAGTGAACAGCAAAAACAAGACCTCTAACACTTTGCCGTATTCCTAAGACTCTTAGATGCAAACCGTGTCTGTTTTTCCTATTTTTTCTTGAACTGAACTTCAGCTTTTTCCGCCATTTTGTTTATCTGCACCTCAGCCACATCTCGTACCCAGTTCTTCTCTCCCTTTTCCTTTTCGCCGTAGCCGCCATTTTGAATACATCTCCATCCTCGTTGGAGACACGTGATCTGCTGTGTGCCAGGGTCTTCTCCCGAGCCGCCGCCATTTTGAAAAGCGAGAAGACCCTGGGGACGAGGTTGCCCTTTCCACAAATTCATACGAAATAAGAATAACACTTTATTTATATAGCGCCATTTCCATTGCTGTCCAATGGCTCTTTACAAACAATTACCTAATATTATGCTGTACTAAATTATAAATCATGTGTGCCAAAAATTTACAGTGTTGTTAAAATGAATAATAGCAATGAAAATAATAATAATAATAATAATAATAATAATAATAATAATAATAATAATAAGGGAATAAAAAAATGAAATGATAAGAATAATAATACTACAGGAAGTTTTTTGAACGCGCGTGATTCGAAAGTCAACAAATGCAACTTTACATTTAAGAGCGCTTGTCTGTAAAAATCAAACATAACGCGGCAAGGGTGGAAAATTCGATTTCTTTCATATTTTAATGTTAGATAGGTTAGGGTATAGCTAAAATCACTGGATACTTTTTTTTGGCAAAATATCCTTTTATTTCAAAGAAAAATGCAAATAACGAACTTCCGTTAAAATCGCCATTTGAAGCAGTAAATTATGACATCAATTTGAGGCATTCGCGTGCAAAAACAAATCCCTCTGTCGTCTTTTAAACACTCAATTTTACTTTTGCAATCTCTCAAGAGCTTCAAAACTGATTTTGGTAGAAACTGCGTTGTTCTTTGTGTTTGAAATAATTCAATTTTGAAAGTATACATTGCTCATCAGGAAAAGTACTTCGTGAATTAAATTATTTTTCACCATGTGCTAAACCTTCAAATCGATTCAGCTTCTGGCTGTTGAATTAAGAAAAGATGTTCTCAGGATTGCTGCAAAAATTTCTTTGGGCAAATGATTGAGAGCGACGCGAGAGCTTTTCAAAGTTCGTTAAAATGCAGGTTGTTTGACCCTTCTTGGCAACATTCCATTCGCGAGTCACGCACATATTTTAATGTGTTTCGACCCATATGAGATCGAAAACGTCAAACAGAAAAACAATTCGAAATGTTCTTACCTCATTTACTGTAGAGGACAGGTCCAGAGGCCATTTCCGAGTGATTCTCTTGCCGTTCGACGTATTTTGGTCCTGTTGATGCCAGCCAATGAACACCGCCAACTGGGTCAGTGTATTGTAAACGGTCGAACAGCTCAACAACAACCTTTCTTCCAAAACGTTCGACATCTTTCTACACTGTGACATCTTACTCAACGGTTCAGTTGATTTAATACGAGTGTTGCTCAGTTTTCAGTGCACAAAAGCATTATCAGATTTGACTGCTAAATTGGGACCAAACGTGAATGGCGCCGCGTGCGTATTTGGTTTGTCACGCAATGCGTATCAATGGCATTTTGGGGGGTAGGGGAAGGGCAAAACCTTTGAGGTGAAGTAAAATAACATACAGTGTTAATTGCAGGGATTATTCGTGGTTTTAATGGCGTTGTGTGTCTTTCTTAGTTATTACCAGTGTTGTTACAACCATTAAAAATTGTATTTGCTACCCTAGCCTAGTAGTCTGAAACGCAATTCCAACCGTTGTACAAGCTTACAGACATGGTTACAGGTGAGTGGTGCAACAGAAGTGGCGCTATTATTAATTAGACCCAACTTTAATACGGGGAAAACCTATAACTACAAGGGGCTCCCTTTTGTTAATTGACGAGCGGGTATTCTACCTATGATCATTGGTGTCAGTCTGCTGGTTCTCAGCTGGCACAGGACCGGTACAAAGCACAGTTATATCAGCACAGTTAGCTCGCTGTGAAAGGGTTGGATGGAGTTTTGGACAGGAAGGGTTCTCTCTTCATAACAAATGGGTGCAATCGAAGTGTTTAACTGTGCTCTCTTGTCAGCTGTTTGATTTAGTCTACATTAGTGTGTCCTGACTAATGAGTGGGGCTTCTAACAGCACGCCAGTGCTGTTTGAAGACTGTGAAATATGGCACGTAACCATGGTAACAAAAAATGAGGTTCTGTTCCTGAATTTCTGTCTACGAATCTTACTGAGACAGGTTCCCAGTGAGCGAGATCTCTCACAGCAGCCAGCATACTTATCATAATGGATATGAGGATATCATAAGAGAAATACGTCAAGCATCTTGCCCTTAAACGTCTGTTACCTCTTTCACGTTCTACATACACCTTAATGAGGACGAAGAGAAGAGTGAGGCTTCCATCGATAACCTGGTTAATATTCGGATAGTCCACAAGTGAATATGAAACTCACCTGATCCAACTTTTACAACTGTTCACAATGCCACAGTTTGTGTCGATTTCGTCGAAAACGACACCTTTTTGGGGACATCCTTTGTTGACAATTTGCCAAAAAGCTGCTTCCTGTTTGCTTTTTCGCCGACAAAGTTGTTGGCAACATCCACCAGATTTATAGTATCAGTTTTAAAAAAGTACCCTTAAAGTTACAAGGTTTGTTAAAATTGAAACATTTCGACAGCCAAGCTACGAATTTCGGACCTGTTTTACCTAACTCTCGTAAACGTTAACGTAACTTTTATCACTCGATTGGTGAGATAAAAATAGTTTTGTTCCTTAGACTTGTTTTAAAACAACATGATGAGCTTGAAGCTTGCAGCAAATACACAGCAGTCGCTTAGCTATTAAAGGCATCAAGGTCCTTCACAGGAAAGCTATACTGCCAGCGTCAAGGTGATATGGGTGAAGAAAGACATTGGTAAGGAACCTGGGCGACTGAAATGTGCGGTGGGCTAGTAGATTTTTGAAGCCCACTTGCCCGGTGGCTAGTGACTCAACAGATGTCAAACCCTGTTAAAGGTTGTAAAATAATAAAAGGAACTTTTAGCATCAGCATTTAGGACTATTCGTTGCACATTAATTCGTTTTAATTATATATTTTTGGCTCATTTATTGTAATGTTTTATCAACTTCCAAAAATTCTGGGGACTCGAGCCCCCCACCCCCCCTCCCCTTTCTACGGGCCTAGGTATTCTTGGTGCATGAAAGTAAGGGAACAATTGTTTTCAAGCTTTTGATTCGTCTGGTGTTGTAACCACAAACTCCGACAACAAGAAAATGGAACCAACAACAACCGTCTTCTGTGTAACGAAGCAATTTGTGAAAAAAAAAAGTCCGAGGTCCCCCCTCTAAGCCAAAACAATAAGCACAAACTAGTTAGTCACATCGCAATTTCCCTGATAAAAACGATTTTAATGTTCTGGACTCGACGTTTTGAAGAGGTTTTTAACTTAAGCTAGTACACGTACCCTTTTTTAGCTAATTTTCGTGTTCGAACATTGTTATTTGCATGCCTACAACTCACGCCGAGGGGTGACTACTTTTTCTGCATTCTGGCACGGGAGGTTGAGGTGCCTAAATGTAGCACTAATTTTGTTTCGTATTTTTGGTCCATTACTAGTTCCTCCCATTTCTCGAACCCTGAGCCGTTTAAAAAGAATCAGAGCAGATTTTGCCCTTCCCTTACCCTCTAGTAAAATGTCCATTCCAATTATTTGCATTGCGTGACGCGGCTCTAGATAGAACTCTGGCCACGTTAGCGGCGACATGTGGTGATAAAAACCTTTTTGTGTATTGCCAACTAAGCAACACTGACCAGCAACTGAACCGTCGAGTAAGATGTCACAGTGTAGAAAGATGTCGAACGTTTTGGAAGAAAGGTTGTTGTTGAGCTGTTCGACCATTTACGATACACTGACCCAGTTGGCGGTGTTCATTGGATGTCATCAACAGGACCAAAATACGTCGAACGGCAAGAGAATCACTCGGAAATGGCCTCTGGACCTGCCCTCTACAGCAAATGAGGTAAGAGCATTTCGAACTGTTTTTCTGTTTGACGTTTTCGATCTCATGTGGGTCGAAACACATTAAAATATGTACGTGACTCGCAAATGGAATGTTGCCAAAAAGGGTCAAACAACCTGCATTTTAACGAACTTTGAAAAGCTCTCGCGTCGCTCTCAATCATTTGCCCAAAGAAATTTTTGCAGCAATCCTGAGAACATCTTTTCTTAATTCAACAGCCAGAAGCTGAATCGATTTGAAGGTTTAGCACATGGTGAAAAATAATTTAATTCACGAAGTACTTTTCCTGATGAGAAATGTATACTTTCAAAATTAAATTATTTCAAACACAAAGAACAACGCAGTTTCTACCAAAATCAGTTTTGAAGCTCTTGAGAGATTGCAAAAGTAAAATTGAGTGTTTAAAAGACGACAGAGGGATTTGTTTTTGCACGCGAACGCCTCAAATTGATGTCATAATTTACTGCTTCAAATGGCGATTTTAACGGAAGTTCGTTATTTGCATTTTTCTTTGAAATAAAAGGATATTTTGCCAAAAAAAATTATCCAGTGATTTTAGTTATACCCTAACCTATCTAACATTAAAATATGAAAGAAACCGAATTTTCCACCCTTGCCGCGAATTCTTCTCGTATTTGCTACATTTTCTAAATGGGAAAGGCGATGCAATTTGTGTTATCTACAAGTTTGCTGAACGGCATTTATTTTCGATGACATTGTGCAAATTAGTACATCAAAGAAGCCGACGCAAAAATATCCCTTAAATTTATTTGCTACTCCATATCGCTTTACTGTTGGAACAGCTCTACACAAAACATGCATCTCTGGCTGCTTTTCCTAACAGGGACTGCTGTATACGGCGTAAGCCGTATTTCAGAGCCTGATTTAAAAGCTATAAACTTTGCTAAGGCGATAGAAGGGCGAAAGCTGAATGGAAGCATGATTAAAGAGGTAGAAGTGGACTCGCGTGAATCATGTAGCTTTGAGTGCCTGGACGAAGAGAAATGTCGGTCTTACAATTTTGAATCAACGAACAGCAAAGCTGTAGGATTCAAGTGTCAGCTGAGCGATTCTGACCGATTTGTTGGTCTTGCTAACTTCACAGAAGATCCCAATTTCAACTACGTTGGAATACAGGCAAGTTAGAGTTAAATTAAGTTGTAGCTGGTAATCTACGATAGACTTGCTTTTTTTCATAGAAGGTAGCATTGCTCCTTGTTGTTGCCAGGAAAGCTCCTAGCCAGCCAGATCTTAGCCAGGGCTATTGGAATCCAAAAAGAAAATCGGTGGTAACTAAGCATTTTTCAGGATTTTGAAACTTCGATCGATCTGACATGTCTGAAGAAAAGGGCATTATCGTTTTGCATTTTCGATATTTTTTTATTTGTTTGTTTTGTTTTTGTTTTTGTTTTTATTTTTTTAGATATATTGTCGCTTAACGAAAACCCTTGCTAAGATTTACTTTTTCCACTTAGTCATAAACCACGCAAATACCTTTTGCATGAGAAGGCCTATTTTCGGTAGGCGCTTTGGTGACTTTGTCACTACCAATCGTCACTGATATTCAACGATTCGAATACTCGCAGATCTGGGCTTGCCATGAATTTTTAAATTCATGGCATTGAACTCAAAAGATTATATCTTGATTAAAACATATCAACCTTCGGCTCTTCTTTAAGTAGCAAAAGTCTCCACAACCTACACACAGCTTCTTTTACCAGCTTTGGGCTTTTGGTGAGGAAATCGGACATCATTATATGCCAACATTAATATAACTTAGCAGGTGCCAGATTTTCGATTTGCCAATTCTCTTTGTTGTTTATGTTCGGGGGTGCATATTTACACAGAGTATCGCGTTTGAATTGGCTTGAGTGCCAAAACATGTCAATTAACAATTTCTTTCGCGTCTGCAAAAACTTAGAAACCGGCACTAAATTCCATACTGACGGAGGGCAGGTAAAAAAGCACACTTTATAATCTATAGTATAAAGTATTTTGTAAGGCTTGCAGACCTCAGCACCTGATTATGGAAACCTAACTAGAACATTCGGGACATTTGCTTCTGGTTAACCTTAATCGTCTCCGGGTCAGCTGAGGTCTTCTTCGGAAATGCTCGTGCAACTTCCAATAGTCTTCCAAAAACTTCGGGTTAGCATCAGTAATGTTTGCATGAAGTCCTCGAATAAGCTTCTGAGAACTTCTGAGAAATTCTTGACATGTGTATCGCTTAATTATATACAAACACTCAAACAGGAAATTATCTAATGTGTTCCTTACCTAACAGACTGCCTGTGAGAGGGACAGCTCGCTTTGTGGTGACAAAGGAGTCTGCATTCCAGACTATCAAGATGACAGCGTACGGTGTAACTGTCTTGATGGATATGCAGGGAGACCTTGCAGTAAGTAACAAGAAAAAGTGAGCACTAGGATTAATCTAAACTGAGGGAGCTAAGCTTAGTTTGCCTTAGGATGATGGAATAGAAGGATTGTCAACTATAATTATACACTAAGAAAGGCACCATGGTCCAGTGTTAAGAACACTGAGACTTAATCTGGAGTCCAACCCGTCTCTTTCACTACCAGCTGGATTTGCTTCGCGGCAGTGCTGTGTGCAAATCCCTTTTCCACGCAACTCTTAGGCCTACTGACAGTAATTATTATTTTAATAATTATTTTTGAATGTTTATTTTCAACTTATATTTCTTACGGAGAATTATAATTAGCAACTAGCACTGAAGTACTAAGTACTTCGAAACTTAAATAAAGATACTTATTCCTTTCTTCCTTTTCTTCCTTCCTTCCTCCCTCCCTCCCTCCCTCCCTCCCTCCCTCCCTTCCTTCCTTCCCATTACGGTTTTGCGCCCCATGAAACACGTCGATCGAACATGCAAATTAGCTACAAAAAAACGTACAGAGCATGCGTAACAAGATGCAAAACTGTCAATCATTCAAGTCCCGAGTGTATATCAATGTCATAACTAGCCTGCGAGCAGGCTCTCGTTTGGGTTTTATGCGCGAGATGCGAGACGCGAGTGGCGAAGCCACGAGACGAGCGGCGAAGGCGAGGTGGGCGGGGCTGGGCGAAGAGAGAGCCTGCTCTTATTTATAATAATGTAAATTTTTCATTCCCACCCAGGAAGCTATAAAATTTCACAGGAAGTGAGAAATTTGACAGCAACATGTGCAGACCGCTGGATTGCTGAAGTAAACATAGTTATCAACAACATGGAGCGGGAGTTGAATGCGATTTCGGAGGTTTTAACCAAGTTTCAGGCGGTATCTGGCGTTAGTTTTAAACTGAAAAAAGAGCAGGAGTCGGCAGTAATCTTTAACTGAAGGAACAAGAGTTTTTCTACCTCGCCCAGTTTTTCCTTCGGCGTTTGATTGTTATCGGCCGCTATTGTCGACATCGCCACACGCCTTCTTGTTTGTGTGTGATCTTCTTAACGTTTTCCCGCGAAATTTTGCTTCAGGCGCAATCCAAATAGATTGACAGCTTATTACTTTTCAGCCAATGGTATTAAACTTCGCTCAGGCAAAGCGGAAATGAAAAATTTACAGTAATAGGAGCAGGCTCTCTCTTCGCCCAGCCCCGCCCACCTCGCCCCACGCTCTCGCGGCTTCGCCACTCGCGTCTCGCATCTCGCGCATAAAACCTAAACGAGAGCCTGCTCGCAGGCTATGTCATAACCATTGTTTCTGCTCTCAGCGTTCGAATCAATGACCTATTCATCGAGGAACAATGCCCGCAATTAGGAAAGCCATCGTGGTTTAACCTCTATTGTTAAAAATAATTCACACCTGAAATTAAAATAAACGTGAAGCAGTATGAACATGTCTTGTGAAGTCCGCAGATTTTTAAAATGGGTTAGAATAAACGGATAAACTAGTAGGAAAACAAGCAAACGATCAATCAAACACGTAATAAAATTCTTTGTTTAAACAGACAACAGCAGATGATCGATGACTGTGTAGATTTCCACATGACTCGTGTAAACTTAAGTGTATTCCCACGCGGCGGTCGCTCGAAGTTTTCTTTGTAATAAACGAAATATTTCCCGCACGTTTCTGGTTGAGCAATTTTCATTTCCTCTACAGCCAGCATTAATCGAAAGTGAGAGCATTTTTCGCACATTTCCACATTAGCAATATCCCCTATTGTCTTTTCACGGACGGGAAGGACAGCTGTATAAATCCCTTTTGGGAATATTCGGTATTGAAGTCAAAGAGAACCGAAAATGGCGGCGTCCTTTGTGAGCGCGCACAGCATCATGGATACCCCACATTTTTCGGGCGACGCAGTTCATGGGGCGCGAAACCGTAATGCTTCCTTCCTTCCTTCCTCCCTCCCTCCCGTGAAGGAGGGAATGCACTGAAAAATGTTAGAAAACTAAGAAATGTGCTGCGAAATGTGAATGAAAAATGGTAAATGTGAATGTTAAAGAGAAACGTAAATGTAAATGAGAAAATTACTAAGAAATGTACTAAGTCTAGCTTTCACATAGACAATGAAATCATTGAATTCGTTCCAAACTATACCTATCTGAGTACATTAATCTCTTCAGCGGGTTCCTTTTCAATGGCCTTGACAAGTTGGAAGAGAAGGCCCTCTCCCACGCTCTTTTTAGTCTTAGGGAACATACCAATATAAGCAAATTGTCCCCACTCCTTGCAAATTAACCTGCGATCAGGCCGAACTTTAGCATCGCTCTCATATTCTCTTACGTTGGTCGCTCGCTAAAATAGGGCCTGATACAATCTCTCACAGGAGTTCGTGTCGGCGGCCAAATTTTGGCCGCGGGAATCTCGCAATCTGATTGGCCCTTTAACAGTAGAGCTGTCAACGGAAGTAAATTGTCCACGAGACTCGCTCACAATTTCGATCAGACCGCCATCGCCAAGGAACAACCAAGGAACAAGGCTGCCAAAGTAAAATGTGTTGCTGTAATAAATTCTCGTCGTTCTAGGAAAATTGTCACCATTTCTTTCTCTCCTGAGAATGGCGTTCGGTTTGATGCAAGCTGTCTCTCACCTGGAGCAGAGAAGTACAGCAACAATGAAGTATAAGTGAAGTATGTATTCCGTTTTATTGCAACGTGTCTAGGAATTTTCATTTGACGGCTTTCAGCTGGTATTGATAACATGAACAGAGTAGTGGTTGTTTCCGCGTTTTACAAAACAAAACGAACAGCAGACGAACAAGTATCTTTGCCAAGAACGATCAACAAGTCAACCGATAATTCGGTAAACTTAACGGCAAACTGATGTTTGGCGAGAACCGCAATCAAGTCGCAATACAATTTTCAGTTTATTCATTCATTGTTTAATACTTATGTCGTTTTATTGATCTCTGACATTGACATCAAAGGATCTGACTAGTTTTATAATAAATGTTCCTCGTTTTAAAATTCGCTGCTGTTTAGAGATAAAATCCGCTGCTAATCTCAAATATTTATCACTTCTGGAACTAAATTAAATTACAAAATACTCTTTTGTTTATAAACGGTTTTATTTATATCTTCATTCTAAAGAATGAAACTGAAGGTATTTCTCTTAATTGCCCAAGGTTTTTTTACGCAGAAAATCGGTGACAAATGCGAAGAGAATATTTCCGGATACCAACTGAAATGGGAAAGGATTCAAGCATGCAGCATATTTTGGTACATGACAACCTCGTCGTGTTTTGAATTTTCATTCAGTTTCAGCTCAGACAGAGCAACCATGTACAATACCGGAACCTTCAAGTTAGCAATCGTGTAAATTTGAGTGCTTGTGTCTAGAAGATATATCGTAGCCCATGATTTTCTTATTTTGCCGACATTTGCGTGACTTTTTGCGAATTGCCGTTATGGGAAATTTGCATACCGAGGATCGTGCAAGCAGAAGAAATTTTGATTGGCTATTTTGTTGAATGTCAATCGATCAAAAAAGTGGGTGGTAGACGTTCCGTAGAAGAATTGTATCAGGCGCTATTTTTCGTTTCGCCAGTCGCGCCTGAATGTTTCACCGAGCGAAACGAAAATAGAGCCTGATCGCAGGTTACTTGCAAATAAAATCTTTGACAGGATGAGCTCTCCAATTTTAACAAATAACAGCGAAATCTGGGTTGTATACGTAAAATCTGATTTCAAGTCTTGGGACAGTTCGTAGATCGAAAAAACTCATCTACAGTTCTGCAAACGTTATCTAGAAGTAAGCAATAATGCATCAATTATGACATGTAGAGCTGAACTTGGAAGATTTCCTCTTATTACAGCTATCAATTTTTATATCTTCAAAATATGGAGAATGATTTTATTGTTAAACAGATCTTTTTTAATGTCGGCAGATCTTCATTCCTCTCGTAAAAGTAGTTTCTTCTCTAGTGTTATGAGGATGTCTGAATACTATAATTGCTTGATTTTGACTTCAATGTCTTAAATAAATCTAAGATCAATACTATTCAACACTCTGAGAAACTAGAATTTTACAACAGTTTTAAAAACGAACACACACCTTCTTGTTATCTAGAACTTACAAGCAAGCTAAATGAAACGAAAGAATTAGTGAAACTAAGAACAAGTAATCACAAACTAATGACTAAAACTGGTAGAGATGGTCAAATCCCAAGAGTTAATACTTTCTCCTGCTTGCGGATCCGATCAAATTGAAGATGAAATTCACTTACTTTTTCACTGTCTTAAATACTCAATTTTTAGAGGCAGCCTTTACAGGGAGATAGAGTACCACCTAACAAATATAAAAAAATTATCTACATTAGAAGCTACAAAAGAATTAATGAATTCTGATAATTATTTTGTTAACATTTAATTCTTGAGATTCATTCTATCATGCTTACTTGTATACCTCCTTATTACATTATTATTTCTTTTTGTTGAGTTTTATGCTTTTTGCAATCCTTTCTTCATTCATTTATTCATTCACTCATTCATTCATTCATTCATTCATTCATTCATTCATTCATTCATTCATTCTTTCATTCATTCATTCATTCATTCATTCATTCATTCATTCATTCATTCATTCATCTGCTTACGTATTTGATTGCTCAGTTAATATCTGTCTTTGGATTAGATTGTATTGAGGAGTTACCCAAGTGTGTCACTCTTACAACATTTTTAAGAACGTGTGTGCAAAGATCTCGTTTCCAACTACTGAAATTCAAGTCTAAACTACACTATTAACAACTAGTTATGACTTATACCCACCTTGCCTTTGGCTACAAGCAGCAAGTTTATACAGCGATAATTGATTTAACTGAACAGTTGGACCAGATGACCATACCCTTATGGGCTGCTGATTGCACTGAGCTAACAAAAGAATGCATGATTATCTTGCAATGGCTAAATATACAACTAACTAAGTACCCATCTACGTAAATTACTTATTCTTAAACTGATCTCTTCCGACAGAAGCCAAAAGCTGCGCACAGCTACTTCAAGATGGCTTCTTATCCAGTCGTGTTTACACTATCAACCCAGACGGCGGAAAACCAATGCAAGTGTCGTGTGACATGTCCACGGATGGTGGAGGCTGGACAGTTTTTCAAAGACGCTTGGACGGCTCTGCCGATTTCTATGTTGATTGGGCAGCTTACAAGAAAGGTTTTGGGAATCTAAATGGCGAGTTTTGGCTCGGGAACGACAATCTTCACCGTTTGACAGCCACTAATGATGTAATACTAAGAGTTGACCTGGAGGACTTTGATGGGAACGTCACATACGCTGAGTACAAAACTTTCAACGTGGCAGACGAAGGAGACGAATACCGGCTTTTAATTGGAGGATACAATGGCACGGCTGGTGACTCAATGGCATCTCAAAAGTACGTTTACTTTTAAGTTTAATTTACTTAGAATTATATGCAAAGTACCCTTAGCAAGTATATGTTGCCATAATGTACCGTAAACTGCCGCTTATAAGCCCTGGGCATTACAACCTCGTAAGGTGTTTTGGGAGGGCTTATAAACGGAGGGGCTTATATCCGGGGGGGGGGGGGGGTTAGAAATGAGGCACAGCAGTGAGGGTTTCGAAATGAGCCACAGCAGTGTTGATCGAAATACGTTTTTAAGTCACTAGTTTTTATTTAACCTTTAAAAAACGTCATAATAAATCGCATTCATTTCAATTTTAACAACAAATTACACGAACGTAACCGGAACGTAACAAAACAGAAGCTCAGAGTTGACATCCTCACAGTGTTCTGTAGATGGGCCTATAACCCGGGGGGGGGGGGGGCTTATAAGTGGCAGTTTACGGTATGGCATAAAAATTAAAACATTGCAAAAATTTTGAAATGCGTTACGTCAGTTTTCCTGCGGCTGTTGACCTGCACCGTTCCAAAGCGGCTCTGTGATTGGTCCGCTTTGCTCCGCTTCGTGCATTTCCGTACCGGGTGTACCGAGCCAATCACATCACAGATTTTCTCGAGGGAGAGGTGAGAGTACCCTGGGAACGGGATTTCTTTACTTCTGAGATTTTTCTCTACGGCAACAACTCGTCTAAATTACGGCTTTTCTAAATTACATCTTTGGTTGTTTGCTTTCGTTTGGTTTGTATAAAAAAACGCTTGCTAAACAAGCATACAACAGTACCGGCTGTACCGAGCGTACCGAGCGTACCGAGTGTACCAAGTGTACCGAGTGTACCGGTTGTACCGAGTGTACCGGCTGTACGAAGTTTACCGAGTGTACCGAGCGTGCCGAGTGTACCGAGTGTACCAGCTGTACCGAGAGTACCGAGTGTACCGAGTGTACCGAGTGTACCCAGTGTACCGAGTGTACCGGCTGTACCGAGTGTTTTTGTAACTTACTAAAAGATCTTGAGGATTCATTTATCCGTGTTGCTAGATTGATCCATAACGTAAGGCCATCTGTCCCGAAGCATAAAGTACTGAGCAAGGCTAAATGGAACTCTTTATCTTCGATTTTACAAAAAGGAGACTTGCTTGCATTCCCTACCAAACAAGGGGTGGATCTAGGGGGATGGGTGGATTGGATTGCTAGCCACCCCCCTCTTTGGGGTACCCTGGGTGCCAGAGGCTTTTCTTGCACGGTTTCCGGTTGCAGCTTATGTCGTTGCGTCGGTCTTCCGCCGACGCGGCTCGGCCTCCGGCCGATTTCTCCCGACATTAGCGAGGAAAAAAGCTCTGGTACCCAGGGTATCTTTGGGGTCGTTTAAGCCTGAAATTATACAAGGGAACAAAACTATCACTGAGGCGATTTTGTCTCGGATTGTTCCGATATCGTTATATCAGGTCAGCCCCCTTCCTCCTTCAAAAATCCTGGATCCGCCACTGCAAGCTTACCAAAACTTAAACCCAGATAGCATTAGGAGTCTTTTACAGAACATATATCCAGCCATAATTTAAAAGAGAATTTGAAATTTGAACACACACAGTCTAAAGCACTTGACAATTCATTTACCCACTAGACTAGTATTATTTGGAATAATCTACAAGTTCAGCAGAGTCAAGCCAAATTCATATAAGATGTAATAAGTCTAATTTCCTTTAATTGGATCTTGCTCTACAGTAACAAATAAGAACATTGATGGGTTTTACCTCTGATCTTCCTGAACATGATTATTGCAAACACCTCTGTAACTAGCACATTTGGTTGCGTCCCTTAAATGTCCGTTACCCATGACATAATAGGGTGCTTTAAAAAGGGGAATTAATAGGTCCAAAACGTCACTCGAAAGGAAAACAAGACCTTGGTCCACGCCAACATTTACTGTAACCTCAACTCACTACGCTATAGTAGAAAGTTCAAGCAGCACACTCCTCTTTTTTCTGATCTGTATTCACTCCCCATCACATATCGCATTGACTTCAAAATTTAGGTTGCAACATACAAAGCGCTTAATGGTCTCGCACCGGTTTTATTATTACCGACCTACTCGACAGATTCACGGTCTTCTAAGCAGATATCACTAAAAGTTTCAAGTACAATTTGCCGTTGAATGAAAGTCATCCACCATTTTCAAACCTAAGAAGAAGAAACTAAGCTTAATGACAGCAAAATTAGACCAAAGGGATGGTCGGAAAAATACACCGGGCCGACAGCACTCTGTAGTGTCATTCTGCAAACAGCTGTCAATTATCAAATAAAAACTGAAAAAGTAGTTCGATACTAAAGTGTAGTTTTCACATGCTACTGGACCACCTATAATTCTGGGTATTCTACAGAGATTTGTGGTTTTTAGAAAGCCACGTGATTGGAGTACTGACTGATTTTATTAGCTGACCAAACAGGTAGATGTAATACATTTATCATTTCTTTGTTCTACGTTCACTGTTTCTCGTAGTTAGATTTGTTGGGTAAAACACCGAGAACCCTCACGCTTGAAGGCGGACTACAGATGGTAGATAAGGCCGCTTAATATAATAAGGAAAAGAACAATTTTTTTGCCATGTTTTATTCGTGTTTAACAAAATGAAATTCCAGTCTTATTGCTGCTAGAAATAAGAAGATAGTGTGATGAAGCCACGCAAAAAAAAAAATATGCTGGCTAGGCTGTAAACTGACGTATGTATGCACAAGTGATTTTGGGAAGTCGCTTATAACCATCGATGTAAATCTTAATTACATTTGTGAGTGGGGCTTTATTACATTTGTGATCAATCCTTATTACAATTGAGAGCTTTATTAAATTTGTGGTCAGTCGTTCTTACATTTGAAAATCTATTACATTTGTGACAATTATTACGCTGTGGCTTTTCCAGGGTATCACTAAGGCAATTCTTTTCCATCGAAATTTTCAAACAATGGAAAGAAATTCCTCTTTACTGCCCATTAAAAAAACGGGTACACTCGGTACACTCGGTACAGCCGGCACACTCCGTACACTCGGTACAACCGGTACACTCGGTACACTCGGTACACTCGATACACTCGGTACACTCGGTACACTCGGTACAGCCGGTACACTCGGTACAGCCGGTACCCTCGGTACACTCGGTACACTCGGTACAGCCGGTACAGTCGGTACACTCGGTACAGCCGCTACAGCCGGTACAGTCGGTACAGCCGGTACACTCGGTACACTCGGTACACTCGGTACACTCGGTACAGTCGGTACACTCGGTACACTCGGTACAGCCGGTACAGCCGGTACACTCGGTACACTCGGTACACTCGGTACACTCGGTACACTCGGTACAGCCGGTACACTCGGTACACTCGGTACACTCGGTACAGCCGGTACAGTCGGTACACTCGGTACAGTCGGTACAGTCGGACACTCGGTACAGCCGGTACAGTCGGTACACTCGGTACAGCCGGTACAGCCGGTACAGCCGGTACAGCCGGTACACTCGGTACACTCGGTACACTCGGTACAGCCGGTACACTCGGTACACTCAGTTCACTCGGTACACTTGGTACAGCCGGTACAGTCGGTACACTCGGTACAGCCGGGACACTCGGTACACTCGGTACACTCGGTACACTCGGTACACTCGGTACACTCGGTACAGCCGGTACACTCGGTACGCTCGGTACGCTCGGTACGCTCGGTACGCTCGGTACACTCGGTACGCTCGGTACACTCGGTACACTCGGTACACTCGGTACACTCGGTACACTCGGTACGCTCGGTACGCTCGGTACACTCGGTACACTCGGTACAGCCGGTACACTCGGTACACTCGGTACACTCGGTACACTCGGTACACTCGGTACACTCGGTACACTCGGTACAGTCGGTACACTCGGTACAGTCGGTACACTCGGTACAGCCGGTACACTCGGTACACTCGGTACAGCCGGTACAGTTGGTACACTCAGTACACTCGGCACACTCGGTACAGCCGGTACATTCGGTACACTCGGTACACTTGGTACAGCCGGTACACTCGGTACACTCGATACAGCCGGTACACTCGGTACACTCGGTACACTCGATACAGCCGGTAGAACCTAGAGGTTCAACTGACACGATCCTTTGTTGTGGTTTGAGGTCTTCTCCTTGTTAAGGAACAGGTCTCCCTGCACCAATCGAAAGCGACACTATGACTAGGTTGTTAGCGAGAAGAATAGGATACTTTGCAGGAAATGATGTGATATATGAAGAAAGGCGACCAAATGGTTGGTTTACTAATAAAACAAAGAAGTCGACTTCAAAGCCAATGTGAAATAATTAACGACACATGTGCCACATCATTTTGTGAAAAAATATTCTATTGTTCTCGCTAACTAGCCAATCACACAGCCGCTTTGGATCGGTGCAGGCCTGCTCTCCTGCGAAGCTTTCTACGGAGCTTTCTGCGGAGCGTTTGTCTTCAAACCATAACTCCTTTTTACTTTGTAACGGTATGTTGCGTCCTTTTATTACAAATACTTTTACACCTAGAAAAAAGAACTATCTGTTTTGTAGGTAAAACCTCATACACTTTTGTCTGGATTCGCCCGATAAACCACAAAAGCTTGTGCCGATTTATTTACTTAATGGTAAGCCGGTTTGGCGCAAGTATGTTTGCAATCTGCTTTTGCTTTCAAATCAGTCGACAGAAACACATTATTCATTATCTTCAGTGGCGAAGAACAGGAGAATAAAGCACAAATTAGGTCCATGTTCCTAAGCGAGGTAAGCTTGTTTGTCTCTTGCGGTGTTCATGTTATACCACTGTTTGCCTTTTTCTAGTGGTACGAGGTTTTCTACAAAAGACAACGACAATGACCTGGACCTCAAGTCACGGAACGGCAGCTGTGCTATAAGGCACAAGGGGGCCTGGTGGTACAGTTGGTGTCACCACTCTAACCTGAATGGTTTGTATCACGGAGGATCTTATTCATCTAACGCAGATGGCGTTGCATGGAAATCTTTCAGAGGGTGGCAGTATTCATTGAAGCGTACAGAGATGAAAGTTAGGCCCAAATAACTTTTCGAAACGATGTTTTTTCTTTTTGTTTTTTTACAGTTTCTCATCGTTATCCAGCCTGGCTTAATTTAATATTTTTGGATGATTCTTTTGCATATTAACTATTTTCAATTTTGTTAATAACGCCGTGTCTAGATGCCCGGCAACTAATGGACAAGCTTCCACATTCCCTTTTTTTTTTGGGGGGGGGGTGGGTGGTGGGGGGCGGGTTAGCTTTGTAATGGACCAACAGATTGCAAACAGTTAGCTAAACTGGGGTTATGTTGTGATACGGTGTCGTAACTAGAAAATGAAAGGACAGCTGCAGTTCGAGTCTGGTTCATTGAGCATGCAATCGCTTTGACGAAAATTCGTTTTCCTAACATAGTTCACCTATATGAAAATGACTGTTAAAACACTGAACATCCACAGTTACGGACTGCCGGGCGTTTGACTTATTTCAGAACTGTTCCCTTCTTCCGGAAATCTATACAGGGCGTATCAATAATGACTGAGCTCCAACCGTGGCCGCAAAAGTAAAACTGGAAATTATATAGTGGAATACAGTCGATCAAAATTTGCTTCTGGTAGACAGGTAGAAGTTAAAGTTACGTTTGTTGTTATGAAAGTTTAAAGGACGGATAACGTTATCAAGTATATATGCCATTGAATACGCATTCCACTCAATTTGTAAGGTTTGCTTTTGCTTGTCTGCAGAATTGCTTGGGGTGTATGACGTCATTCCATATGGCCGATTTATGGACATTTCTCAGTTTCTGCGGGAAACTTTATGTGCAAATTAAAGTGCTAATCAATGTATGCTAGGCACATTAGATCTTGGGAAAGACCACCACTAAATTTTTTCTTGTTCAATCATTTAACTTTGACAGCGTTTTCTTCGTTGCAATACTTTAGGCCAAACTTAATTAATAGATACTCAAATGTCTCTCACTACTCCTTTCGATTTGGCAAACATTTTAGAATATTTTTTCCCGAAGAACATAAGAAAAGTTACTAAAATGATTGGTCTCACAAACATAAATTCTTAGTTAATGAATATTACCTAAAATTCATCCTATACAGTTATCCTATAAGGTAAAGTCCAATGCATGGCCGCAATCAGTCCATACCGTCGGGGCTCTCTCCAGTTTCTGTAGCAGGAATTAACTAGGAGGATTACTAATTCCCCCTGGATGGGATGCTATGGGATGCTAGCTAGTCCATCCGGGTAACCCCAGGGCAGAGAGAAAGACAACGTGGAGAAAAGTTTCTCAAATCCACTAAGAACTCTGTTATTGAGAGTAAGGGAAATATATATTAAATAGACGTTGAAGTTAAAAATTGACGCGCAGCCAGGATAAGACTTATTAAGATCAATAAAAAACGTCCACCGGCTATAAAAATGAATATTAATGAAAATCGAGCTTTCGGTTGACAGGCTGCAGCCTTCGATGGATCGAAGACTGTAGCCCGACAGCCGAAAGCTCGATTGGTATTCATTTTTATAGCCAGTGAACGTTTTTATAGACGTTGAAGTATTTATTCATTTGTGTTGGCAGATCAACATTTAACAAATAAAAAAGCCAAAACCGTGCTTTGTTCTGTGATAAAGCACGCAAGGAAGTGACGAGAGCACTCAAGAAGTGTAGGGTGAACACGAGCCGTAGGCGAGTGCTTCTCCCTACTTCTTGAGTGCTCTCGTCACTTTCTTGAGTGCTTTATCACAGAACAAAGCACGGTTTTGGCTTTTTTATTTGTTTTATAATATAGCTTTGCTCACATTTGTAAAGAAGTTGGCCTTAATTTGCAAGAAAACAAGTTTTGTTCATAGCTTGCAAGCGCGCGCAAGAAAGGTTTTCAGTTCGCCAGCGCGCGCAGAATGGCGTCACGGATTACTCCGTGCATCTGTACTCTGATAAAGCACGCTGTTTCAACCAATCAGAACGCGCGTTATATTGAGAGGTTATTATAATTTGTTATAAGCAGTGAAAAGCAATGCTGTAGAGATGCAATAAACGACATATAGGAATGACCAGACCTTGATACATTGTACATTGGGTCCCTTTAATAAAGAGTGTCTGTTTTTAAAGTGATACTACGATCAAAAATCACTTTAATTTTTTCTTCGGATTTCGAAACTTTGTTTATTAAACACTCCCCAAGCGAAATTTTAACCCTAATTGCGACAAGAAGACCTTTTATTTAAACTGCAATTTTCCGATTTAATAGTCCGCCATTATTACGCCAGAAAGGATATAATGACGTCATTCACTCAAGAGTTTTAAGGTCGGCACACACGAGGAGACTAGTCCATGCGACTGGTCCCTGTAGTGTGTACACGAAGGTAATAGTTGCAGGCCAAGTCCCTTGAAGGGTTTAAATTTAGGACGCTTTAGCTGAAATTCCCCGAAATGTGGAGGCGAAAAGTAAAGCGATCCTCAACAATGAAACCGAATTTACTAGATTAACTACAAAACAACAAAACATTAAAATAAATCAACTGCAAACCGCTTCATACCTCGTGCGGTCTATCAGTGTTTGTCATTTGCAATTTGCAAGTTTTTTCTCCAGTGTCCCATATATAATGCTGGCACAGAAGCGTAAAAAGACAACTGTTCGATCAAGACTCCTAATACAGACAAGGTCAACTGGAATAAAAGTAAAACATCCGAAGAAATATTTTCATTTGGTCGCAAGGACTTGTCCAACGAACAGTACACACGAAGCGACCAAACATAGTTTGACTAGTCACAGGGACCAAATTTGGGTCCCTGCGACTACATTTTTTGACTAAAATGGGTAGTTTACATGAAGGGACTTAATCCCCGGGACTAGTCGAAGGGACTAGTCTCCTCGTGTGTGCCGACCTTGAGAACGCAGCACGTGTGAAAGTGCCTTATTTAGTATTTACAGCACGGGAGTTTTGAGCTTTCAGACTCTCAAACTCGTGTTTTGCATAATTTGTAAGCTGTGTTCACACACTGCATTCTACAGCTCTTGAGTGAATGACGTCATTGTACCCTTTCTGGTGTAATAATGGTGGACCATTAAAACGGAAAATTGCAGTTTAAATAAACGGTCTTCTTCTCAAAATTAAGGCTTAAAATTTCGCTTGGGGAGTGTTTAGTAAACATAGTTTCGAAATCCGAACAAAAAAAAAGTGATTTTTTTTTTTATCGTAGTACCACTGTTTAGTTCCAAAATCGGGATATAGTTTTGTTGCTTGGTTTCAAACACGATGTAATATTTCGGAGAAAGAACCTGTGATTGTAGTATTACTAGGTACTTATCTAATTCATTTATAGGCTTCATATTACCATTCATTGATACGTTTGTTTGTTTGTTTGTTTGTTTGACGCTTCTCTATAAAATAGAAAGCTTATTTCAGTTTTGTATTTGATTTTGCTAACTTATTAACTTTGTATTATACAAGTATCACCACGCTTCATTCGCGATGTGCTACGACCCAGACAACCCCACTACGTGTTCTTTTAAGTTAAATTTTCGACCTGTAAATTGCTCTATCTTTATATCTTGGTTACGTTATATTTGCTTTTTTTATATCCTTGAGCCCGCAATAATTAGCTACGCTGTTGCGGTCACTTTCGCACCTACGTTTGTTATTGTTAAACTTGTTATGATTATTATTTCACGGCGAAGATGATAAAATAAAAAGTGAATAAAATAAAATAAGCCTAATTTTTCGAGTTTAAATAAAGTAGTGTTGCAGTTGTTGGTGCTGTTTTTGGTGATTTATGCTGTTTTTGGTGATTTTTGGTGTTGCTGTTTTGGTGATTGAAATAGGTGTTAAGGGTTTTGCAATGATCACTACAGTCTAAACACAATGAAACAACCTACCATGGGCTTGTGCAAATGTTCAGCCCTATGTTTGTATTGGGGTTTGTAGGCTTGGAAAAACGAGCCTGCAGGGTGTTACAGCTCTTTGATTGACGTGCTGGGTGAAAAATTCTGTCACTATTTCGGATGTTTAACAATCCCTATTTTCCCTTTATTTAGACCGATTTAAGCTGTAATTGTACATTTCAGCGAGTCGGAGCAAATAAAAATTAATTAAAAATTAAGGGAAAGAAAGAAACTTAGAGCGAAAATTATTAGTAAGAATATTAATATCGTATTTTTGTGAAACTTTGGCTAACGTTTTCCTTGCACTTGATTGGTCAATAGACTCCACTGTAGTAAAATTACTTACAAGTACTATCTACAAATGATGGTCTCCTTGGATCAAAGCAAGTTACAACCTTTGGTCGAATGATGTTTCATCAGACATGGGTAATCCACAATAAGCAATACATATTATTCATTAGAATTTTTACTCTGGAAAAAGGTAAAGCCATCAATTTTTTTTTCAGCTGCAACCCAAGACAATTTTTTTAAGTACATGTAGTCGAGACAAAAGCAAAATGCCCTTGTGTTTCTGCTTCTCCCTGGGTGAAAACACATACATGACGGTAGAAATGCTTTTCCTACTCTCTCCCACTCCCCTCCACCACTCATTTAATATTGTGTGAGGTCTGACGGTTTAAAGGGAGAGGAGGAAGAATTGCTGTTGAATTTCCACTTTCAAAGTCATCCCTCAGTCAGAAGTGTCTCCACAGTTCTTTTTTTCGAACATAGAAAGGTCAGCTGTTCCTGCTCTTATTGGGTTTTAAGTTCAAATATTCGGCAGAGTAGTTACTGAGTGGAACCTGCTAGCATCACAGCAGGTATATTTGACTTTGATGCTATCCAATTTGAATAGCAACTCTCGAAACGTCAACTTATACGAGAATTATAATTAAGGTCCTTCAAGACAAGAAAATTTATTGCGTTGTTAGTATTTTTTTGCATTGTTTTGCAAATTAAAAAGTGTGCTAAAATGTTTCACATTTATTTCATAAGGGCCATCAAAGGTCTGAATTAGAATTCTTTTCCCTGTCCTATGTTTAACGCAAGCTGCATACAAGTACGCAGATGGCTTGTGGTAATTGCAAACTTGAGTGATAAACAATGTTACGTCAGGAAGAATTTCCTGTACACCTGCTTACTCTGTTAACTGCTTTACTTTCTTCTTGCGTTTCATTTTATTGTTAGCCCAGTCCTGCACGCACACAAAATGCATCTTTGGTTGCTTTTCCTAACTGGGACTGCTGTATACGGGATAAGCCGTATTTCAGAGCCTGCTTTGAAAGCAGTTAACTTTGCTAAGGTGATAGAAGGGCGAAAGCTGAATGGAAGCGTGATTAAAGAAGTAGAAGTGGACTCGGAAGAATCGTGTAGCTTTGAGTGTCTCGAGGAAGAGAAATGTCAGTCGTACAATTTTAAAACAACAAAGAGCAAAGCTGAGGGGTTCAAATGTCAGCTCAGCGACTCTGATCGATTTGTTGGTGTTACGAACTTCATAGAGGATGAGAATTTCAGCTACGTTGGAATACAGGCAAGTAATAATATATAGATTTAGCCAAGCCTAAAAGTGGAGCCGCGAAGGAATAAACTGGTGTTCGTTTCGCAAAAATAGTCCTGAAACTTTTCGGTCTGAAATATATTTCGGGGCTTTTTTTTGGCTCGTTCGCTTTCGAAAAGTGTTTCTCAAAAAGCCTGAAAGTGTTCCGAATTGTCCTCCAATATTTTGGGGATCTGTTCTGTAAAACCAAGCTCGAAAGGTCATTCTAGAGGCTGAGCACAGCTTTAATAATTTTTTTTTTTCGGGCACCAAACTGAACACATTTTACTCACGAACCGTTTTGCTTGGTGTTTGTAATGTTTCCATATCCTGTCATTAACTGTCAAGGCTTGTCAATTCTCCTTGGATTATTGGCTGTTCGCTTGAATGAACTTGAAGGGTTATCTTCATCGCGTTCGGATGTTAACAAATAACATGAACTGCCACTAAATAAAAATATTACTCTGGTCAAAAATTTGTACTGACATTTCACCGGCATTTTACTGTGATTACCCGAAAGAAAGGATCTGGGGAGCTTCGAAGCACTTGTAATAAACTTATCGAAGAAATGTCGCGTAGGTTTTAGCAGCCGCGAAAAAATTCAAGAACTTTGAGGAACACACATTACTTACCGGATAAAATAGCTTTAAACTCAAAACTGCTTCGCTCATAGTTATTTAAGTAAACCTTATATTTCGTTCTCTAACTTGAGACCATCGAGATTGAAAACAAACAAACAAACACCGTCCAAACATTCTTAACTCTGTGGCATAAGTTTTGCGGCTGCAAATTGTCTGAAATTAGAGCGCTTTTAAAAATGCACAGAACTGTTTTTGGAAGCTTTTCGGATGTAATAGGTTTAAACCGACAACTGCTTCGCTTATAGTTTTTCAAATAACTGTTATATTTCGTTGTCTAACTAGAGACCATGAAGATTCAAAGCAAAGAAACACCAAACACACTTTAATTAAATTATGCCGGCATAAGTTTTGCGGATGCGAAGTAAGCCTATATAAAGTTAGGCGCTTTGAGGAACGCATAAAACTGTTTTCGCAAGCTTTTGGAATAAAATAGCTTTAAACCGACAACTGCTTCGCTCAAAAGATTATTACTATTGAAAACTTCTAGGACAAGAAAATCGACAGTTGCATAAAGAGATGGACCGGACAGTCAAAATTGAAAGCAAAGCTTGTGCAGTTGTCTTGCGACTGTGCTTAGACCTACTGTTATGAATAAACAAACACAAAATAATGGACAGAGAAATCATTTTTGAAAAAAGTTTATTCGAAAACCCGTAAGTTTATACTTAAATGCAATTCGCGTTACAGTTTCAAAGTCGTAGGTCGGTCCACACTAGTGAAATCGGCTGAGCATGGCAAAACATTCTAGAATCTGTCACAAATCTGAGCGCGTTTTCTAATAATTGTTTAAAGACAAAAGTAAATGACACATTTCTTATGGCATAAATCAAATTTCCATTTCAAAACGTAATTTCTTTCACCGTAATACTCCAAATCATGTACCTTAGACCTTTAAAAACTTCACTTACTCGGTTGTGTTTCAGAACAGGGCAAACTCTCCGCCGTGAAGAAAACAAAGACATGAAGTCCTTTGAAGGCAGCTTTCGTAACTTGAACTTTTCACCTTCTACCAGTATTCTTTTGAACTTTTTCTTTCCATTTATAGATATTAGATGTTTTTTTTGTCAAGTATAAAACTGTCAAACTTGTCAAGTTTGACTAGTTACAGGGACCAAATTTTGGTCCCTGCGACTACATTTTTTGACTAAAATGGGTAGTTTACATGAAGGGACTTAATCCCCGGGACTAGTCGCAGGGACTAGTCTCCTCGTGTGTGCCGACCTTGAGAACGCAGCACGTGTGAAAGTACCTTATTTAGTATTTACAGCACGGGAGTTTTGAGCTTTCAGACTCTCAAACTTGTGTTTTGCATAATTTGTAAGCTGTGTTCACACACTGCATTCTACAGCTCTTGAGTGAATGACGTCATTGTACCCTTTCTGGTGTAATAATGGTGGACCATTAAAACGGAAAATTGCAGTTTAAATAAACGGTCTTCTTCTCAAAATTAAGGCTTAAAATTTCGCTTGGGGAGTGTTTAGTAAACATAGTTTCGAAATCCGAACAAAAAAAAAGTGATTTTTTTTTTATCGTAGTACCACTGTTTAGTTCCAAAATCGGGATATAGTTTTGTTGCTTGGTTTCAAACACGATGTAATATTTCGGAGAAAGAACCTGTGATTGTAGCATTACTAGGTACTTATCTAATTCATTTATAGGCTTCATATTACCATTCATTGATACGTTTGTTTGTTTGTTTGTTTGACGCTTCTCTATAAAATAGAAAGCTTATTTCAGTTTTGTATTTGATTTTGCTAACTTATTAACTTTGTATTATACAAGTATCACCACGCTTCATTCGCGATGTGCTACGACCCAGACAACCCCACTACGTGTTCTTTTAAGTTAAATTTTCAACCTGTAACTTGCTCTATCTTTATATCTTGTTTACGTTATATTTGCTTTTTTTATATCCTTGAGCCCGCAATAATTAGCTACGCTGTTGCGGTCACTCTTGCACCTACGTTTGTTATTGTTAAACTTGTTATGTTTATTATTTCACGGCGAAGATGATAAAATAAAAAGTGAATAAAATAAAATAAGCCTAATTTTTCGAGTTTAAATAAAGTAGTGTTGCAGTTGTTGGTGCTGTTTTTGGTGATTTATGCTGTTTTTGGTGATTTTTGGTGTTGCTGTTTTGGTGATTGAAATAGGTGTTAAGGGTTTTGCAATGATCACTACATTCTAAATACAATGAAACAACCTACCATGGGCTTGTGCAAATGTTCAGCCCTATGTTTGTATTGGGGTTTGTAGGCTTGGAAAAACGAGCCTGCGGGGTGTTACAGCTCTTTGATTGACGTGCTGGGTGAAAAATTCTGTCACTATTTCGGATGTTTAACAATCCCTATTTTCCCTTTATTCAGACCGATTTAAGCTGTAATTGTGCATTTCAGCGAGTCGGAGCAAATAAAAATTAATTAAAAATTAAGGGAAAGAAAGAAACTTAGAGCGAAAATTATTAGTAAGAATATTAATATCGTATTTTTGTGAAACTTTGGCTAACGTTTTCCTTGCACTTGATTGGTCAATAGACTCCACTGTAGTAAAATTACTTACAAGTACTATCTACAAATGATGGTCTCCTTGGATCAAAGCAAGTTACAACCTTTGGTCGAATGATGTTTCATCAGACATGGGTAATCCACAATAAGCAATACATATTATTCATTAGAATTTTTACTCTGGAAAAAGGTAAAGCCATCAATTTTTTTTTCAGCTGCAACCCAAGACAATTTTTTTAAGTACATGTAGTCGAGACAAAAGCAAAATGCCCTTGTGTTTCTGCTTCTCCCTGGGTGAAAACACATACATGACGGTAGAAATGCTTTTCCTACTCTCTCCCACTCCCCTCCACCACTCATTTAATATTGTGTGAGGTCTGACGGTTTAAAGGGAGAGGAGGAAGAATTGCTGTTGAATTTCCACTTTCAAAGTCATCCCTCAGTCAGAAGTGTCTCCACAGTTCTTTTTTTCGAACATAGAAAGGTCAGCTGTTCCTGCTCTTATTTTGTTTTAAGTTCAAATATTCGGCAGAGTAGTTACTGAGTGGAACCTGCTAGCATCACAGCAGGTATATTTGACTTTGATCAGTGCTATCCAATTTGAATAGCAACTCTCGAAACGTCAACTTATACGAGAATTATAATTAAGGTCCTGCAATACAAGAAAATTTATTGCGTTGTTAGTATTTTTTTTGCATTGTTTTGCAAATTAAAAAGTGTGCTAAAATGTTTCACATTTATTTCATAAGGGCCATCAAAGGTCTGAATTAGAATTCTTTTCCCTGTGCTATGTTTAACGCAAGCTGCATACACGTACGCAGATGGCTTGTGGTAATTGCAAACTTGAGTGATAAACAAGGTTACGTCAGGAAGAATTTCCTGTACACCTGCTTACTCTGTTAAATGCTTTACTTTCTTCTTGCCTTTCATTTTATTGTTAGCGCAGTCCTGCACGCACACAAAATGCATCTTTGGTTGCTTTTCCTAACTGGGACTGCTGTATACGGGATAAGCCGTATTTCAGAGCCTGCTTTGAAAGCAGTTAACTTTGCTAAGGTGATAGAAGGGCGAAAGCTGAATGGAAGCGTGATTAAAGAAGTAGAACTGGACTCGGAAGAATCGTGTAGCTTTGAGTGTCTCGAGGAAGAGAAATGTCAGTCGTACAATTTTAAAACAACAAAGAGCAAAGCTGAGGGGTTCAAATGTCAGCTCAGCGACTCTGATCGATTTGTTGGTGTTACGAACTTCATAGAGGATGAGAATTTCAGCTACGTTGGAATACAGGCAAGTAATAATATATAGATTTAGCCAAGCCTAAAAGCGGAGCCGCGAAGGAATAAACTGGTGTTCGTTTCTCAAAAATAGTCCTGAAACTTTTCGGTCTGAAATATATTTCGGGGCTTTTTTTTGGCTCGTTCGCTTTCGAAAAGTGTTTCTCAAAAAGCCTGAAAGTGTTCCGAATTGTCCTCCAATATTTTGGGGATCTGTTCTGTAAAACCAAGCTCGAAAGGTCATTCTAGAGGCTGAGCACAGCTTTTATTATTTTTTTTTTCGAGCACCAAACTGAACACATTTTACTCACGAACCGTGTTGCTTGGTGTTTGTAATGTTTCCATATCCTGTCATTAACTGTCAAGGCTTGTCAATTCTCCTTGGATTATTGGCTGTTCGCTTGAATGAACTTGAAGGGTTATCTTCATCGCGTTCGGATGTTAACAAATAACATGAACTGCCACTAAATAAAAATATTACTCTGGTCAAAAATTTATACTGACATTTCACCGGCATTTTACTGTGATTACCCGAAAGAAAGGATCTGGGGAGCTTCGAAGCACTTGTAATAAACTTATCGAAGAAATGTCGCGTAGGTTTTAGCAGCCGCGAAAAAATTCAAGCACTTTGAGGAACACACATTACTTACCGGATAAAATAGCTTTAAACTCAAAACTGCTTCGCTCATAGTTATTTAAGTAAACCTTATATTTCGTTCTCTAACTTGAGACCATCGAGATTGAAAACAAACAAACAAACACCGTCCAAACATTCTTAACTCTGTGGCATAAGTTTTGCGGCTGCAAATTGTCTGAAATTAGAGCGCTTTTAAAAATGCACAGAACTGTTTTTGGAAGCTTTTCGGATGTAATAGGTTTAAACCGACAACTGCTTCGCTTATAGTTTTTCAAATAACTGTTATATTTCGTTGTCTAACTAGAGACCATGAAGATTCAAAGCAAAGAAACACCAAACACACTTTAATTAAATTATGCCGGCATAAGTTTTGCGGATGCGAAGTAAGCCTATATAAAGTTAGGCGCTTTGAGGAACGCATAAAACTGTTTTCGCAAGCTTTTGGAATAAAATAGCTTTAAACCGACAACTGCTTCGCTCAAAAGATTATTACTATTGAAAACTTCTAGGACAAGAAAATCGACAGTTGCATAAAGAGATGGACCGGACAGTCAAAATTGAAAGCAAAGCTTGTGCAGTTGTCTTGCGACTGTGCTTAGACCTACTGTTATGAATAAACAAACACAAAATAATGGACAGAGAAATCATTTTTGAAAAAAGTTTATTCGAAAACCCGTAAGTTTATACTTAAATGCAATTCGCGTTACAGTTTCAAAGTCGTAGGTCGGTCCACACTAGTGAAATCGGCTGAGCATGGCAAAACATTCTAGAATCTGTCACAAATCTGAGCGCGTTTTCTAATAATTGTTTAAAGACAAAAGTAAATGACACATTTCTTATGGCATAAATCAAATTTCCATTTCAAAACGTAATTTCTTTCACCGTAATACTCCAAATCATGTACCTTAGACCTTTAAAAACTTCACTTACTCGGTTGTGTTTCAGAACAGGGCAAACTCTCCGCCGTGAAGAAAACAAAGACATGAAGTCCTTTGAAGGCAGCTTTCGTAACTTGAACTTTTCACCTTCTACCAGTATTCTTTTGAACTTTTTCTTTCCATTTATAGATATTAGATGTCTTTTTTGTCAAGTATAAAACTTCAGGACTCTCGAACAATCGTTAAATGCTTAAAGTGCCACTGGGACCAGAATTTTGGTATTCCATATTTTTACATTTTCGAAAATAGTCTGTGGTTGTTAGTCACTATGCCAAATTTCAACTCATTACGATGACTGGAAGTCGTTTTTTTCGGACGGTTTTTGTCGAGATTTTACGGCCGCCATTACTGGCCCTTGTTCCGGAAGCTGGCTTGCGAGTTAGCGGAAGTGACGTTAGAGGCTCACCTCAAACCAAGTCAGGCTTCATTCGGTTACTTGCCGCGGGAAATTTAACTGTTGTCGAGGGAAGATTTCGTGCCAACTGTTGCTGTACGGCCTTGAAATTTTCGTTGCTGTAGCAGTTATGAAGGGTACTACTTGTGTTGTACAATGCTACAACAATAAATCCAACCACCGAGCTGGTATTTCGCTTCATCAGAGCCTTGCGAGCGGAGCCACAATGGAAAAATGGATAATGTTCGTGCCCGAGAGGTATTTTTGTCGGCTGATCTGATCACTTCACCGACAAGTGTTTCCAGAGGGCTGCTCATGTCGAAGGATCCCAGAGGTCGATTATGCCATTGTCCATTCCAACTACTTGTAAAGAAAGATCCGGAAAAAGCGAGACGAAAGGTACCTAATCTTAACGCAGTTGAAGTGATAGTGTGCTTCTTTTTCAACGCATCCACCATTGTGCAATACTTATTTTCTTTTAACGTATTTTGAAATTTATTTTGCTTGTGGAAATCCCTTTCAGTTCTGCCGTCTGCTAGCGCAAAGATCTTCGGCGTAGTCCGCACAAAATGCATCCCAGGTGCATGCAGGACCGCCGCGATTAAGCCAATAGTCTGTATTGCTTAGTGTTTTTCCTTTTTTTTTTTTTAATTTTGCGTGTGTTAATTTCAAAGAAGTAATCGCTTAGAAGCATGGACAGTTATTTTATAGCATACCATCCTGAATGTCGAGAAACTTTTCTCCTTATTCGCTGTCGGTGAAGAGTCGATTGACATTATTGTTCGAAATATATAAAGGCTTCGATCATGTCGATAGGTCGGCTCGTCTGCGAGGAAATTTAAGTTGGGCAAAAACATCACACGCCACTATTTGTCTAAGGGTTTTACAATGTTATTTATTTTAACTGTCATAGCAATCTTAGTAAATGAACTACCAAGGAAAATGATTAGATATCAGTTATTATTTTTACGCAGTGAATAGAGCAAGTGAAAGCTTCGTTTCCTTGGCGGTCCACATGCTGTTGTTGAGCAGCAGAAAATCTTCCTTGTGGCTTTGAATCCACTACAAATATTTAGATTCCGGTCACGCAAGGCCTCCAGTTCTTAAAAGAAGGTCTTGGTTTATTTCACTTTTTTTGGCTCAAGTTAAGAATTCTACAAAAACTGTTCAAAATATTTAGAAACGCCAAGCGCTTGTGTTTCAATGCATTAAGCGACCACTGTACTATGATAGACACGATAAGCTTCAAGAGCTGACTGCCCGATGACTGCTGCATGACGGCTCTTCAAGAAAGTTTCCTATACTATGCTAAGAATGGCCAAAAACTCAGTGCTTTACAATATACAATGAATATAAACAACGGAAAACAAAATATAGCTTCCTTTATTTCTCCAACGAAGCGAACAATAAAATCGATCGACCGATGCTTGAGAATTTGCGAGCATCAAATTCTCGAGTCTTATAGGTGTTTTGTCTAAATTTCCAAAGCTTAAAACATCGATTTTTGGAACAGCTGGACAGCATTTATCCGTTGGATAAGAGTTATCCTCTCTTTGAGCAACTTGTGCCTGAACTGTAATCACTATATAAGCATTATTTCGCGCATATTTCGAACTCCCGCCAATAAGGCGAGAAAAACAACTTTGAACAGTTTGTTTACAAGCTTATAAGCTGAAATCTCTTGACATCAGTTCTTACATCGTACGGTAAGAAAAAATCTTCATTTGCCGAATTAAATGAATCCTCTGATGCTTCGGAAGCTAAAGACTGTTCCGAATTGCAGAAATACTCTTCGGAGTTATCGCAGTCGACGACGGTAGGCATCTTGAGTCAAAACACAAGGAAACGTGACTGAGGTGAGCCTCTGACGTCAGAAGCTATTAAATTGCGCAATCACCCAGGAACACGTTTTCAGTAATGGCGGACACATTTTACGCAACTTTGGAGCTAAAAAATATTACGATGGACAGTTTCGTGTTCAGTTTTCTGGGTAAATATAGACACAACGCGATATTCTGCGACAGAATTTGGCGAAAATAAGCCTACGAATTTTCGTCTCAGTGGCACTTTAAAGTGCCACTGGGACGAAAATTCATAGGTTTATTTCGGCCAAATTCTGTCGCAGAATATCGCGTTTTGTTCATATTTCTCCAGAAAACTGAACAACAAACCTTCCATCCTAATATTTTTTAGCTCCAAAGTCGCGTAAAATGTGTCGCCATTGCTGAAAACGTGTTCCTGGGTGATTGCGCAATTTAATAGCTTGTGACGTCAGAGGCTCACCTCAGTTGGGTTTCCTTGTGTTTTGACTGAAGATGTCTACCGTCGACTGCGAAACCTCCGAAGAGTATTTCTACGGTTCGGAACAGTCTTTAGCTTCCGACACCTCTGAGGATTCGTTTCATTCGGCAAATGAAGAATTTTTCTTACCGTACGATGTAAGAACTGATGTGAGGTTTCAACTAATAATCTTGTCAACAAACTGTTTAAAGTTTTTTTTTCTCGCCATATTATTTGAGTTATTTGGCGGGAGTTCAAAACATAAGCGAAATATGCTTAGACAATGATTGTAGTTCAGGCCCCAGTTGCTCAAAAAGTGGATAACTCTTTTTCAACGGATAAGTCGCTGTCCGGTGGATAAAATTTATCGCTTCATCTCGGTTGTTCAAAGCTTGGATAGCGCCGATCCAGCCAGCTGTTCAGCCGCTATCCAGCGATCACAAAGTTGTCCATTCCAAGATAGGTTGTGTAACTTTTATCCACTGTAAACCTGTAGCAAAATAGACATGCCTATTCGAAGAATTGATCTTTTAAGCTGTGGAAATTTAGACAAAACACCGATGAAAACTTTAGACTTTGATGCTCGCGAATTCTCAACCATGGGTTGATCGATGTTACTGTTGGTGTGGGAGAAAATAAAAGAAGCGATACTTTGTCTGCCGTTGTTTATGTTCATTATATTATAAAAAAAGCAGTGAAATTTTTGGCCATTCTTGGCAAAGTCTGGGAAACTTTCTTGAAAAACCGTAATTGTTGTAATCAGCTGGCAGGCAGCCTATCGTGTCTATCATAGTACAGTGGTCACTCAACACATTGAAACACAAGTGCTTGGCGCTGCTAAATATTTTAAACAGTTTTTATAGAATTCTTTTTCTGAGCCGAAAGAAGTGAAATAAATCAAAACCTTTTTTTTTCAAGAACTGGAGACCTTGTGTGACCGGAATCTAGATATTTTTAGTCAAAATTAAAATTAGTCTCCTTCGCAGCAGAAGATTTTCCGCTGCTCAACAACAACATGCGGACCGCCGAGGAAACGAAGCTTTCGCTTGCCTTATTCGCTGCGTAAAAATAATAACTTGACATTTAATCATTTTTCTTAGTAGTTCATTTACTAAGATTGCAATGACAGGTAAAAATAAATAACATTGTTAAACCCTTAGGCAAATAGTGGCGTGTGATATTTTTTCCCAACTTCAATTTCCACGCACCGACGATCCGATCTATTAAAGCCTTTATCTCGAACAACAACAACACCATTTTATTTGCATTTCCAATCACAAATGCCATTGCACATAGAAAGGAGAAAGAAAAAAAGTTGCAAAATCGATTAATTTACAATTCCTGTGTCTATTGATCCATTTCTTAATGCAAAAGCTTCGTAAATGAAGTAACCTAATTTTTTACAAGTGAAAGCGTCAATGCTATTCAAGAGAAATACAATTTTAAGAATCGAAATCGGAATATTTACTAATAATATCGTCCATTAAAGATTTTCTAATTGCATCATATCTATTACAAGATAAGAGGAAGTGTACTTCGTTTTCAACTTCATTTGAGCTGCAGCATTGACAAATTCTCAGAGGTTCAGGGAGTTTAGGGGTGGAATGTCTTCCATTTTCAATTCTTAACCATCTTAGGTTGTAATTACCTAACCTAAGTTTTGCTACTGCCCGAACAATAATGTCAATCGACTGTTCACCGACAGGGAATAAAGAGAGAAAAGTTTCTCCACATTCAGGATGGTATGTTGTAAAATAAATGTCCATGCTTCTAAGCGATTACTGCTCTGAAATCAACACACGCGGAATTAAAAAAGGAAAAGATAAGCAGTACAAACTATATCAGCTTAATCACAGCGGTCAGGATTGCATTCGCCGAGGATCTTCGCGCTACCAGACGGCAGAACTGAAAGGGTTTTCCACGACGATAATAAATTTCAAAATACGTTAAAAGAAAATCAGTTTTTGCACAATGGTGGATGCGTTAAAGAAGAAACAACTATCACTTCAACTGCGTTATAAAATTAGGTAAGTTACCTTTCGTCTTGTTCGCGCAGATAATGTTTTTTTCCGGTCCTTTTTTCCATATAGTTGGAATGGGCAATGGTATGATCGACCTCTGGGATCTTGCGACATGAAAAGCCTTCTGGAAAAACTCGTCCGTGAAGTGATCAAAATGCCTCTTGGGTTGAAATTCGCACTGTGTGTGAGTACGAACATTGTCCTTTTTTCCATTGCGGGTCCGCTCGCAGGGCTTCAGTGAAGGAAAATACCAGCTCGGTGGTTGGATTTATTGTTGTAGCATTGTACAACACAAGTACTACCTGTCATTACTGCTGCAGCAAGGAAGATTTCAAAGTCGTGCAACAAACACTTGGCAAGAAATCTTTCCTCGAGGACAATTTACTTTCCCGTGGCAAGTAACCATGTGAAGGCACTAGGTTTGAGGTGAGCCTCTGACGTCACTTCCGCTCATTCGCAAGCCAGCTTCCGGAACAAGGGCCAGTAATGGCGGCCGCAAAATCTCGACAAAAACCGTCCGAAAAAAGCGACTTCTAGTTGTCGTAATAAGTTAAAGGAACACAGTCACGAAGATTTCGCAGATTTCTGGTCAAAACTGTGCTAAACTTATCGGTAGCTAACTTTATCCATGCCCAACATTGTGTTTGAACATTTAGAGGAACATATTAACTTAATTTCATTGAGAGAAAACAAGCCATGGCCATTTAATATCAATTTAATGTCAACAAGCTGAAAGAATTTGAAAAGTTTAGCCTAATTTTTTCAAATTGCAATCCATTTCCATCCGTGCCATCCGTAACAACAGACGACAGAAAATAGTTTCAGTGAAGTAATATAGTCTTTGGTAACAAAACTAGACCATTATTTGTGGGCGTTCATTGATGTGAGGACATATTTTTTGATTTTTAAAGTGAACTAAAATAGCGTGACTATGCCCCTTTAAAATTTGGCATGGTGACTAAGAACCACAAACTATGTTCGAAAATGTAAAAATATGGAATACCAAAATTCTGGTCTAAGTGGCACTTTAAGAAGCTTAAGCTTTTAAAGAAACCTCTTTTTCAAAAGCGACGATGGTCATGCGATTTCCCGCCAAGAAAAACGCGGGTTGCCCAAAAGCACCGCACGATTTTCGGCCAAGAAAAAATGGCATTCTCTACCCCCGTCGGCTTGACTTGGCACTCCCCTCCTCCTCCCAGAGTCTTGCGGACGGACGGACGTACGGACTTACGGACGGACGGTCACGTGACGATTACGTCACAACCAAAATTTCTCGGCTTGATAGGTTACCAAATTTCCTTAGCAATGGAGCTCCGCTGGCGGGCTTTGCCCGCAGGCTCCGCTAATAATCCCGTAATGCAATTCTTAGAAATAATTGAATTTTTTAAATCCCATTACGTAACTGGGACCATCCATTATTATCTCATTTCCTTAATTGAGGTTCTCCTTAGCTTCTGCAAATTTACAAAGTGAAAACGAAGCTCACTTCCTTTCCTTTTTTTTTTTTCATTTAACAGTTGCTTGCGAATTAAGTAACAGCTAGCAGACTAGCATTAAAAATAAAAATAAAATATTATTTTATCCTTGGCCAAATGAAAAAGAGCTAAAAAAGTATACAACTCGAGAACTTGAGAACTCGAGAACTAAATTTAAAAACAAGAGCGAGAGTTTCATTCCATCTGTTGCAGTGGAAATTTGACCACATTCAACTCTTTGAGAGAGCAGGAGAGTCCCCCAGAGCGCTCTATTTCTAGCATTTTTTTTTCTGCTTAGGATTAAACCAACTGAAAGCCAAATTTATGCAATGACAGCTAAACAGTACTTAAGACTAAAGTGCTACTAGGAAAGGTTTTCTGGCTGCTAATGAAATATTGGCCTCTTTAGGTGATCATATTTTAGTGCATAGCTATGGAGTGCAAAGGCGACTTGCGGACGGCGTAATGCGCTCGAGACAGTACACATTCAAGCAGCTCATGTCGCGTGGAAAAAAGTGGTTGCCTTATTTTTGGCTAAAGAAAAAAGAAAGAAAAAAACGGCATTGCGCATAAACAAAATAGGCAAACTAAAGTTTTTTCCCTCGTTCGAAAACAAACCGACAATAAATAATTTGAATTGTTAATTTAGAACTTTTGCCACTCAGGTTCCAGTCTAAAAAAAAAACTAATTTGAGTTGTCTTATTGAAAAAGAATAGCTGAGCAAAAATCGTCGAAAAATCAACAAAACCTCGTTTAACCGGGTAGGAAACGTTGATAGCTCATTGTGAGTGCCCCTTGAATTAACAATCACAAGCGGGTAGTAAAATTTACTCGGCTCGATTAATTTGCCTGCATTAACTTAGTTCTAGAAGACCAGCCATTGAACCTTATTTTTCTTCGCGCAAAATTTTCAAAGACTTCCTTCGAATAACATTATTTTGTTTCACTCTTTTAACCAAAATGGCATTTAGTAGCACAATCTTACAACTGTTAGGTTTCAAAGAATAATTTTGAACTACTGAAATAACAATTTTAATTGAGCTATACCGTCAGGAATACCTGACTAAAAGAACTATAAAACAGCTTGTTAACCCATGCGCCTTTGGATACAAACGACTCAACGTGAGCATGTATCTCGCTTAATTCAATTTTTTGCAGGCTATATACAACATTTTGCAGTCTAATATAACTTGATAGGTACTCCCTACATTTTCGTTTAATTATTCCCTTTTTTGTTTACCTTCTGCAGCCGGGTATATTTATTCAAAGCGTCCTGTCTTATGATTTAATGTCAAAACATGTCAATCGTATTTTTTGGTGGGTTAACATGTCTATTAGGGTTCATATAAGCATCCAATTACCGCAGTCATATTTATTAGTAAATGGGTTGTCTCAGAGCAAAATCTCAGAATTCCTCCGACAAGAAAAGGGAAATAGCATTTGAAAAAGAAGTGGTCGAAAACTGGGCTGCATATTGTATCTACGAAAGTACAGGCGTCGGTTATCTTTCGGTGTCGTTGGAATTACCTGGGTAGCTTTTGGTCTTGGGGGGACCTACGATGATCTCCAGAAATCTTGTTGCAATTTTCCGAAGTCTTGGAAAATCTTCGGCTAGCCTTGTGTTTCTAGGTTTTAAGTCTGTGCATAAAATCCTGCACGTGGCCGGCCATTTAAATGAAAGTTATTGAGGAACGCTTTTCAAAGGTTCTCAAAACTTATGATAAAGAATGTGTTGCCAACAATAAGACGCTTACTGATTTACGGCGTGTTATCCAACAGACTGCCTGTGACACAGTTCCCTCACCTTGCGGTGAAAAAGAGGTCTGCATTCCTAACTATCAAGATGGCAGTGCACGATGCAAGTGTGTGGATGGATATGCAGGAAAACCTTGCAGTAAGTAACAACATAAACTCAGGTCAAGGTTTCTGAAGCCCAAATGATGTAGACTTCCAGCTGTAGCTTGTTCCGGGTGTTAATATTTGTTAGAAGCAAAAATGATTGCACGCGAAAGAGAAAAAATGAGAAGTTTCTTTTCACAGTCCATCCCTCCTTCACCACCCGGATGCCAATAGGTTACGGACTGCTACGCCTTGTTTTGGGTGCGATGATTGTCCTTGCACTACGTAATGGCAACAGGATTTTGTTAAGCTTGCAAACACCTGGTCGTGAATATCATGCCACTGTATGAAGACGGGCATTTTGAGTTACTGTGTGGAGTACAGACTCATAACACAGCGTGAGAGTGAAAACCACTAGGTTACGAACACCGAACAAAAGCGAGTTAACTCTGCCTGGCCTCTGTATCCCTTAAGACAGCTAAGCGTAAATCCGTTTGCTTTATTACAACGGAAGGCCAAGTTACTTAAGCTAAAATAACTAAAAGTAAATGGAAGTGAATGTCTGAACATACTTGTATATTTTGGCCCTTCTTTTATCGACCACGTCAACTGCTTAAGTAGATATCCTTAATTGCGAGGGTCATCATCACTTTTTAAAACTAAAAAAAAAAATAATTAAATAACAAACATCTAAGTGCTTGCTTACAGAAGCCAAAAGCTGCGCCCAGCTCATTCAAGATGGTTCAACTTCCGATGGCGTGTACACAATCAATCCTGATGGCGGTAAACCGATTCCAGTGTTCTGTGACATGACGACAGACGGTGGAGGCTGGACCGGGTTTCAGAAACGTTTGAACGGCTCTGTCGATTTCAGTCTTAACTGGACGGCCTACAAGAACGGGTTTGGAGACCTGAACAGCGAGTTTTGGCTTGGAAACGACAATCTTCACCGTTTGACAGCCGCTGATAACTTAACCATGAGAGTTGACCTGGAGGACTTTGAAGGTAATATCACATACGCTGAATACACAAGTTTCAAGGTGGCTGACGAAGGAGATAAATACCGGCTTTTCATTGGAGGATTCAATGGCACGGCTGGCGACTCGATGGCGTATCACAAGTGAGGATAATCGAAGTTTCTCTGTCCTCTTCAATTAATTGGAATCCTTAGTCCTATTAAACCATCCCTTTTTGAACCTCACGAGCTTGTGAGAGAGGAAGGCGGGGAGGGGGGGGGGAGGCACCTTTAAGAAAGACTCTTTTACTTGGTGGTCTGTAAAATGACATGGTGATGTCAACTGACGTGGGGATTGCGTCAAATCTTCCTAATAGCCGCCATTTTTTCCGCCATATTAGATTTCTCGATTTCACCAATTCATTTATAAGCGTTCAAAATTGAGACAAAAGTAATCAAAACCGAGAAAGAAACGCTAAAATGATGCAAAAAACTAAAGCCTATGACGATACAAACGTAAGAAAAAGTTATCAATTAAAAATGATAACATGCCTTTCAACATCATGCATGGTCGCCAAATTTCCTCTTAATTTTGTTTTGTTTCAGTAAAATGCAGTTTTCAACTGGAGATGACGACAATGATAGATGGCCAGGCAGTTGTTCTGAAAAACATAAAGGAGGTTGGTGGTACAACCATTGTCATCAATCCAACCTCAACGGTTTATATCTCAGAGGTCCGCATCCCTCTGTACCTGGTGGGCACGTCTGGAAAGCATTCAGAGGATTTCGCTATTCATTGAAACGCACGGAGATGAAACTAAGACCCAGCATCAGTCAGTGATTGGAACTCCGGGGGGTATCCAATAAAGTTTTGCATGGGGAAGATGCACACTTAGATTCAAACCCTTACCCTTAGTAATATGCTAATTGTTTTTGACGAAATGGTACCCCTCCAAGACCTTCAATATACGCAGAACAAAAAATGCACCTTTTTGCACCTCAGTTAGAAGCTGTGAATAGTAAATCATCATGGGATATTAGTTGCTCGAAGGCTCCAAGCTTTGGTATATTTTTACGTCGCGATTTTTGTCAAAATTTTACCGCCTAGTTTAGTGACTAAAATTTGACGTAGCTACTCTTAAAAATACCCTTCCGTATGCTGCAAGGCCAGAAAGGAACCCCTTTCAGGCGGCACCTCCTCGTATAGCACACTGTATGGAATTTAAAATAGACTCAGAATCAGAAACGTAAGAATATCAGATTGAATAACATTTCTGCTGGATTAGAATTTATAATACGTGCTCTTGATCAACCAAGGCCAGTTCTAGGCTATTATTCATAAAAAAAAGTAGAGCTGAAGAATGGTTAAGACTTAGTAATTAATTAAAGAGCCTTAGTTTTTTAATCATATTTAACGTTTAATTTACTTTGATTATTTTAAAATTGATTACTGTTCATGGTGTCAATACATTATATTCATTAAGCGTTTCAGACTCCCCCATAAACTGTTTTCATTCAGTGACTGATTTGAGAAAAGGCCCGAGATTGTGACTGATTGTTCTATTTACCTAACCGTAACTTATTACACCCCAATTATATCCCCGCTTTTGAAATGTAAATTTTCGCATCAACGAACTCCCAAGTCGGCAAGGTAAACAAGTATCCTCCCACAAAAACAGTGTCCGCAAGTTGCCAAATGTTTGCAAAGAATTCCACCGAACGAGACTTGGGGTAAGCTTGGGGTGACTAATTGAGCTTTTGATGCATCTTGATAGCTTATTATTAGAAATAGTTTATAACTAGCATGTAGCAAATTAACACTTGTTTTTGTTACCGTATATGAAATATAATCTGAATTAATTAAGTTATGTATTTAATGGTATCTTTAATTGTGTCTCCTTTATTTTTCTGTTTTCTGTCGTCTGACCAAATTCTGGCCGCTTGAAAAAGATCCTAATAGCCACACTATTACTTATTTCTATGATATACATAATTTGGTCATGTAGGACCTTTAACAGCTCGAGAAAGACCCACCCTGGCTCCTCTCAACTTCGCAGTTCGCAGTGCCCAACTGAGGAGGGGGGAGGGGGAGGGTTACTCAACTAGGTTTTGGGTCGGTGTATCCCGCCCTGGCATCCACAATTAGACCCCGTTTTAGAAGGGTTTTCTATTCAAAATGACACCCCGACCTAGAAATAGGCAAATTTTTAATACCCCGTTTCTAGATATTTACTACATTTGAAGACCCCCTTTTAGAAAAGTTATTCCTTTGTTTCTTCGACTTCCGAAACACAACTGCCTCTGCGTAAACCAATTTACTGTTTTCCCCATTAGTTAAGAAGCCATTTATTTATTTCCCTATAAATAATTTCAAATTGCTGCTGATATCTTGAAGCTTTCGGGCCTTTGCAATATTACACCCCGTTCTAGAAAAACGTCTTAAATACAGATACTCCGTTTTAGATCAGGGGCTCGTTTCTCGAAACTCCCGATAACTTTCCCGGCCCGGTAAGTATTTTTTCGAGCTCATTCATTTGTCAGCCAATGGTAATCATTGGCGCAAACTTAGCGATACTCTTCACGGAATTATAAAGCTTTCAAGATCAATAAAAATTGAATAGCTATTTGAGAATATTGTGCACCTAAAATAATTTTCGGGCCCGGAAAGTTATCGGGAGTTTCGAGAAACGGGCCCCAGGAGACCTAAAATCACGACCCCGTTGGGCGGCACATACCCGTATAGGTATGGTATGAGGGAGTACCATCCCCCCCGGATCACATGTCAGACGAATATCGCTCAACAACGTAGTTTGCCTCAACTTCGTCACTCAAGAAAACATTTTTGGGGATACTGTTTCAGAAACATTTTCGAAATACTGCTTGCTATTTCTTATTTTACCGACAAAATCAAAAGTCATTAGCAACATCCACCAGGTTAATAGCGTCGCGTCTGTCCTTTTAAAAGTGCGCTACCATGACGTGATTACGTCTGCAATCTCCAGCTGACTGAGTGATTCAGCTGTTTCTGTTTTCTGTATGTTTGTCATGAAAACACTCCCCATTGTTAGCAGGGAAAACTTACTTTTTATCAAAAACGACAACAATACAACACAAGATTATGTAACCACTACCCATTCAAATCACATTTCCTTCGATACCTCTAAACCTAGGAACACACAGATACAACGCCTGAAATACTTGTGCGTCAATTTTAGACTACGAGCAGTCTCTCTTTCTGCTCAGGGATAGTCAAGAGAGCCGGAGATCCCCGGACAACGAGTGCGAAAGTAAGCCAACGCGTGGAAACACGCACGTTAAGTTTCCACGCGGCAGACGACTCGCGCGCGTTAACTTTTGCATGTTTTCTCGCTGAGCAACGTGGGAAGATATTTCAGGCTTTGTATCTGTGTGTTCCTGACGAATAAAACATCTTGAAGGGATTGATTTCTGCAAGATGGTTTGGGACGTCCCTGGCAGTCGAATTTAGTTTTTTCGCATCACACTTTCGTCCGACTGATTTTCGCCTGTCGGCCGGAAATACGGACGTCAATCTTACTTACACAAAATTCACACTGGACTCAGTGTTTAAAAAAGGCCAGTGGCGTCATTTTTTTCATACGTCTGAGGAGGCAAGTAACCGATTGCAGTTCGATTATGGAGAATATTTACAATAACGGACATGAACAAGCGATCTCGGCACAAAGAATCAACGGTCATCAATTCTATACATCGATCAATGAACGCATTTGCAAAGACGCAAGCGCGACAAGTTAATGAACAAATGTAAACTCAGTGACTACCTCATTCCAATTTGAGCAATTGGGTACTTTACCCGAGTTTGTTGATAGAATTCTAACTTTACAAGTGGACTAAAAATCACAGCAATACAAGTTGTAAGCTTAAGTTTGTAACCAATATCACATACGAACATTTAATACTTTAATTTGTATTATAATAAAGTTTTGATATAACGCGCGCTCTGATCCGTGACGCCATTCTGCGCGTGCTGGCAAGCTGAAAACCTTTCTTGCGCGCGCTTGCAAGCTATGAACGAATCAATGAATAAAACTTGTTTTCTTGCAAATTAAAGCCAATTCTTTACAAATCTGAACAAAGCTATATTACAAAACAAATAAAAAAGCCCAACCCGTGCTTTGTTCTGTGATAAAGCACGTGAGGAAGTGACGAGGGAGGATCTAAGCTAGCAAAATTTCTCAAAAAAAGTTGACAAATAAATACCCCAAGCTTGCCGTGGATTGGGAGAAAAAGCAGAGAAAAAAAGCCGGCTTTCAGTGCATGTTTGGCTTTGCAGATGATAGGAAACTGCATTTTGTCAGTCGGTGCCTGTATTTCATCAATTTTCAGCCATCTTCAGCTGCTTTTAAAGTTTTATCACAAACCGGTGACCTTATTCAGGCAATAGCGTGAAGCGACAAACAGTATTGATAACGTGAAGGCGGGGGGGGGGGGGGGGGGGAGGGTAAACAGGGAGTCAAAACTTCTCGCTTCCACCCCTTTTTTGTTTGTTTGTTTGTTGTTGTTGTTGTTGATGATGTTGTTATTTTTTGTTTGGTTTCCATCCACCTGCGTTGTTAATTGCAACTGATATTGTGAAATGTTGTGTAACAAGTTTTCCTGTTTCACCAGCTTCGCACCACCCGCTTCACACTCTCTCTCTCTCAGTTCCCGCCTCCCGTAAACTTCCTGAGACTTCCTTAGATTTCATTTTAGCCATTAGTTTTTCTTATTAATATAATACTAGGTAACTTCGATAGCTCTCTTATTTGTCTTAATCTTAAACAAATTGTGATTGTTATGAAGATAAGTAATTCCCCTTTTATGCACTTTTTAAAATCCTTGTACATAATTTTAAAGTAATTTTTAATTTTTTTATTTTTATCGTGTAGTCATAATTTACGCAGGGCTCCTTTTGATACCAGCCAACGGCTGATAGGGCTACCTTGCCTAAATAAAGTTGACTTGACTTGACTTGACCATTTTATCCCTGTTTCCCGCAGTTCAGCTGTCCCCCTCCACATTACTGCTGGACGCCTGTTAAACTATCAGCGATCGTAGCGATCACTTTGAAAAACCCAATCTCTTCGATCACTGAACACTTTTTGCAGCGACTGCAGTGAAGCTAGCGTAGCGATTGCGGCGATCATATAATAAGCATAACAGTAATATGGAAAACCAGCCTTCAGTCGGTCTCTCAGTTAGACTGCGGGTAGCCTGCGAACGCAGACGTATTTCCCGCTGTCGTTTCTCTCCTCGGAGAGAAACGACAGCCGGAAATACGTCTACGTCCGCAGGCTAGACTGCTGGGTACCTGCTCTGAGACTGTTTGACATAGTTATCAGTTTCTTGGACAGTTCCGGTCCCTTGTTTGATTATTTAACATTTATTAATTGTCAACCAACCTGTCACATCGATCAATATAATATCGGTCGATTTACCTAAATCACGTGCTTTTGAGTTTCAACTGAGTGAATTGCGAAAATCTATTTCTTATCCTTACTATTCTTTGACCCACTACAGGGCAATTGTCGGTAAGTACGTTTTTTATATATCTGCCATTCTTTGTAGAAGGAGACTAGAACGAGACAGAGGACAATGCAGCTGTTATTGGAGCCAGCTTCAGTGCAGCTTGTTTGACGGCGGAGCCAAAGTACATTGCTAAAGGAGCTAGCAAAAAGTGCACGTGGTCCCAAAATTAAGTCATACGCCTATAATTTGTCGTTCTATATATACATTCATTGCTGTGTCAAACGAGACACAATTAAAGGCATTCGCCTTTTATAAAAGTGATCCTGCGTTATGTAATTGGTCCGGTCATTTAGCCCAATAGGACGTATCGTTTTGCACTGTTACTCCAAAATAAATATAAAGAAGATCCTCGCAGTTATTAACGCAACTTATGCAGTTGCGAAAAGAAAGACTGAAAAAATCAGGCTTGCCGGGATTCGAACCCTGACCTCTGCGATACCGGTGCAGCGCTCTAACCAATTGAGCTAACAAGCCAGCTGGGAGCTGGTCATTAAATTGGTTCGTAATATACCCGGGAAAGATGAAGATGAAATTATGAATATATGAAATTCATATATTTGAACTGCGGAATGAAGAAATAAATGTAAAGAGGATCCTCGCAGTTATTAACGCAACTTATGCAGTTGCGAAAAGAAAGCCTGAAAAAATCAGGCTTACCGGGATTCGAACCCTGACCTCTGCGATACCGGTGCAGCGCTCTAACCAATTGAGCTAGGGAGCTGGTCATTAAATTGGTTCGTAATATACCCGGGAAAGATGAAGATGAAATTATGAATAGATGAAATTCATATATTTGAACTGCGGAATGAAGAAATAAATGTAAAGAAGATCCTCGCAGTTATTAACGCAACTTATGCAGTTGCGAAAAGAAAGCCTGAAAAAATCATACCGGTGCAGCGCTCTAACCAATTGAGCTAACAAGCCAACTGGGAGCTGGTCATTAAATTGGTTTTTAATGCGATTTAATGACCAGCTCCCAGTTGGCTTGTTAGCTCAATTGGTTAGAGCGCTGCACCGGTATGATTTTTTCAGGCTTTCTTTTCGCAACTGCATAAGTTGCGTTAATAACTGCGAGGATCTTCTTTACATTTATTTCTTCATTCCGCAGTTCAAATATATGAATTTCATATATTCTTAATTTTAAGTTACTCCAGTCACTCACGGTAGAGTCCAATCATTGAGCGGTCAACAAACATCAATATAGTACTTACACGTAGTAACATACATGTAGTGACATATATCTACATAGTTGAACTCTAGATTTCTAAGCTCGGTTTTATCCGCGTGGTTTCTCGATTCACGTGAGTGATGGAGCATTGGCTGCTACTGGAGGAAATAATTGTACTGTGGCTCTCTCCTCCGCAGAGGCCTCCTCCAGTCGCGTCGCGCTGGGTAGAAACGCGCTCCCGTTTTCTCTCACCAGCGCTCCCGCTTCCCTCTTTTTTCTCTCACTGGTGTTTACCAACAGGAGCCTCTGGGGAGGGGAGGTACTGTGGGAAGCATGAGATAGAGAAAAACGATTTTTGATGAATTTTGCTCAGGGGCACCCACGCAACGGTTCGTTTCGCGGAATACACTAGTAGTTATATAGTTGGGGGTGCGAGAGCATTTTTTTAAAATGCTTTCTCACCAAACCCAACTATATATCTACTTTTCCATCTGATGGTAATATTTTATGGAAATCTATATGTTTTTTTTGATGGAATCTATATGCTGGTTCCATCTGATTTTCCATAAGATGATTATCATTTTATGGAAAACTATATGTTTTTTTTTCTCATGGCTCCATCACGGCAATAGAATCCTCGGCATGACAAAGTATTTGATTGGCTTGCGTAGCAAGACATTCAAAGACGAAGTCACGGGGATGGAGGATTCGTAATTGCTATGGAATCTCGGTGGGAAGAGCTATGAAGAGCTCGTAGAGCTATGAAGAGCGATGGATTCCATATTTTGTGATGGCTATCATCTTTTGGATAACTATATGTTTTTTTTCTCATGGCTCCATCACGGCAATAGAATCCTCGGCATGACAAAGTATTTGATTGGCTTGCGTAGCAAGACATTCAAAGACGAAGTCACGGGGATGGAGGATTCGTAATTGCTATGGAATCTCGGTGGGAAGAGCTTGAATAGCTCGTAGAGCTATGAAGAGCGATGGATTCCATATTTTGTGATGGCTATCATCTTTTGGATAACTATATGTTTTTTTTTCATGGCGCCATTTTTTATGCATTGGGGAACAAAAGTGGAGCTTTTGTGAGGCAGTGAATTGATCGCAAAGCGATCAAGAGGGGAAGTTTCTTTTTGCGATGCTGGTTCCATCTGATGAAATCTATATGTTTTTATTTCATGCGGAAACCAACGCATTCTTCCATCACGTGACGACAGACTGCAGGAAGTCTATAATTCTCGGAAAGCAGGAAGTTTGAATCATATAAAAAAATATCTCATATAATAGTATAGAATGAATTGTAATAAAGATATACATGATGAATTGAAAAAATCAGGAGATATTGTTTGTCCTTTTTGTGACCAAAAATTGGAAGATTCTAATGAAAAACCGAAATATGATGAATGCTGTGATAATCAGTATATTATTAATGACGATGGGATGTTAGCCTGTCTAAGTTGTGGTATTGTTCAAGGATATAATTATGTGAAAGAATATGTTAATTTTTATGAAAATAGACATAAATTTATTAGAAAATCTGTTTACCATCGAGAGTATCACATCAGCAACATATTACTCGATATTGAAGAAAAATATAACATTAAAATATCAAACTGTCAGAAATATAAGATCGATAGAGTGTTTACAGAGATCGGTAAGGTTCTTAATGAAGTTAATGGTACAAGGAAAAGAATGATTAGCGTTAATTTTATTATGATAAAGATATTCAAGATGATGGGGATACCTCATAAACAAATTCCAAATAGTAAATCGAAAAAAACTTTAGCTTTTTATAATAAATATTGGGATAAAATTCAATTTTTGATAGGTGATAAAATAAAATCTATTATTCGATGAATACCTTATTATATTTCTTTTCAAATTTGTCAGTTAAAGGACACATTTCAATGATTATTTCATCAAGAACTTTGACATGATCAAGAAATTCTTTTTCATTATACTCCAGTCCTCTCATAAAGGATCGTAAATGAGTTAAAACCTTTTCATACGTAGTGTACGCGAATTTACACATCTCGATCTTTCTTTTGTAATTTTTGACCTCTGAATATGTTTTTAGTATAAGCCCTGCGCCTGATATTGATCCAAGTACAGCGGGGTTTAACGTCACACCACCAGCCACAGTCCCAGTTACTATCAATACAACAGATCCAATGTTACATGCCATATTCTTTTTCTTGAAGCTTTTAAATGACTGTTTGTGGAGCCAGTATTGCTTATGGTAGAATTTGTACAATGCTTTCAACTCAGATATTTGATCTTCTGTTAAATTTTCTGAAACATGGTTCCAATTGAATATTCTTTTACGTCTATCCATATATATTATATGGTTACATTTTTTCTTTTTTGAACGATTTCTTAATACTGATGTATAATTTTCTGATGTTTCGAACTATTTTTTCTATATTCTCAATAATTTCGTTGATTAAAGTTGATATTTTCATATTATATTGTTTAGATTATTCATTATGTTTTTCATCGGAAACCTCAACGCTTATTTCTTTTGGGATAATATATTCTAAAAAGCATTCCATACTCCAATCAGATGGATATCCGCATTGTGATATATGATGAATGAAAAAAATGTTTATGGCACTCTATATTCAATCAACATTAAGAGTTCTTGATTTTTCACAACTGAACCCAGTTCCACAGCCAAATGACCAAACGCTAGTACTAAATTGATATTTATTGTCTGTGATTTAGTTGATTGGGTTGAAGTGTAAGTGATTGATTGAGTTAAATGGTCACTGTGTTTTATTTTTAAAGAAATAGGCTTATATTTACTTTTGAGCTTGAAATAGAGCACTGTTATAGTTAATATGTGGCTATGATTTGGAATAATTATTTTGTCACAACCATTCAATAAAAATGTGTTCCCGTTTTTCGTATTTAAATACCCATGTATATAATGAACTGAACCACTTAATTTATACCCATTTAAAGACAAATCTGTTTGCATTACCATTTTACCATTTTCTACAACGTACGCCGTATCATACACATCCGAGTCTACATTACTCTGTGATCCTTTGACTCCATATACAATCAAATAACCAACTCCTTGAGTGGAGCTACTTGCAGTGCCCTGACAATGCATGTCAATGTAAATGTATTCGGGAGGAGTTATGCTCCACTTATGTAAGTGAACAATCGATCTACTGTAATTAACAAACAGCTTAGTTGATTGTTGACCAATATTTAGTGAAGTGGAAACGACACTCACTGACAAATTTGTTGTGCTTGGAGGGAAAAATTCAATAGCCAAAGTGTACTCGCCTTCTGGAAGTTTGAACATGTTAAAGCCAATGCGAGAAGAATACTCATTTTGAGCGTCTTTCCCCATTTTAAATTTATAAGCTTTTTTGTTGACATTGTGGAGGGAACCAGAAAAGTCAACAATGCCATCAACTATTATGTTGTTTTCACTTGAAGATTCATCGGCATTTTCCATGAGATACCTGAAAACGTCTTTCTTGTTGGTTGAGCTGGTGATGTGAGACTCCTTGATTTTTGTGTCAAAGTAAGTTTTCAGCCCTACAGTCACATCACCTTTGGCGGCGTGTACCTTACTGCTGACATAGCCGACATTAGCTGCTGATTTTATGTCTTTGTCATCGGTGTTCAAGTTGATTATTGTTTTTTCATTTAAATTCAAGTTTCCAGTCATATTGTTGGTGCCATCAACTTTGAGAAACTTTTTTTGTGTCATGTCATCAATTCTGTTGTTAACAAACTCGACACATGCGGCGTCTCTTTGGTTTGATGGAAGATCAAGATTGGTAATTGATTTATTTTTCATATCAATATCAGCTCCTTTATCCAGTTTTTTTTCAAGCTGATTTTCGACATATTTTTTATTTGTTGCATGATCTGCCTGTGTGGGGTCTTTCACATTGAAAATTGTATTATTATTCATATCAATATTTGCTTCCATTTGACCTCCTTCCTTCTTTGACAAGAATATCTCCCTTTGTGTTTCATAATTGATAACCTTGTTGAGATCACCATGAACTGGATAATTGTCTTTTGGGACAACGAGTGACCCTGTCATCGTATCACCAGATATTGCAACAAATTTAGATGTATCCACACTTGGAATCTTGGCTATCTCTGAATCAAGATAAGATTTTGTAACCACGTCATTATTATTAGTTCCCTGTTTTACATTAACCAGTTTTTTGTTTTGCATATCATAATCATTATTTGAATCTAATTTGAATCCAGTGCCTGGTAAACCTCTTTGACCTTGTCCTTGAGAATCAACATGATTAAGAATACCGTTTGTATAACTCATATAATATAATATTAGTTTAGATTTTTTCGTCGAAATTTCGGGCTACCTTTTTTTTGACCTTATCAACATACAAAAAACTATATGGATCCTTAGTAGCTTTCTGATAATCTGATTTATTTATGTTCAGTTCTCGGCAAATCATCGATTGCTCTTTTATAGAAGGAAAATCAAAAACACAAAAATGTGAACTATTCAGTCTTATTGTTTTATCAGTTCCGTAATAGCTTTGACTTAAATATATACAACAGCAATTTTTGTTTCTAGAATTGGTAAAGTAGTCACGTATCCGTTCGTCATTTTTCTTACCTGTATTCAAATAGTCATCAAATATGATTAATTTTTGGTTTTCATCAGACAAATCTGTTAAAGGGATGATGTCATCATTACTTGCTTCGATTACGTCATAACCGACCTCTTTTGATATTGGTTCAAGAGATTTCAACAGATGCTTATATTTGCTTTGTTGGAGATTTCGAGCATAAAGGTATATCTTATCAAAATAGAGAAGCCTATATATCATATCAAGCAAAAGGTTAGTCTTGCCACCACCAGAGGGAGCACAAATAAGCATCCTGAAACATCGGTTTGGCATGAAACTCTTTAATTGAACAAAATCGTTGTTTTCATCATCTTGAATGTCGTAATTTTGAATCTTCATATGATAATATGTTATACAATTTTATCGCATGGCGACACGCTATGCGACACGCTATGCGAGCGTTTTTATATATGATAACCCTAATTTTTCCAAACAAAATACGAAATTTTATGTAAACAAATGATATAATGAGTTTACTCAAATGGAAAGAAATGGCTGAGAAACGATCCGAGCTTGGTAAAAAGATTAACACAGTAAGAGATACAATAAAACAAAAAAAGATATCTGATCAAATGGGTGAAGTCGAGGCAGAGAAACTTTTCAAACCTATAACATCTGAGTTAAAGGAACTTACAGCCCCAAAAGCACCGTTGAGAAGATTGGTAAAGAAAAAGCGACCTGTTCCAGATTATGGAATAGCTATTGATGATGAAGTGCCTGATTATGGATTGGACGATTTGTTTGATCAACCTGTTCTACCACAAAATGACAAACAATTGGTTCCAAAACCTCCATCTTATGAAGATGTCCTTGAGGATTTAGCATCTGGTGAAAAAAAAATTTATATTGACCCTGAATACATGTATAAACCAGAAGATCTTCCACCTGAATACGAAGAAGAAGTACCAGATTACGAAATTCTTGAAGAGGATAGAATAAATCAAGCTTTAGATGAACTTAAAATTCCTAACTATGATGATATTGAATTACGACTTCAACAAGAAGATATGAATGACACAAAGAGGAAATCTTATCTTACCAACGCCCTTAAAAAGGCTAAAGATCAACGTTCGAAACTAAATGGTTATTGGAGTGATATCACTAAAAAATTAAATAGTGGTTTAATGACTGAAGCTGAGGCTCAATATCGAAGAAGGTCATTACTGATACGAGGAAGGTTTTAAATAATTATATCAATTACAACAATCAAAGATTAAAAAATATTAAAGGGTCTGGTTTGAAGAAAAAAACAAAAAGAGGTGGACAGGTAATGTTTTTCAATAATCCGACAGAAATGATGAAAAAACTGGAACTGATTATCGGATCAAAGGTTGCTGGTAATAATAGCATCGAACTACGGAATACAGGCGTCGCTCTTCTCGACATCTTGTTGAGAAATTCAATACTCAATAAGCCACAATACAACAAAATATACAAAAACTATTTTAGTCTAAACTAATCATATAAATGAATAGACAACTTATCTTATCATCCCATTCAGTCAGAAACAAAAATGGTAATAAACCTAGTGATTTCATAATCAAATACATCAATCCAATAATTCTCGATCCAAATCGACAATATGAAATCGGCCTCGACCGAATCATTTCGATGTCATTTACTTGGTTTAATGTGACAAAAGAACTAAATAATCAGAAAATAAGATATTCGTCTGATAGTGGTGCTAATTGGACGGAAATTATATTTAACCCAGGAGTCTGGAATTACGTTGATTTTGACAATTTAATCAAAGAAAAAACAAAAACAGGAACCTCATCAAACCCTCAATATCCAATCACTCTCGAGTTTGACGACACGATATTTAGGACAATAATAACACTTGCCTCAAATTACAGATTAGATCTAACTCAAAGTAATTTTAATGATCTTATTGGTTTCAATAAAAAAATACTAACTAGTAGTGAAAACGTTGGAGATTACATTCCTAATCTATCTCAACGGATATTATATATAGTTTCAGTACCTCGACTCTCACCCCGAGTTATAGTTTCACACAAGAGCCTCGACGAGTACAGTTCAATCCTGTTAATAAAAATACGATTAGTAAAATTAGGATTTATATTACTGACGGTAAGAGGAGAATCATCGATCTTAATCATAGTGACACTTCATTCAGTTTGATTTTAAGAGAGAAGAGAGATTAATGTAACTAATAGTTATATATGTCGTCGTATGAATACAAGCGAATTTATCACCCGAAACTAGGTCGTTTTGTGTATAAGCATAAAGGATCTGGGATTATTGTTGATAACATATTCAAACCAGTTGGAAGGGTGTTAAGTAAAGTTCCAGAAATGGTTTTAAAACCTTTTGCCAAAAAAACGCTTGAATCTGGTATTTCACATGCTGGAGACAAACTGGGAAAAAAAGCAGCTGAAAAAAGCGGAGAGCTTATTATGAGAAAATTACATGGTTTAACTAAACAATCAATGAAACCAACCAAACCTACTAAACCAAAACAAGAAGACTACAACACGATTCTGAATAGACTTATATCAGGTACTGGATTAAGACGCTAAAATGTTATTAAAAAGTGAATTTTATCCAATTATAAATAGACTAATAAGTTGGAAATGGTTTATATAAAGAGTGAATTTTATCTAAACTACTCATATAAATGAGTTTCAGAACAAATGAAAATCTGCAACGATATAAATACGTTCGTTTCCATTTGGATAATGTCATTGAGCAACCTGCTAACAATCAAAGCCAGAAAAAGACAGGTTACAGATTCACAATCAACGATAGGTCGACTATGTTCGATTTCTTCAATGGGTATTTCGAAGTAACTAAAGAGCTTCAAAAAAGGGCAGATGGTGCTGGATATGCTCAGGCAGATCGCATCACCATGATAAACGGATCTCACAGTCTAATCAGACATATGGTTATTAAATCGTCTGGTAAAATAGTATACGAGAGTGATAATTTACATAGAATTACGAATGTCAAAAATCTCCTTGAATACAGCGATGATTATAGTAGATCCGTTGGAAAGAATTCTTTCTGGTATCTTGATACTGATGGAACTACAGCAGATACAAACACAGGTTTCGAAGCCCGTCGTATTTTAACCCAGGCTAATCAGAATGACGGCGGCGGAGGAGCTAAATCGATTAACGAGATGATTCCGTTAAACAGATACAGCTTTTTTCAAGAATTAGAAAGAAAAATGTTGCCCCCAATGCAGCTCACATTTGAACTTACACTTAATGATGATGCTGAACTTATTCACAAAGCAGCTGCTGCTGATGATGGTAGGGTTGTAGTAAAAAGATTGTATCTTTGGCTACCAAGACTAATCCCAAAAGACATCATGTATAGTAATTTCGTTTCAGAGTTTCTTAAGCCAACAACCTGGACATATATGCGAGATATCTACAATCAGTCAGCAAATACCAGAGCTATTCAGAATATGTTTCAAATCAGTCCAGCTATTGATAACGTTAAACATGTTTTTATTTATCTCCAGCGAACAGACGCACCGAATGATGTTGAAGCAGAGAGGAGTCCGTATTTGTTCGATACTTTCAAGTTGAATGCCGCTAACGCTAACAGCTCTCTATCAAGCTGTAGGCTTGAATACGGGAATAACGTTTTTTACCCAGAGCTGGAATATGATAGTGACTCTAAAATACGGATATTTAATGATCTCATGTCATATGCATTTCGTAAGAACGATTACAATTCAGGAACACAGCTTAATGTATCCAATTTCACTAGTTTGTATGGATTATTGTATTTCGATTTGTCATATCAGAAAGAGGTAGTGACGAGAGATCCTAAACAGTTGATTCTCCATTATCGTCTCAATGTAGCCCCAGCAGCAAACGTCCGAGCTCATAGCATCGTATTTTACGAGAGTGAGGTTGTTGTTAAGACAGTTGGAAACGAATTGATGATAGTTTAAATAAATAAGTTTTACATCGATGAAAATTTAAATGAATATGTTTTTTAAAATAGAATTTATCTAACATATAATATATGACACAACTATACGAAATTAAAGTTAGTTTATCACCAAACCAGAAAAAGAATCTTAGTAACGCGTATCATAAAAGAGAAACTATCGTTTTGAGACTGACAAAGGATTCATTATCTGGGAATGACACTCTATACGTACCTCAGAATATAGTTAAGCGATTGGATAAAAATAGAAAATTGAAAAAGGGAATGGACATCAAACTAGCAAAAACAAACATTCGAAAGCAAGTAGGTGGATCTCTTCTGTCTACAGTTCTGGCGCTTGGAAGAACTTTTGCACCAACATTAGCAAAAACTATTGGTTTATCAGCCTTGGCTGGAGCAGCTAGTGAAGGAGCATCTCAGATTGTTAAGAAGATATCCGGAAAAGGTGTTCAAACCGGTGGGTTCCTCATACCACAAAATAAAATCGACCAGTTGATAGCATATAAACATCTTTTGACAACCAAACAAAAGAAGGATATATTAAATGCTCTACAAACAGGTTCTGGTGTTCATATAAAACCAACAAAAGTACAAACAGGTGGTTTCTTAGGTACTCTTCTTGCATCAATTGGAGTCCCTTTGGCTATTGAGGCAATAAAGAAGATGACTGGTAAAGGTGCCCCTCAGATGGGTCAACCAAAACAAAGACCACCCAGATCTATACCAAAACCAACTACTGTTAACAATCAAGATGGTGGTTTGTTAGTCCCAATGTATAGAACTCCACCATTTTTTGGAAATTGGCCGAACGGTACAATCGGTATGGGGACAAAAAAAAAAGCTCCAAAAAAAAGGGCGAAGGTCTACTATTGGGCAAGAACTCACCCTTCAAAAACGTCCCTCTTCTAAACATTCTATTGTAAAACCAAAATTCCATAAGAATGCCCCATTAAGCAATTATGATTTAATAAAATGGTGTAAATATCTGAATATCCCAATCAAAGATGTTCTGTCTCGAGATGAAACTGTCCCACATGATCATCAACAGGCTCTATTCATTTACAATCTTGAACCGAGTTATATGTCAGGGAGTCATTGGGTAGCTACTTATGTTAAGGACAAAGTCATCAATTACTTTGATAGTTTTGGTTTGCCCCCCTTCCAAGAAATGGTCAATCACGCGAGAAAAAAGAATTTAACATTACTTCATCAGAACAATCAAATACAAAATTTACTGACGACAACATGCGGTTACTTCTGTTTGTACTTTTTGAATGAGATGAATAAGGGTAAATCATATTTTGATCTGCTTCAGGTATTTGATATATATGATACGACGAAGAATCAGAGGTTTCTAGCACGGTATTTCAAAAATATGTAATCAAGTTATATATGAAATCTTATTGCGTGAAACAGAAAAGGGTCACAGAATGTGTACCCGGGAGTGAACGATATGTGAGAGCCAAAAATAACAGACTTATGATGAAATGTATTTGTGGTGAATGTGGTATTACTAAGACGAAATTCGTCAAAAGTCAAAAGGGAGGTGAAAATCCATTAGGTAAAGCTTTTGAGGCAGCCAAAATAGCAGAACAAATAACTCGCAAAGTAATTCCATCAACCAACCATGTATTTGACAGATATTGGTCTGGTGATATATTGAAAGGTGCTTTCACAGCACCAACGGGTATAACGAGCAAGAAATTCTGGACTAAACCAAAGAAGGGTACTGTTATGCGTTTGGTGAAAAATCCGAAAACTGGTAAATATGAGAACGTATATATTGAACCTTAATCTAATCTAATCATATTATATATGAGATCATATTGCGTGAAACAGAAAAAGGTAACAGAATGTGTACCTGGGAGTGAACGATATGAAAAGGCTAAAAATGGGAGGCTTATGCTTAAATGTAAATGCTCTCAATGTGGAATCACCAAAACTAAATTTGTGAAACAAAACCAGGGAAACGGGTCAGCCCGTCGAAAGGGGCGGGCTTACTAGATACAGTAGCGTCGACTGGTACTGATTTATTGATTCACCACGGTATTCCTTGGCTGGGAAAAAAGGCTGTTGAAATGGGGAGATATTATGGATCAGAAGCCTTGAGAAACCCAAAACTGCAGAAAAAGGCTATCGATTATGCTCTGGATAAGTTGAATCCAATGATTCAAAATGTCGGAAGTCAAGCTCTTGATCAATTATCTACTAAAATCAGACCAAATAGAAAGTATAAAACCGACAGAAAGGATCTTGATGGCGCTGGTGTTGATATACATAAACTAATTGGGAAAATACCGAGACCAAAGGCTGGATGGACTCCTGGAAAATATAAGTACATGGGGGCATACAATCCTCTCGATAAACAGTTAGAATATGATAAAAACACTGGTGAGATTACTAAATGGTATGTACAACCTTACAATAAAGTGGATGAAATATCAGCTCATCATGATATTTGTTATGATATGGGGAAAAACAAAGGTGAATGTGACAAAAAAATGGTGAAGTCATTGGATCGAATACCTTATGGACAGATGCCAAAATGGGGACAAACAGCACGATTTCTAATCAACACGAAGCAGAAACTAGGTCTTGGTGTAACAAAACAAAGGAAGACAAAAAACGGGAAAGGCCGTCGAGTGAAGAAAACTGGCAAAAAGAATTAGCTGATGAATTACATAAACCGATAAAGCGTAACTTCACCCGGCGGCGAGTAATTGTAAACCATATTGACGAGACATGGTGTTCAGATATCGTTGAGATGCAAAAATTCAGTCGATGGAACGCTGGCTACAGATATCTTCTAATGGTTTTAGATGTATTCTCTAAATACGGTTGGATCGTCCCATTAAAAGATAAAAAGGGTGAAACCGTTATGAATGCTTTTAAAACAATCCTTAAAGAAGGTAGAAAACCGGAATATTTATGGACAGACAAAGGCAAAGAGTATTACAACAAACATGTTAAGGAACTACTTCATAAGAATAAAATAACATTGTACTCAACCGAAAATGAGGAAAAGTCGTCCGTTTGTGAAAGATGGAACCGTACAATCAAAACCAAAATGTGGAAACAGTTTACTGTTCAAGGTAATACACAGTATTTAGACATGCTACCCATATTAGTGAAACAGTATAACAACACTAAACATAGCTCTATAAAAATGACGCCTACAGAAGCAAGCAAAAAGAAGAATGAAGGAGTTGTTTACTTTAATCTGTACGGTGATATGGAAACATCAAAACAGAAACCGAAATTTCAAGTTGGTGATAAGGTTAGAATAAGTAAGTATAAACGAAATGTGTTTGATAAGGGCTATACACCAAATTGGTCTGAGGAAATTTTCACAGTTGATGAAATAAAACATACAAACCCAATCACTTACAAACCAAAGGATCTCAGAGGTGAAGACATTCAAGGGAGTTTTTATGAACCTGAATTACTGAAAGCTGAACAAAAGGTATTCAGAATTGATAAAGTCATTCGGAGGAATTATAAAAATAAGCAAGCTTTGGTGAAGTGGAAGGGGTATAGTGATGAATTCAACAGTTGGATACCGTTCAAGGACTTGAAGGATATATAAAATGATTTAAACGAGATTGAAATATTTATTTAAAATAATAGTATAGTATTAATATATATATGGAAAATCAGAATGTTAAGAGAGGTCGAGGTAGACCACCAAAATATTCAACTGAAGAAGAGAGGAAGGATGCTTTAAGACGACAAAAATCGAAGTACATGCTAGACAAAGAATGGTATTGTGATATTTGTAAAACAGGTCGTAACTATACACTGGCTGGCAAGCATTGTCATTTGAAGACGATAAAGCACCAAAAAAATAGCATTGCATCAATATCATGGAGAAAAATAATTGACATAATGCAAGGACATAATGCATAATAATGTTTCATAATTACAGTTCAAAGGATCCAATCGCGGATCATTTGAATTCTTGACTGTGTTTGAACGCAGATTAAAACTACTTAAAAAAATATCTTTACTACAGTATATATAATGAAATCAGAAAAATCTAATTATATAGATATGGATAAAGCTAGTTTGAAGAAACTCAGTAAATCAGAACTTATCAAATTGCTTCTGAAGCTAGAGAAGAAGCCAGTTCCAACACCAAGAACATACAAACCAAGGAGACCAATACCAACACCTCGCAAGAGTGTCAAACAGATGGTTAAGCAGTACGAAGATAATATCATTCTACCGCCTCAAGAATTCAGGGATAATTATAAACCAATTCCAACACCAAGAACCAAAAAACCAGTTCCAACACCAAGAACCATAATAAAACAAACAGACAAAGCTTTAAAAGGTTTCACTAAGTCATTTGAAATCGGCATCAGAAACAATAAAGACCCTTTGATTCAAATGCAAAACACCAGAAAGGCTATAGAACAACGTGTAATAACTTTGTTGAATGAAATGAAAGGCTTGAAATATGTTGAAACATTGAAAGTCACATTCAATAAAATGTCTGATGGTGAAATAGTGATTAAAAATGGATATTTCAACAGTAAAGTCCAAACAATTATTAACCATACAGAAATCAATGAAGCATTACAAATGTCTTAACAAAATATCTTAAACCAGATCTCCCAGTGGATATCAGAAGGTTCAGGATGGACTATCCAATCTGTTGATAGCCATTACCTAAACATTGTCAAATACAAACCAATGAAAGGATCCTCATATATCCAACTGCCTTACGAACTGCGAAATAGTGCGAAGGGACTAATTAACATGAAAAATGAGGATAATGAATGTTTCAGATGGTGTCATATCAGACATATAAATCCGCAAGAAAAATATCCTCAAAGGATTAAAAAAGTCGATAAACCATATATTGAGAAGTTAGATTACTCAGGTGTTGAATTTCCAGTCAGTGTCAAACATTACAACAAAATTGAGAAGCAAAACAGTATCAATATAAGCGTATTCGGATATGAAGACAAACAACCGTACCCCATCTATGTTTCCAAAGAAAAGTATGAAGATCATATGGAACTACTTCTGATAACGGAAAATGAAAACAAGCATTATGTTCTGATAAAGGATTTCAACAAATTCATGTATAACCAAACAAAACACAAAGAGAGGAAACACTTTTGTATGTACTGTCTTCAATGTTTCAGTTCAGAAAGAGTATTAAACAATCACAAAGAAAACTGTATTCAAGTGAACGGCCAGCAAGCAATAAAAATGCCTGATAAAGACAATAACATACTGAAATTCAACAACTTTCATAAACAGCAACCTGTGCCATTTGTTATTTATGCTGATTTTGAGGCCATAACAGAGAAGATTCAAGGATGTCAACAGAATAATGAGTCATCATATACTGAAGCTTACCAAAGACATACAGACTGTGGATATGGTTATAAAGTGGTTTGTTGTTATGACGACAAATATACAAAACCAGAGCAGATATATAGAGGTGAAAATGCTGTTTATCAATTCATGGAAAATATGTTAGAAGAAGTAAAATACTGTAAAAAAGCTATGAAAAAACATTTTGATAAACCATTGAGAATGACTGAACTGGATGAAAAGGAATTCAAAAAAGCAACAACATGTCACATCTGTGATAAAAAATATACTGAAAAAGACATTCGGGTCAGAGATCATTGTCATATTACTGGCAAATACAGAGGCTCAGCGCATCAAGAATGCAATCTGAAACTCAGAATAAATCCAGAAGAAATTAAAATTCCTGTTATATTCCATAATTTGAGAGGCTATGACAGCCATTTTATAATGCAAGAGATTGGAGCTATTGTTAAGAAACATGCATACACCAAAAACGGAAAAGAAATTAAAATGGAAATAAATGCCATACCGAACAATATGGAAAAATATATGGCTTTCATGCTTGGCAACCATCTGACATTTATTGACAGTTTCCAGTTTATGAGTTCAAGTTTGGATAAATTAGTCAGCAACTTACCAGCAGAAGCTTTAAAATATACAAACAAAAGATTCCAAAAAGAAAAATTCAAGCTTATGACGCGAAAAGGTATTTATCCGTACGATTTCATGGACAGTTTTGAGAAATTCAATAAAACAGAATTACCAAATAAAGAAGAATTTTACAGCATATTGAATAATGAGCATATAACAAACGAGGATTATTGTCATGCTCAGAAAGTGTGGAATACATTCCAATTACAAACGATGGGTGAATACCACAATCTATATCTTAAGTCTGATATACTTCTATTAGCCGACGTGTTTGAAAACTTCCGTAAGACCTGTATTCAGTATTACAAACTAGACCCATGCCACTACTTTACATCACCTGGTTTAAGTTGGGATGCTATGTTGAAAATGACTGATATTAAATTGGAACTAATGACAGACATAGACATGTTTCAATTCATTGAAAAAGGCATGCGTGGTGGTATATCTTATATTGCGAATCGATATGGTAAAGCGAACAACAAGTACATGAGAGAATACGATGAGAATGCACCCTCAAAATACATTATGTATCTTGATGCTAATAATTTATACGGTTGGGCTATGAGTCAATATCTACCAACTGGTTGTTTCAAATGGATGACAGAAAAGCAGATTAATAAAATCAATTAAGCTCAGTATAATGAAGACAGTAATAAAGGATTGATACTAGAAGTTGATCTCGAATATCCTAAAGAGTTGCATAACCTTCATAACGACTACCCATTAGCTGCTGAGAGGGTTTGTGTAAATAAAAATATGCTGTCTGAGTATTGTAATAACATACAGAAAAAATTCAACATATCGACAGGACTGGTACACAAACTGATCCCTACTTTATGCGACAAAGAAAAATATGTTTTACACTACAGAAACCTGCAGCTGTATCTTGATCTTGGATTGAAAGTGAAGAAAGTCCATCGAGTATTAGAATTCAACCAGTCTCCATGGCTTAAGCAATATATAGACTTCAATACACTAAAACGTACTCAAGCGAAAAATTCATTCGAAAAAGACTTCTTCAAACTTATGAATAACTCAGTATTCGGTAAAACTATGGAAAATATAAGAAAACGAGTTGATATAAGACTTGTGACTGATGATAAGAAATTATTAAAGATGGCTTCCAAACCTACTTATGTAAGCAGTAAGATATTCAACGAAAATCTAGTTGCAGTGCATAAAATAAAGGAAACGCTAACCCTGAATAGGCCAGCATATGTTGGAATGTGTATTCTTGATCTGAGCAAGACATTGATGTATGATTTCCATTATAACTACATAAAAGAAAAGTATGGTAACAAAGCCAAATTATTATTCACAGACACAGACTCATTAACATATGAAATCGAAACCGAAGATGTGTACCAAGACTTTTGGAATAACAAAGATCTATTCGACAACAGCGACTACCCTGAAAGCTCGCCGTATTTCGATAAGAGAAACAAAAAGATAATAGGTAAATTTAAAGATGAAGGTTGCGGTATTCCAATAACAGAATTCGTTGGTTTGCGATCAAAAATGTACAGTTACATCAAAGACAATAATAAAGGCGGAAAAACAGCTAAGGGAATTAAGAAAAATATAATAAAGAACAACATCAAACATAAAGACTACAAAAATGTTTTATTAGAAAATAAACAAATGCAACATACTATGAAAACTATTCGAAGCAGCAAACATCAACTAGGTAGTTATGAAATAAACAAAGTATCACTCAGCTGCTTCGATGACAAAAGATATATATCAACTAATGGAATAGAAAGTTTAGCTTATGGTCATTATAAAATCCAATGAGTTCAAATTACAACTCTAACATTAGTTCATCTTTTGCATTTGGTGAAGGAATTTCTTCAACAATAGGTGCTTGTGCTGACATTTGCGGAGGTATTTGGCTGGGAGCAGGTGCTTGTGCTGACATTGGTAGAGGCATTTGGCTGGTAGTAGGTGCTTGTGCTGACATTGGTGGAGGGATTTGGCTGGTAGTAGGTGCTTGTGCTGACATTGGTGGAGGCATTTGGCCGGCAGTAGCCATTGCTGACAGAACATTTGGTTTAAAAATTATTCCTAGACGTTGAGATCGTCTACGCTTTTTTAAATTAGTCTTAAAGTCTGCTGGCTCCACTTTTCCTTCGATAACTTCTTTTATGGATCTTCGCTTCCTCTCCATAACAAGCATTCTCTGATACTCCTCAAGAACTTTAATATGAGCTGTAACATTCTTCTCCTCAGTGTGAGTGTCGATGCTCTCTAAGTTGCTGATAACTTGAGCTAAATCAAAAGAAATTGATTCGTGACTTCCCATGAATGATTCCATAATAAGAATTGAATCTTGGATATTTTGAGAATAACTCTCGAATCTTTTAGTAGCTTCGTCAATGCTAAGAGGCATCGTTGACATATATTTCATCAACTGGAAGAAACTTCTGATATTTTTATCAAACTCGAGCAACTTCTGATATTTTTATCAGAAAAAGTAATTTATGGGTACGTTTTTAATTGGTCGATAGAGATCATACGACTATCATGACCTTGGAAAATAGCTGAGTCATTTCCTGTTTTCGTCAGACATGTCCAGACTTGTTTCTGAGAAAAACTTCCTGTTTTCCGAGAATTATAGACTTCCTGTAGTCTGGCGTCACGTGATGTAATAATGCGTTGGATACATCATGAGATAAAACATATAGTATCCAAATACAAATAATTGCGCTCATGAAATAAAATACATATAGTTATCCATAAAATAATACCAGCATCGCAAAAAGAAACTTCCCCTCTTGATCGCTTTGCGATCAATTCACTGCCTCACAAAAGCTCCGCTTTTGTTCCCCAATGCATAAAAAATGGCGCCATGAAAAAAAAACATATAGTTATCCAAAAGATGATAGCCATCACAAAATATGGAAGCCATCGCTCTTCATAGCTCTACGAGCTATTCAAGCTCTTCCCACCGAGATTCCATAGCAATTACGAATCCTCCATTCCCGTGACTTCGTCTTTGAATGTCTTGCTACGCAAGCCAATCAAATACTTTGTCATGCCGAGGATTCTATTGCCGTGATGAAGCCATGAGAAAAAAAACATATAGTTATCCAAAAGATGATAGCCATCACAAAATATGGAATCCATCGCTCTTCATAGCTCTACGAGCTCTTCATAGCTCTTCCCACCGAGATTCCATAGCAATTACGAATCCTCCATCCCCGTGACTTCGTCTTTGAATGTCTTGCTACGCAAGCCAATCAAATACTTTGTCATGCCGAGGATTCTATTGCCGTGATGGAGCCATGAGAAAAAAAAACATATAGTTTTCCATAAAATGATAATCATCTTATGGAAAATCAGATGGAACCAGCATATAGATTCCATCAAAAAAAACATATAGATTTCCATAAAATATTACCATCAGATGGAAAAGTAGATATATAGTTGGGTTTGGTGAGAAAGCATTTTAAAAAAATGCTCTCGCACCCCCAACTATATAACTACTTACACTCTTTTTTTTTAATAAGAACGCGTATAATTTGGCTGAGCCTGAGGATGTTCTTATTTTAGCCCATACATTTTCATAATTTTGGGGGCAAGTTATCTTCAACGTTCTTATAAAACAAAAAGAGTGTATCTGTTCGGACGACCTAAAATCGCCTGAGATGTTCGGATTCAGCTGCAGTGAAAGCTAGATATTCCTTTGGCGAAACATCACTTCGGACTTTCGTAACAAGAGGGCACATTAGTTCCTATTGTTGTCATAGGGACGTTGATGTGGTTTAGAGTGCAAAGTGAGGTCAGCTAGCATTTTCGGAGAGCCACTTTTGCAAAGTGCTTGCGATAAATTCCCAGGACACATTCTCGCCATTGTTAGTAAGCTTTAAAAGGCATCACCAGCATCTTGGCGGAATCAAGGCACCTTATCAAGCGTTTTAAACGCCTTCTTGCGCTGAAAACCTAATTTATCTCTTTTATAGGTGTTTAGTTGTGCCCATTGTTATACTTCATCATTGTTGTAAATTGCTTTTTGTTGAAGCTAGTTTAATTTGTTTAATTCGTGTCTTGCTGTTCGCTTTTTTTCCCAACTAAGCTCTTTAAATCGTTTTATTTTTTATAGTACTAATTTTGGGGGTCTTTGTTTCATTTTCGCTTTTATTTTTTAGACAACTCCGGGAGAATAAATGGATCTTAAAATCGGATCTATTAACCCTATTCTGCCCGGGCTTTTTTCGAGTTTCTGAAAGTGCCCCTCTTTAGATCTCAAAAAGTATTAAAGCTATTGCGATGAAACTTGGCACATTTTTAGCACGTCATTAGCTTAACAGATTGGGCTTGTGACTTGTCAACTATGACGTGTCGTGACGTCACAATAACGTCAAAAACCCGCCATTTTGAATTTGAGGCCACCATCTTGAATCTCAAGCCTGCAGTCATACAGCTGACCATGACGTCACCAAAAAACATATGATTTTGTTCTAAAAACATACTTAGTCAAAACAAGCACACAAAAGTAAAAAAAAATATGTTCTTCTTCCAAAGAGGGGAAAAACTGAAAAAGACTGAAAAAAGACAGAAAATAGTCAAAATACACTTCTGAGTAGAGGGTTGCTATGGAAACGTCGATCATCATAGACAAGTCATTGACACAGGAAAATTTTCTCTGATAAATTTTAGGAAAAGTCACTAGATTAGGTGATTATTCGTCTAGCTGTTTAAGAGTTATAATTCGATAAAGTCAGCGCGGGCACAATGTGCCCCCCCCCCCCCCGGCAGAATAAGGTTAATGCACGGGGACTACGACGCAGGTCTAAGAGACGAGAAATTTTTACTGGCTCAAATGCAAAAAAATGTCAATATATTTCAATCAAGAAGCTCATTGTACGGAGGATAATATACATGATTGGCGAGCTGAATGGGGTTCTCAAGCCTTATTCAGTTGCGGCTCTAGCTGAAAGGCGGGTGTTGCCACAGTATTTAATATTATTTTAGCTTTCACATCTCGAGAACATACACTAATCCCGAAGGACGTTTTATCATATGTGACCTAAGTCTGAGAAATGGAAAATTTATAACTTTGGTAAACATTTATGCCCGTAATGAAGATGATGCGAATTTCTTTATTTCGGTCTTCAACCAGCTACTCGGTTTCAAATGTGACTAGATAATAATTGGTGGCGACTGTAATTTAGTACTTGATGTCGAAGAGGACAAAAAAGGTGGAATTGCTAGAACACAAAAAATCGCTGGAAGTGATACAATGTATTTTGTAATGTTTTGGTATGTAACTGAAGTATGTAGGAATGTATTCATAAGATTGTGTTAATGATTTAGTTGTTTATTAATCCTGTGGGATTCGTTTGGTTATTTAAGAGATTGTAAGTTATGCAGAAACCATTCGAAGGCATCTCTTTATACTTGCTTTTAGTGATGTCCGTTTCCGAACAGCACGATATTCCTCGTGATTCCCAAAGTACTACGCCTCCTGAACATGAGGATTCCTTGTCTAATGCCGAAACCCTTCGGTTATTTTCACAACTGTTAGACTCTAAGCTTGATCAGAAGTTCACTTCTTTCAAGCGCGAACTTGAAGAGAAAGACAACCTTACACAGAGCCAGCTAAAGAAGCTGAAAACTGAGACGAAAGCTTCGAATACCTTTAATTATAAAGGTAACAGAGTACAGTTCGAGTTTAATCTCAACGTCCTCGACCAAATCGAGACGGCCTCTAAGAACCTTCGCGCAGGGAAAGTCTCTTCTGCAACTTCCGATCTCGAAGAAGCAAAGAAGCTCATCGATAAGCGCAACAAACTTGTGCGTTTCGCCGACAAGAGCCCCGCAGGTTGGACTGCTGTTGAAGAGTATGAGTCCGACGAACTCGCCGACGATTCAGAAGACGAGAAAAAGCTCCGTTCAGCCGAGAAGAGGGCGCTGTCGAAGATTCGTGAAAAGAAAAGAAAATTTCAACCTGCCCGTCCCAGAGCTCCGCAGCGTGAGTCAGCAACGGAAACCCAAACTTCTTTCTCGGCTGCTCCTGCTCAGCATTCTTTCAATCTTCAACAGCCCTTTCGCCATCAGTCCTTTCGTGCAAGACAACCAGTTCCCGCTGACAAATGTTTCAGCTGCGGCCAACGCGGACATTGGGCAAATTCCTCAGTTTGTCCCAGTCGCAACAACCTCACTCGAAACCCACCGAGCACCAAACCAACAAACGGATGATGGGTCCAGGGACAAATACGATGCTGCCTTAAAACGATTGGGACAAGATGAGTATCCTTTACCTGTATCTCCAGTGAATTCTCTGGGCGATTGTGACCCAGTTGACTTTTTCTACCAATCGACTAGCGATCCTAATTTTCATGATTCTCCGGAAATTTGTCCGGATTATCAAGAGGACGTGCAGAACATTGCCGTTAAAGGTAGATTAAGGCGTAATATTAGTTTCTGGGAGTATATAGGCGCTTCTTGGTTTATTCGCCAAACCATTTTGGAAGGCTACAAAATTCCTTTTTATTTTACACCTGCTCCTGCCACCTTCGGTAATAATAAGTCTTCCTTGCGGCATGCGGATTTTGTTCACAAAGCAATTACTGATCTTTTAGCTGTTGGTTCTGTTGTGGAATGCTCGTCTCCACCTTCAGTAATTAACCCTTTGTCTGTTTCCATTCAGTCTAACGGCAAGAAGAGGCTAATATTAGACCTCAGGTATCCTAATTCTTTTGTTAAAAAATTCACAATTAAGTTTGAAGACGCTAAAACCATGCTCAATTCATTTATTGACCACTCCCAAAATTGGTTCTATTCATTTGACATTAAATCGGGATATCACCATATTGATATCTTTCCTCCCGACCAAGACTTTTTGGGGTTTTCTTGGTCATTCAGTGGGGTAACCAGATATTTTAAGTTCACTGTTTTGCCATTTGGATTATCTACTGGACCTTATATCTTTACTAAAGTTATGAGGCCTCTAGTTAAATATTGGCGCAGCCAGGCGTACAGGATAGTCGTTTACTTAGATGATGGCTTGGGGGTATGCCCAACATTCGCGTGTTGTCGTTTGGAGGCCTTAGCCGTTAAGTCAGATTTGTCTCGTGCCGGGTTTGTTCCCAATATGCTTAAGAGTGTTTGGTCCCCGGTGCAGTGCCTTAGATGGTTGGGTTATTTTTGGGATCTTAAGAAGAAATCGCTCTCGATCCCCAGTGACAAAATTGACAGGCTCTTTACATCAATAGATGACGCACTTTCCCACACCACTATGCCCGCTAGGCAATTAGCTTCTGTCACAGGCAGTATTATTTCTAATATGCTTGTTATTGGTAATCTTTGTAAGCTTATGACCAAAAACTTGCACAGGGCCTTGGATTGCAGAGCAGGGTGGGAGTCGTCTGTTATTTTGGATTTGCCATCTCGCAAGGAATTAATTTTCTGGCGGGAAAATTTACTTCGTCTTAATTCTAGGCCCCTTTCAGAGGATGTTCGCCCAGTTACTCGGATTGCGTATTCAGACGCTAGCTCTCTGGGCTGTGCCGCCTATTTATCTATGGATGATTTTCCAGTTGCACACAAGAACTGGGACCCACTGGAAATGAGTCAAAGCTCCACTTGGAGGGAACTTCATTGTGTTTATTTTGCCCTCCAAAGTTTCGCACTACGTTTGTCTAATAGTTCTGTTAAATGGTTCACTGATAATCAAGCAGTCCCTATTATTGTTGATTCGGGCAGCATGAAAGAAGAATTGCATAAATTATCTGTGGATATTTTCTATGTCACCAGGGATTATAATATCGACTTAGACATCGAATGGATTCCTCGTTCCCTCAACGATAAAGCGGATTATCTTAGCAAAATCGTTGATTGCGACGACTGGAAAGTTAAGGATTGCTATTTTTACGCACTTACGTCCTACTGGGGACAGTGCTCAGTTGATTGTTTCGCTAGTTCCAAAAATTGCAAAGTTCCTAGGTTCTATTCTCGATTTTACAATCCGTATTGCCTAGGCGTGGATTCATTTGCTTTCAGCTGGGCTGGCGAGTTTTGCTGGTTAGTCCCTCCTGTCACACTGGTGACCAGAGTCATTCGCCATGTTTGCCTTTGCAAATCCAAAGGTATATTAGTCATTCCTTATTGGCCATCCGCACCTTTTTGGCCTCTTCTGGTAGATTCTCAAGGGTCCTTTAATTTATTTGTTATCGATTACCTCTTCGTTGAGAACGGCAAAGATGTGTTCTTACATGGGTCCAATAAGAATGCTATTTTTGGATCGGAGAATTTTAGCACACCGGTGCTTTTTCTCTTGCTCGATGGAGCTCTGTGATCGGTTTGGCTAGAAGGCACTGGCCTTCTATGATGCTATATAGGCACTGGCCTTTTGTTGGTGTGCAGCTATTCACACCGCCGTTTCACACGGCCATTTCACACATTTTGGAGTATTTATGTGTTTATTTTCTTCCTTTGTTTTTTGTTTACAAGGTGGAATCTTAGGGCTGGAGGTGCATCTGCTGCTGCTAATGCCGGTATCAGCGATCGCTTATTTAAGCGTCACGGCAGATGGAAATCTGACAGCGCTAAGGACGGCTATGTCAAAGACAAACTTGATTCTCTGTTATCCGTTTCTCGTAGTTTAGGTTGTTAAGCATTAATTATTAGCTTTTCTCTTTCTTTATTTTCGAACGCGAGCATCAATAAACGAGATGCTCGCCCCTAGAACTGTGTGGTGTGTTTATTGAAGATTAATTACAAAATGTTTTATACTCGTTTCACAGTGATTAGAGTATAAATGTATTTTGTAATGTTTTGGTATGTAACTGAAGTATGTAGGAATGTATTCATAAGATTGTGTTAATGATTTAGTTGTTTATTAATCCTGTGGGATTCGTTTGGTTATTTAAGAGATTGTAAGTTATGCAGGAACCATTCGAAGGCATCTCTTTATACTTGCTTTTAATTTGTGTAACCTACTGTACTGTTTTCTGTATATTTGTATACTTGTTAGCGTTCCGATTTGCAATTGTAACCTGTGTGTGCTCACGGACATCAATAAACGAGATGCTCGCCCCTAGAACTGTGTGGTGTGTTTATTGAAGATTAATTACAAAATGTTTTATACTCGTTTCACAGTGATTAGAGTATAACGATTATTCTGATGGATGCATACACGTGGCGATAGAAAAAGCCTGAAGTACATCACAGATTTGTTTTCGATTTTTTTTTCGATTTTTTTTTCTTGTAAATCAGAGCACCCTTTGTAATACCACCAGTACAGACATATAACCAGGCTACAAAACGGACCATTCAGTGATTACTATACAAATCTCTTTGCATTCCAACAATAGAGGTCGAGGTTTCTGGAAAATCAACACCTTACTTTTAAATGACATTGAGTATGTTAACCCTCGGACTTACAAGGGGGGGGGGGGGTGGATGCCACCCCCCATAAGGTTTTTCTTCAATTTTTCCAAGACGATTTTTCATTAGCACCTGCCGTTTTCATTAACTGTAGGCATATCCCTTAGACACATTTTGACGCAAGTTTGGTGAGAATCAGTTGCTATGGTAACGAGATATGACGTCAAAAGCAGCAGGTGGTCAAGCCATTTTTGGGTAAAACTGTGTGTTTTTCGCCTTTTTTAGGTGAAAAAGGCAGAAATTGTAAACAAAAAGGAGCAAACTGTTTAATCTTATCATATTTTACATGACTAGCATTAACAATTTGTAATTTTCCTTTTTTTCGATAAATGTTAATTTTTGGTAAAATCCAGGCCCCCAGCAGCGCCCCAACCCATAATATATACCGCATCTTGCAGAGCTTATCAAAGGCTTTCTACTAAAGATAATAAAAATATCTCCAAAATATTGAAACACAGCAAAATCCGAGGGGAAGGTTCTATCAACTCCCCTCCCCCCCTCCCCCCTTGTACCAGGGTGGGGGTGTGACTTTGCTTGTACGTCCGAGGGTTAATAAGATTAAAGCAATTATAAAAGAAACTAGAAATGAACATAGAAAAGATGATTCTGTTAATCCAAATTTACTACGGGAAATGGTTAAAATGAAAGTGAGAGAGGAGTCTCTGAAATATGGAGCGTCCAAAAAAAGGGAAATTTCGAGAAAAGAAGAGGAAATTGAACGATCAATTGCAAACCTAGACTGAAATGTCTTGGTGAGAAATATGTAGATGAACATCGAAAACAAAAAGACTGGTCTGACCTTGAAACAAAAAAAACGCGAACTGGAGGTGATAATTGAGCACCGAACAAAACAATCTAGAAAAGAGACACTGTAAACAAGGAACAATAACCCAACTAAAAGAGAATACAGATTGTGATGATCGTGTCTGCTCAGACAAAGAGATTTTAAACGAATTGCGAGTCTTTTTATCAAAATCTTTACAGCTCCAAAGTCGTTACTGACAACGCAGAAACTGACTGCTTTTTCACAAAGCCACCAAATGAAAAGTGCTTGAATAAAAATGAAAAATTGTTTTGTGAAGGATTATTAAACCAAAAGGAATGCTTAGACGCTCTCAAAAGTATGAAGTCTGACAAATCTCCTGCAGGAACCAGTGGTCTACCTAGTGAATTTTACAAAGTCTTCTGGAATGATCTGCCAGAAATACTGATAAACTCTTTAATAAACTACTCCTATGAAATAGGAAAGCTCTCAATATCTCAAAGACGGGGAATTATTGAGCTTACATCAAAAAAAGATGCTGAGCTTAATTTAATAAAGAACTGGCGACGTTAACACTATTAAATTGCGATTATTGGAATGAGGTAGTCACTGAGTTTACATTTGTTCATTAACTTGTCGCGCTTGCGTCTTTGCAAATGCGTTCATTGATCGATGTATAGAATTGATGACCGTTGATTCTTTGTGCCGAGATCGCTTGTTCATGTCCGTTATTGTAAATATTCTCCATAATCGAACTGCAATCGGTTACTTGCCTCCTCAGACGTATGAAAAAAATGACGCCACTGGCCTTTTTTAAACACTGAGTCCAGTGTGAATTTTGTGTAAGTAAGATTGACGTCCGTATTTCCGGCCGACAGGCGAAAATCAGTCGGACGAAAGTGTGATGCGAAAAAACTAAATTCGACTGCCAGGGACGTCCCAAACCATCTTGCAGAAATCAATCCCTTCAAGATGTTTTATTCGTCAGGAACACACAGATACAAAGCCTGAAATATCTTCCCACGTTGCTCAGCGAGAAAACATGCAAAAGTTAACGCGCGCGAGTTGTCTGCCGCGTGGAAACTTAAAGTGCTTGAATAAAAATGAAAAATTGTTTTGTGAAGGATTATTAAACCAAAAAGAATGCTTAGACGCTCTCAAAAGTATGAAGTCTGAGGGTAAATAAAGGACATTTATTTATTTTGCCGAGGGTAAATAAAGGACATTTATTTATTTATTTTTATTTTATCTCCTGCAGAAACCAACACCTTACTTTTAAATGACATTGAGTATGTTAACCCTCGGACTTACAAGGGGGGGGGGGGGGGTTGGATGCCACCCGCCATAAGGTTTTTCTTCAATTTTTCCAAGACGATTTTTAATCAGCACCTGCCGTTTTCATTAGCTGTAGGCATATCCCTTAGACACATTTTGACGCAAGTTTGGTGAGAATCAGTTGCTATGGTAACGAGATATGACGTCAAAAGCAGCAGGTGGTCAAGCCATTTTTGGGTAAAACTGTGTGTTTTTCGCCTTTTTTAGGTGAAAAAGGCAGAAATTGTAAACAAAAAGGAGCAAACTGTTTAATCTTATCATATTTTACATGACTAGCATTAACAATTTGTAATTTTCCTTTTTTTTGATAAATGTTAATTTTTGGTAAAATTCAAGATGGCGGCCATATGGCCGCCATCTTGGATGACTTCACAGGCCCCCAGCAGCGCCCCAACCCATAATATATACCGCATCTTGTAGAGCTCATCAAAGGCTTTCTACTAAAGATAATAAAAATATCTCCAAAATATTGAAACACAGCAAAATCCGAGGGGAGGGTTCTATCAACTCCCCTCCCCCCCCCCCCCTTGTACCAGGGTGGGGGTGTGACTTTGCTTGTACGTCCGAGGGTTAATAAGATTAAAGCAATTATAAAAGAAACTAGAAATGAGCATAGAAAAGATAATTCTGTTAATCCTAATTTACTACGGGAAATGGTTAAAATGAAAGTGAGAGAGGAGTCTCTGAAATATGGAGCGTCCAAAAAAAAGGGAAATTTCGAGAAAAGAAGAGGAAATTGAACGATCAATTGCAAACCTAGAAAAATGTCTTGGTGAGAAATATGTAGATGAACATCGAAAACAAAAAGTCTGGTCTGACCTTGAAACAAAAAAAACGCGAACTGGAGGTGATAATTGAGCACCGAACAAAACAATCTAGAAAAGAGACACTGTAAACAGGGAACAATAACCCAACTAAAAGTGAATACAGATTGTGATGATCGTGTCTGCTCAGACAAAGAGATTTTAAACGAATTGCGAGTCTTTTTATCAAAATCTTTACAGCTCCAAAGTCGTTACTGACAACGCAGAAACTGACTGCTTTTTCACAAAGCCACCAAATGAAAAGTGCTTGAATAAAAACGAAAAATTGTTTTGTGAAGGATTATTAAACCAAAAGGAATGCTTAGACGCTCTCAAAAGTATGAAGTCTGACAAATCTCCTGCAGGAACCAGTGGTCTACCTAGTGAATTTTACAAAGTCTTCTGGAATGATCTGCCAGAAATACTGATAAACTCTTTAATAAACTACTCCTATGAAATAGGAAAGCTCTCAATATCTCAAAGACGGGGAATTATTGAGCTTACATCAAAAAAAGATGCTGAGCTTAATTTAATAAAGAACTGGCGACGTTAACACTATTAAATTGCGATTATAAGATTGCAACTTAAAAGCTATAGCAAGCCGAATCAAAACTGACATTCCAAAGCTTATTTCAGATGATCAGACAGGTTATATTAAAGGCCGATTTATCGGAGAAAACATTCGCTTAATAGACAGCTTCATTAAATATACTGCAGAGAAAAATATACCGGGACTTCTCCTTTTCCTCGATTTTGAGAAAGCTTTTGACACATTAGAATGGTCCTTTATTCGGAAAACTTTCCTACATTTTGGTTTTGGCACATCCTTACTGAACTGGATAAAAGTATTTTATTGCGATATTGAAAGTTGTATTTTAAATAATGGATGGGCAAGCAACTTCTTTAAACTTGGCAGAGGAGTCAGACAAGGCTGCTCCTTGTCACCTTATTTGTTTATTCTCTTAGTAGAAATACTAGCTGACGCTATTCGCCAAAAGAAGGAAATTCGTGGCATAACTTTAAACGGTAAGGAGATTAAATTGAGTCAATACGCAGATGACACGACTCTTATTTTAGGCGGTTCTTAAAACTCATTCTTAGAAGCCTTGAAGATGATAGAACTTTTCGGTAATATATCCGGCCTAAAACTCTACAATAGCAAAACTCAAGCATTTTAAGGCCTGGGTTTAAACTCTGGGTGAAAAAAAAAATGGTTGATCGTCTATATCTTCCACAAGAACGCATGGAAAAGCATAAAACTTTCCTCGAATACAAATATTAACTTTTACTTTTGCCTTAAACTATAATTTTGATCGCGTGACCGATCACGTGACCAGAATATAAAAATTTCGAAAAACCACGAATTGGCGGCGAATTTAAGTGTATTAATGAATGAAACAACCTTTTCGAAGAAATTTAACATATCTAGCCTTTCACGTTTGGAATGAGTGTCCTGGAATCTTAAAAGTAGATATATCAGCGCTCAAAAGTGGAATTCTATGGGAAAAGTTGGCCTTTGTCCTCGTAACTTTACTTAAGGTGGCTCCATATAGTTTTTCAGCGCGCGAGGAATGGGAACTAAATTGGCAAAAGCGTGCGCGCGAGGAGCGCGACAGTCCAAGTCAGATGACATGTGCCAATCAACCTCCCAGGCGAACTTTTCCAAAGTCTGATTGAGGCATCTTTATGGCTTACCTTTTCAAAGCCTGTCGAGCACATAGCAGTGAAATTATGGAAAGCCTTTTGTTTAATCGCTTTTGTAGCTGACAGTTACAGTCCTACGATTGTTCTAGATTGTAGGACTGGATTGATTGCGATCTTTAAGTTCAAGCAACACAGAAAGGACTGACAACGTTGCACGAATTATTACGCGCCTTCAAGAATTATGCGTGAAGAACTTCTTTCCGTTCTCAACTTGAAATATCAGTGCTGTCCAGGTCAGCTTTCGAGAATCTCTGGGATGAGAAGCTTAAGTTTGTTTGGATCGAGCCTAACTGTAAGTAATTTTTTGGAAAAGTGCTTTAGTTTTTGCCTTTCTAACAAGCCGTCTATTTTTTGTCGGGTAAGTTGTCTCTACGGCCGTTCTCATACAGTTTCAGCAAAATACAGCTGACTTGTGAATTTTATTGGGCGATGAATAGATTACACACTTGTAACGAGGTAACAGTTGTCACTGAATTTTGATAGAAGTTGAAACTCAAAAGGACACATATTTCAGTGTCTATTTATCAGTCACCAGTAGCTTTTGATCTAAGTTTCACTCGTGTTGACAATGTGCGACTTCAAAAACTTCGGTGGTCTAAAATAAAACCGAAAATTGAAAAAAGTTCAATTGCACCTAAGCTCAAATACAATTTTTATTTTTACGAAAAAATATGCCTAGAATGACGGCATTCAGTGAACGAATAAAGGATGGGGGTGATCGAGTTGACGGCCGGTTCTAAAACAGTCGGCGTTTCGCAGGCGTTCTGTTGACTTGTTGAACCTTGCAGAAAAATAATGTGGTCTTTTTCAAAACGTATAATTTCTTGTGGACATTTTTGTTCCCTTTCTCCAACATCTGCCTTTAAATATAAATTGAAACCTTATTTATATGCAATTTGCTATTTCATGCAGTTATCAAACACGCAAGTAGCCGCTAAGAAACAACGCGGGTCTCGGCAGACTAAATATTGAGCTTACAACATAAAAAGAACGAGTTTCCCTGCTTTTCTCGGGTATAGCATACCAAAAGATGTTCTAAGAGCAAACATGACCGCTTTAGTTTTTTTCTTGAAGAACGGTTGTAATCAGTTAATGGTAAAAATGAAACTGAAAGTGGTTTAATGATTCCGCGTTCTGGAAACTTTAAAGGACATTTTTTGCTGCTGGCAATACAGTGGCGGCTTCGTTCGAGTTTTTATATCGCGAATCGGTATAAAGTTTCTTCTTTTTTGTTTGTTTGTTCGTTTCTTTCTTTATTTTTGCGAATTTTTTGGTCACATGGATCCTTTACAGTAAAGGAAAGCAGTTGTCCAGAAAAATGTTGTTCTTTGGAAAGAAAAGCTTTAGAAAAGCTTTTCTACCGCTTACCCGCGTGCTGTCCACGCTCGTCCACGCAAAAGGAATCATGAGCATGCGCAACCCCGTAACTTGAAGAATTTTTATTTTGTTAACGTGAAGAAAAAAGGTGGATTTTGAGGCATTTTCAAAGGCTAATTGCGCGTGTTCCACTCGGTGAAATTTTTTTAAATTTGGAACATTTGTAGGATTTTTGTGTTTTTCAGTCATACTAAAGTAAGAGTAATTTTTGTACATGCACTTCTGCATTAATCGTCGAAAACGGAAATTTACTATTCTGACAAAACTTATGTATAAAATTTCTCACAGCTTTGCCAGCTGAGACTTCTCAAACGACAACATCTTTGAAACAAAAATAGCGAAAATTCACCGTGTAAAAACCAAGAAATGACGTGAAGAAACTGGGTAAGCTTAAAAAATGAGCCAAACAACTATATCAGTGGTTGTCATGGAAACGGGCCAGGCCCAGAAATTGTGACGTTTTTGAAAAGTATAAAGGCTAGGCTAGTTGCTTTTGTAACTTTTCCCTAGTGAAATGTAAATCAATGTCCTGAAAATCATCAAAAAAGTTATGTATATTTGTCTGTTGAAACTGATGAGAAACTGTATGGAGCCACCTTAAGTTAACAATAGACCATCACTCCAAACGTGAAAGGCTGACAATGGTTAAACTACATCTAAAGAGCGTTTTTGTTCGATGTCGTCTCTTCACTTCATTGCCAATTCGTCAAATAATTGCCATTTTTCGAAGCAACAGTCACGTGACATGTCACGTGACGTAGTAGAACGCCTATTGCCCTTAAATTGTTAAGGACGATGAGATCTCTGTGTGTGCGAAATTTCGATTTCATTTCTTGCTCCAAGCTCCAAGCCAATAATATTGCGAATAAACAATTTATTCCTGGTTTCCCCCTTTAACCCAGGCCTTAATCTACTTGAGAACAGAAGCGCTGTGGACAGGTGCCAATGCTGAAAGCGATCTTAAACTTCGTCCTGAAAAGAACTTTAAATGGCCTCGAAAAAAAGTCAAAGCCTTAGGAGTGTGGCTCTCAACAGACCCTGAGTTGACTGTGTCTTTAAACTACACTGAACGATAAATTGAAAAAGATAGAGGCAATCTTAGGCTGTTATAGAAGCTGCGTAGACTCGGTTTGTTGGGGAAAATCACGGTCTTTAAAAGCCTCGTAGCATCACAACTGAAGTATATTTTTTCACTTTTACCTGAACAAATAATAAGGTAATCAAAGAGATAAATGGGATGTTTTACAACTTTTTATGGAACGACAAAGGAGACAAAATAAAACGAAATGTAATGATAAACAATTACTCTGAAGGTGGACTTAAAATGATTGATATAGATTCTTTTAATAGATCGTTAAAAGCTATTTGGATTAAAAAGTACCTAGACACCGAAAACCAGGGAGGATTTAAAAGCTTTTTTGTCCTTGAACTTAGGAAATATGGAGGCGTAGCCACTTAAACTGAAAATCTTAACAAAAAAAGACACCCGCGTACTCAAAGTATCAGATTCTTTTATCAAAGAAATTCTTGAAATCTGGTCAGAAGTGATTTTCGAACAAACGGTAGTGTCAGAGGACCACTTTCTTTCATCACCTCTATGGTACAGTTCCCTGATAAGAATAGCAAACAAACCAGTTTTCTATAAGGACTGGCACGCTAAGTGACCAACAAAAGTTAAACATTTAATGGACGACTCTTGCAATTTTCTTTCACTCCCTGCCTTCCAAAAGAAATATAACCTGAGAGTCCGGATTTAGCTTTTTATAGACATATCTGCAATCAAACTCTTGAAAAGGCATATTCCCCAAAATACAAGGCCTCCACTAAAGTATGAAGGTTTCTTATTAAAATTTATAGAAAATTCAAAACCAAGCAGACCAGTATATAAGAAACTAGTATCAAAAAAGGGTGAACTACCGATTTCAAGTCAACAAAAGTGGCTCGAGGATATTAACATTACGATCAACTGGAAACCCGCGTACCAATTATCCTTTCAATGTACAAAGAGCACAAAACTTATAGTCTTCAATTTCAAATTTTTACACAGAAGACTATCGGCTAACAACTTTCTGAAAAAAATTGGACTCGTTAATAGCGAGAAATGTACTTTCTGTCAAAGAGAGACAGAAACACTTGTACATCTACTTTGGGAATGCCCAAAAATTCAGTCCTTCTGGATCAGTCTTTCCTTATGGCTGCAGTCATGCAGCGGATAGGATTTCGGCTGTTTCCTAAAATTTTCTGCGACCTAAATTTTCAGATAAGAACGCCGAACAGATCAATTTGTTTTAGGAGACTCAAATATGCCTTTAAAAAGCACTGAAACAATCTAACAAAGCTTAAAATGATATTTTAAGTATTTTGCTAAAAATTTAATTTCTTTGAGGGTGCCCCTGTGTGTTTGTTACAGAGAAACCCTTTTAGTTACACTTGGCCCCCGATATAACGAGTCCCCATATAAAAAGACCCCAGTATAACGAACGATGTTTTTCAGCCCAGCAATAGTGCAATGCATGGAGAAAAATTGACATAACGATGCCCTACATTTTGCCAGTCCCTTGGCACTTCGTTATTAGGGTTCCTCTGTAACACCTTTCACTTTTCACAACAAAAATATCGTTTTACTGCGTACTGGGGTCTTTTTATATGGGGACTCGTTATGTCGGGGTCCAACTGTAACTAAAAGGGTTTCTCTGTAACAAACAAAATTCATCCAAAATCGGTTTTCAAAATTTAAGTGTCGGTTCTCTATCTCGTGCTTCCCACAGTACAATATTTCTTCCAGTAGCAACCAATGCTCCAACACTCGCGTGAATCGAGAAACCACGCGGACTAATCCGAGCTTAAAATTCTAGAGTCCTAGATATATGTCACTACGAGTATGCGCTTATAGGACTCTAGAATTTATACATCTTTCCACCTTTCACCTTTCAGAACAAAAATATTAAGTACCCCCTCATATCGCACACGCAAGCCTTGTGTAAACAGACACTCATTGGCCAACCGCCTCCTCTCTGACAGAACCACTCACAATGATAGCTTTGACAGTTTCATGATAAATGCATATCATCACGTCGTACTGCTTTGGTACCTGATCCCCGGTTGAGGGAACCGTGAGAGAAAAGAGTTGTTGGAGGACGGTACGGCAAAGAAACTAACCAGGTATCTTTGGTCTTTGATTTGCCAATGTAGTTACCTTCTTTGCAATGCACAACTTGACTCCAGAATCCCTTGCTTTCAAAACTACAGGGGCACCCAACGGTTCGTTTCGGGAAATATCTGTTCGGAAGGCCTAAAATCGCCTGAGATATTCGGATTCAGTTGCGGTGAAAGCTAGAGAATTTTCTTTGGCGGAACATCACCTCGGACTTTCGTGACAAGAGGACTCATTAGTTCCTGTTGTTTTCATAGGGACAAATATGTCGTTTAGAGTGCAAAAAAGGTCAGCTAGCATTTTCGGAGAGCCATCAGCAGCTCGGAAATTCGGTGGATAGGATTCTGTTTCCTAAAATTTTCTGTGGGCTAAATTTTCAGCTAAGAACGCCGAATAGACCAATCTGTATTGGTTTACACAAATATACCTTTAAAAAGCTCTGAAACAATCTAAGAAAGCTGAAAATGATATCTCAAGTATTTTGCTAAAAGTTTCTTGTTGGGTGCCCCCTAAACTATTTGTCTCACAGCGTCAGTTACAATTTAAAATATCTGAAATATTGATCGGCAATTTCTCCTTTTTCGTGACGATGCGTTTGAAAGGCATTGTCATGATCTGCTTTTTATCCCGACCGACTAAGGTTAAAAACTAGAACTGTACACAGATGATACTTGTTAGTAGACCAAATGATTATGTAATAGTTTCAGCCTCACGGCATGCTTTTGTATTAACACTACTTTAAAACCAGGAAATTACTAATTAAAATAACCTCTAAAACCAAACCCGTTTTTAATTCGCTGCGTTAATATGGGTCGAAGGTTCATCTGAGTAGCTGTATTGTATGTGTCTATTGTGTGAAGGGACCGATGCATATTAAACTTGATGTGATTTAGCGTTGAAGTATAACAGGGAAGAAAAAGTACACACACACCCGAACGGTCACGCGCATCCTATTTTGGTGGCCATCTATTAATCATTAACTAGTTAAACTCAATCAGCCTGTAAGGCTCAGTATTAATTTTTCTCAATTTATGCAGTGACCTCGCACTACAAATCTAAAAGAGAAAACCGTTAATAAAGCAAATACAATATAATGGTAGCACGTCCCAAAGGAAAAGGCAAAGTCCATTGTTGAATGTAAATCATTGTCAAGTGATAATTTAAGACGGTCAACATACGAAGCTTTTTTTTTTTGCATAATAGATCGTAGGGATAGGGGGCTTAGCCAACTTAGCGGTGTTACGCAAGATCTTGTGTCTGTTGAAGTTTCGAATCTTCTGGGCAAATTCAAAGGTTTCAAAGAGAAGTCGTTTACAAATGTTGTCTTTCAACAACGTTTCATTGCTTATAAATTGCAGGTACTTTAATTGGCCATATTTAACTTGAAGAATTTTTATTTATCTCTTCTCAGTTCAGTGCTCAAGGAACTTGATTCCTTTGTGGTTGCTGTGTAATGGCTTTGCGGCTTCCTCTTCGTTCACTCTCTCGTGGAATTCTAGCCAGGCGACTTCCTGCCGTCTCCACAGTAAACAGGAGTGCTTACGCTACGTTGGCAGAGGTAAGTTTATTTCTGCAGTCGCGTTGACCGCGTTGTGTGGCATGCGTGATGTATGACCGGTGTTGTGCTGTAGTGTGAAATGTTTATTTGTGAATTACTGAGGAACCCCGGTTTTACGATATGGCAATGGGTTCGTACGCACAATGTAAATGTAAACCATAATATTTATCTAAATCGATATCCCAGGCAGGGTAACAATAGTTACTTTTGCAATAACTGCTAAGGTTTCTCAATTTAATCGCGGTGTAAAATTTTCATCCAACAGCTCAAGATTGATGACAACCCTGAGGTGAAATACAACCAGGTTTGTGTGAATTTAATTCTTAGAGTCGGGGATGAAGGGGAATAATGAATAATGAATAACGAGTTGAATCAGTAAATGAATAAGGAATATTCAGAGTTTGAGCATTCGGAAAAATGAATAACTCAGTTCCTTTAAAGGAATAATGAATATCGCACATGTTGTATGCACAAACAAACCAGGGGGTTTTAGTTTCTAAAGAAACTGTGGTGCTGCGTCGGTGGGGGCGTGAAACACAAAAATTTTGGATTTATCAACTGAGTTGATAAGGTAAATTGGCCACCGTAAAGAGATTGAAAGCTGACGTTTCGTCACACGATTCGCTCTGACGAAGGGCTAACGCTCGAAACGTCATGTTGTATGCACTCGACTCTGTAAAATCTTTGTCTGTGTCTGCGACTGTGTGTGAAGCTAGCTAAAACATTAGTTTGTAATCATTCATAGTTACTGTAGATGATGATTATTCATCTAGGACTAAAGCAGTTGTATTTTTTGCGTTGGTCCGTGAAAGCGTGCGGTCTGCAAGCGAAAGGTCTGGAGCGAACGTGAAATAGACATGTGGCACTGGGACGGGGGATGCCAACCGTAAGAATACCTATTCTGGGAGAACGGCAAAATTTGTTCGGAAATCTGAAGATATTACCGAGAATCGGAAGCCTCGAGAAATTATTCGGGAAACTGCAAATAGTATCAGGATTTTACAGAATATACTCAGGGCATGCATTCAACTTTGTTTTAATTTCAGGAGACTTTTCCTTCTGTCCGAGAGTTGTAAATTGTAAGATTAAATTAACCGTTCAGCTACAAATATTGGCTGTATTATCTTAAAAAAATGTTATCTAAGTACTGAGAAACGAGAAATCAGTGACACGAGATTTTAATCAATCGGTCAAACCTGTCAATTTGGAATAAAATGTGTGCATCAACGGTCCACAACAGGATCCCCGAATACACTACTCGGCTCGGTCGCTCATGAATCAAACAACATCAAGGAAATGTAAAAATAGCAATGACGTCACCGTGGTCAGGATAAACGTCACTTTGAGGAACGCGAAAAGAATTGTTTATGATTCATTTGTTAGCAGGAGCTAAAACCTTCAATCAATTATTTCTCGAAAACGCTCTCATAAAAACTGTTTAAAATCGGTACAACTGAAGACAATTATATGAACTACAAGTCCTGTAAAGAGCTTTAAAAACGAATGTCTGGATTTCCTACTGTTTCGTTTGAGAGATCTTTGTATTTCGTGTTCAAAGAGAGTAGATATGGTTAGTGAAAAACCGGGTCTAGCCACCTTAATGCAACCAACGATCACTTTTTGAGCAGATTGCTCACTAATGAAAATTCTTTACAAATTTGCCCCGTCACACTCGAAATTTTTGGTGGCTTGAAGAAGTAGACAAAGAAGTACACGTTTCTTTTAACCTGGTATTTGGTGACCAGTTGTAAATTTTCCTTCTAAATTTTGCTGGCTTTCTCTGTTATTTTTCTCCTGCTTTGTCCCCGCTCTTTTTCTAAAGACCATTATAGTATGACCCTACTCTGGTAGTACGACCACCCCACCCCACCCCTCCCCCCACTACCTTCCAGTTATCTCAATACATGGTTATCTCGATATCCCCCGAAATAAACCCGGTTCCCTTGAATTTACGCATTATTTTTTAGTGATTGGTTATTGAAACAAGATGCTAAATTACCAATTAAAGATCATAGTCCAATAACGAATTAATTTAATTTCTTTTCGCCGTTGAGTTTCAGCTAGCGAAGGTCTTTTTGTCTACCTTTATTATTCAAATTCATTTGGCCTTCCACAGGTTTTTATAAACAACAAGTTTGTGGACTCTGTGAGTGGCAAGGCATTTCCCACAATTAACCCCGCAACAGGAGAGAAAATATGTGATGTGGCTGAGGGAGACAAGGTTTGTGTAATTAATGATTAGTTATCGTAGGTGCATGTACTATCACGACACGTGGGAAATACGAAGTACTATTGTCGCATCAATTCACGGAAATTCACAGTATTATTGTTGGATTACTTCCGTTGCGTACATTTTTAACTGCCATAGTCCCAGCCTAGTATCCAGGGTGAGGGGTCCTCTTCTCGCTTACACGACTTGGCGCGAAATTTCATGACCACGTTCGGTGACGTCACGACATTTCGCACCAAGTGGAGTCGAGTGAGCGGGAGGCGAACGCCTGGGTACTAGGCTGCCATAGTCCATGTTGCATAATAGTTGAGTTTATTCCTCTCTACTGGGTTGTTGTTATATTGTTGATAGAAAATCCAGTGGCCTACGTTTCTTTTATGAATTAAAACAAACGATCCAAATTTTGCAGAGTAGTTTCATCATGTGCTTACTTCTTTGTAGTGCACAGCAATTTCAGTTAACGTTGTCAGATAGGAGTCTATTGTACGCAACAATACCGTAAGGGGGCGTGATTTTTTACGATCAATTTCTATCAAATCCAGCAGTGTTTCCCTAAAGCAAGAAAAAATAGAGGCAATGAACATCTGCGGCATTTTCTATCATCTTATCGCCATATCGCAATGACAACCACAAAGCTTAGTTATTGCACATAAATGCGAGAACGTTTATAAGTAATGCCGTTGACTGTATATTATTGTAAAGAGGTGCACGTTAATGAGTGATCAGATAGAATTTTTTTACAAGCCTTCTTTCCTTTTAACAACCCTTCTTTCCTCTCCGTTCCTTTTCAGCAGTCGTGAATTTATTTGCATTGCATTTCACACTCAAATTAAAAGTATTTCAACGAATATTTACCAAATATTTAGGCAGATGTTGATGTTGCTGTCAAGGCAGCCAAGGAGGCCTTCAAACTAGGCAGTCCTTGGAGAACAATGGATGTATCAGAGCGTGGGAGGCTGTTGAACAAGCTAGCAGACTTGATAGAGCGTGACCGTGCTTATCTTGCAGTAAGTACTTTCAGGCAGGAAAGTAATCGGACAAATATCGAACAGATAAGTGCTAGCATTAAGCATTTTGGAGGTCTTATTCACTGTTCTATGTTGTATGATGCAGTCTCAAGAGTAGTAAAGTGGGCTCACTAGGGGTGGTTTGCCTCGTTTTGATGTTGTGGGGGGTTGCTAGGGTGGTTGCTAAGGAAGGGATAAACCCGCAGACCATAGGGGGATTGGGGCCGGGGCCAGGGCAGGGGACGCGGGGATCCCCTGGTGAATAGTAGGTGAAATAACCGAAGTTGAGCCACGCGCATGCGTCCATGTTTTTATGGTACCACAAGGTCAGGATGGTCTTTCTCTTATTATAGGTAAATGGTTTTGCTCCAAGTAGTATGGGTAGGCGATATGGGTCATTGAATGAAAAAGGCCTACCCCCCTCACTTTTTAAACCAATAAGAGACTAGTGCCATTCCTTTTTATCATGTGATCACGGTCAAAGGAATGAACCAATAAGAGAAGGGGTCAAAGGTCACTTTGAGGTTGGTGGTGTGTAGTCACGTGACCGGAAGTGGTGACGTAATGGTGTCACGTGGTTTGGAGGGAAACCGCTGAGTGGTTTGAGGGTTATAAGAGCCAAAAAACGAGACAGAGAGTTTCTTTTCAATATTGTGTTTAATAATAACAACAACAACAACTCAGTTCTTTTTTTCAAGTGGTTCTGGCGCCACAACCGTGTGGGCTCGACTGAGAGGACATTGACCGCAACAAGTTTCGTCGGGTGGGATACTGCAACCGGCCTCAAGACAACTTGGACAGGGTTGATATTTCCAGGTGGTATCAGTGTTGATGGGTAAGACTTGTCCGCAAATGTTGCAGGGATCTCGAATATCGTCTCGCTTGCACCAATGAAGAGAAGGAAAATCGATACCGGGTAGATCTTGGGAGGATGTTTTGGGTTGGGTGATATGACAAGAGAAAGACCATCCTGGCCTTGTGGTACACAAAAAAAAGAAAAAACATGGACGCATGCGCATGACTTGGGTTATTTCACCTACCAGCAGACCAGGAGGGAAAAAGGGATCGTGGGCTCCGATCAGAAAAGAGAGGACATTTCGTGACGCTTACATGACGTAGGTAAATGGCCCTCTGGCTAGGGTGGGAAACCGCTGACCAGTGATGAAAAAGGATCGCGGGCTCATTCAAGATGGCGGATGGAGGTCATGTGATTTTTGTTGGGAAACCGCTGACCCTTGTTGGAAAAAAAGAGGATCGCGGGCTCAGATCAGAAAAGAGAGGACAATGACATAGGGAATACATAGGGAATACATAGGGAATACATAGGGTAATACATAGGGAATACATAGGGAATACATAGGGAATACATAGGGAAAAAGGGATGGCGGGCTCCGATCAGAAAAGAGAGGACATTTCGTGACGCTTACATGACGTAGGTAAATAGCCCTCTGGCTCGGGTGGGAAACCGCTGACCAGTCGGGGGAAAAATGGGGATCGCGGGCTCAGATCAGATAAAAAAAGACGCCATGTTGAAATCAATGACTTTTTAATCCTTTTCCTTGGGTGTGGTCACACGCGCATCAACAGGGTGAAGGTGTGTCTTGGCAGGCGGCTCGATATCCGTAAGGGTAGGTTTGAAAGGTGGCAGGATCAATGACTCTCTTGTCGTACACCAACTGGTAACGCTTGTAATCCGGAAAGGTGACGTGGATGGAGGTATAAAAAGGCAACCATGGGCTATTTTGTTGTCACCATGAGTTTCTACATCACCCTCATCAGCGATCAAGCGCAAGGCACGGGGCAAAAATTTACCGCCAGACTTCCTCATTCACACTATCTGGTAGAAGATGATTGGGAAGCGGCTCTGGTTCATATCTCACACCCTGGTTTTAATCAACAATTGGAAGATCAAACCAAGCAGAATTGGACGCAAGAAGATAGTCAAAAACATTGGATGAAAACAGATATCAGATACATACCAAAACGTGGCGATGGAACGGCTCCCATTCAAGTCACCAAACAAATCCATTTACCGCCAGGGTATTACCACAATTTGAAAGAAGCATGGATCGCCATCGGTTACGAAATGGAAAAACAACACATGGAGGTCATGATGGATATAGCCAAAATGGACGTGGACGATCTAGCGAAACGACAAGAACTAGCCACTCTCAACCTGGCTCAACCCTACGTGAAAATCGCCAATACCGGCGTCGCCCCCGAATTAGATTCGTTGTATGTACTCATTCCAGCCAACATGCAATTTGAAATGGAATGGAAATTCGCTCAACTGATGGGACTTGTCAAATATGGAACGCCGACGCAGAGAATTGTCCAAGAAAAAAATTATCTGGTAAAACATATCGTCGATTACGACGATCGCCACAAATGGACACCAACCCTCGGTCCTGTCAACAAATATCCACCGCATGGCATCGTCTCTGTCAGTTTTACTCATCCCGATTTCGATTATTCCTTCTTCTTGGGTCCTAATCTCAGTCGACAACCATTTCCCACCACGCAAACTGTCAAACCACAAGAAGGACAACAACAACTCATGATTTACACGGATCTCGTCGCACAGAGTATTGTTGGAAATCAACAAAAAGGTTTTTTACGTTCCATGGATGCCGGCAATACCGATCATCAGTTTGATACCACGCAACGGATGTATTTTCCTCTTCGCAAGACCATCTTTGACAGCATTGCCATTGACATTCAAACAGCCAATGGACAGCCGGCTCCTTTCAAACAAGGCAGTACCATCCTCACTCTTCAACTCTCCAGAAAAAGTCAACGAACATGACGTTTTTTTTTCATGTTCAGTTTTTATGGGACATTTTATTGTGAGTCAAGACAAATTATTTATAATGAACGTGCAAACTCAGTGTTGTCAGTTTTTTAAAATTTTTTAATTACAAAGAGTCGATGTTTTTTTACAAATGGTTGTCCGTGTCCATCTCTTGCCACGCGGGTTGGGTGTTCCTAGGTACCAAAATAAAAGAATTGAAAAAGAAAGCTATGTACAGATTGAAAACTAAAAATTGAAAGGCTATGTACAATTGAAAAACTAAAAATTGAAAAAATAAAAACTAGAAAATTGGAAAAAGCTATGTACAATTCAAAAAAGTAAAAAATTGAAAAGAAGAGCTATGTACAATTGGAAAAGTAAAAATTACAAATGAAAGTCTTCCAGTTCCATGCGTAATTGATCAATGTTCTCGGGTAGACAGAACGTGCGGTTGAACAAGGCTTGAATTTCTGCTCGGGTTTTCTCGTCCACATCCCGGGATCCCACGATAGCACTGCTTTGATGAAGGGTGGGCTTTTTGGGTCCCCAAGGGACAAATTGACTGCCAGTGACCAGGGTGGCGGCATTCTCATTGACTTGGTAGTAATGGTCCGAGCGGTACCATGATTGACTGGGTATGTCAAACAGGTAGACGGGTTTGCCTTGATCCATAGCCAATTGCACAGTCCAACCAGTGCCTCCTTTCACGCGTTTATGATCCGGTTCCAAGATGCCAAAGGCATAGATCGTATGGGCTTTTTTGGCCAATTGATAATTGCGTTGCAGCAATTGCAGGGTGTAAAAATGACTGGGCATTTTTTTGCCTAGTTTCTCAGCCGCCTGGTGAGGATGGGGGTTGGCCAGCATCAGAACTTCCACGGTAGAAGGGGTGATGAAAGTGGCTCGTGGATGGTTCGGGGGGACGAGGACTTCTAGCTGCATCCCAAAGTGTTTAGCATGTTCTTCGACGAGTGCATCCGTACCTTTGGCTCCCCCGGTGTACACCACATGGCCATGACCCACTTGCAGTTCCAAGGCACCGAGATCTTGTTCTCCAATCATGTCGATGTTGGGGGGCATTCGTTGGGAAATATGTAGCCGGTGTCAGGTCCCACAATCACTAGAATCTCCGTGGGAGTCAACCCTAAGGCCAAACCGAAATCAATGACGTGGTGCTGTCGGCACTGTTGGAACGTGAATCCCGCTGCTAGACCTCGTTTGACCCGTTCGGCCAAATAGTCTTCGGTGGAAGCAAAGTCGTCTCGGTTGAGATCTTGGTAGTAGTCCATCTACTTGGAATGACGAGTGGGAGGACCCAGGGAGCTCCTTAAATAGGGGCAGTTGACCAATGGGAAGACAAGAGACCGTTATATGGATAGGGAAAAGCTGACCAATGGGACGACGAGAGGCCCTTTTATGGTCATGAAAAGGTGAGAAATCTGACCAATCCCAGGAAGGGCTCCAAGGTATAAAAAGCCAGGCAGCGTGGAGTGACATATCTTTAGCAGGATGTCCGTCGATGTGAGCTTTGACCCTGTTTCTCCCGCGCGTCATCCGAATCCAGGTCGGAAGAGAAAATCAACCAAAAGCGTTCCCCCTGAGGAGAAGAAGAAGAAGAAGAAGAAGAATGACCCGGTAGTGACGCCTGAGGACTGTGATCCTGTGGTCCGCGAGGTGGTGGAAGACACCCGAGCTGCTGTGGAAGACATGATGAAAGAATTGAATGACATGGTGGAGCAAACCATCCAAACATCCCCGCCTGAATACATGGTGACGAACGTGTATGACAAAGCCCAAGACCTTCTTGCGCCCAGTTTGGTGGACTATATCGTATGCCCTTGCCATAACGTGCGTTTGGAGGGACGTCAATCTCAAAAGGGTTGGAAGTATGTGAAATGTCCCATGCAACCGTGTTTGCTGTTTTGCGGTCAAGATCAAGCCCCCGACTATATGAAAGCCGTGTATAGTCAACCTCATCCAGAAGTGTTGGACATGTGGAGTGGTTTGCAGTGCTTTTGCCGTGAACCCGCCACGCTTCAACAGAGTCATTCCACCCAGAACCCCGATCGATTGTATGTGAGCTGTTCCAAGAAAAAGTGTGACTTCTTTCGGTGGGCCGATCAACCCATGGGTCCCAAGTACTGGAGTTGGTTTCATGACCATCCCCCCAAAAAAGCCGACGCACTCGCCGAACCACCGTTGTCCACCCGTGATGCTCAAGGGTATCCCAAGCGTGGGGTAGACATCCCAGGCCCTCCACCCCGAGTGAGAAGGAAAGAGGACGTGGAACGAGACCGTCCCTTGACAGACTATGAGAAACAGTTGTTGCGAGAAATTCAAGATCTCAAGAACCGTCAAGAAATGATGGTAGCCCCAGCTCCACCGCCCCCCAAGTACAGTGACAGTGTAGAGAACTGGCAGAAAGGTTTAGAGACTGTCACCTATGACCTTAGTGGTCTATTTTAAGAAAAAGAGAAAAAAAGAAAGCGGGTCCGGAAAAAGAGCATGATCGGTCGGGGCGCCGGCATTTTCCAAAATACGCACGCTCTTTTGATAACATGACCTGTCTATAAAGGTAGATGTGGTACAAATAAAATTAGTTTGACCATGGAGTCAGTGTGGTTGTGTTATGCGTGGGAAGGTGTCTTGTCTCTGGTGCAATGGCAATGCCATCAAACCCTTTGCCAAATGTTATATGATCACCAACCGGGCGCCAAAATCCCCATTCCCCCTTGTCCCGAGGACACGCATCCTCTCTACGTCTTTGAAGAAACCCATGTGGACCTCAACCTGTATCGATGGGTGGTGTTTGTCTTATGGTTAAAAACCCACCCGAACGCGTGGCGATGGTATCGCATCATTCAAAAGGCGCATCCCAACACCGTCCCTTCCATACCGACCTTGTGGGATGAGTGCCAGAACGTATGGCACCTCGAAAGACCAAACGAACCAAACTCGATGTCTCGCAATCATGGTTGAACCATTACCACGATCCTCGAGCCCCCGGCAGTTTAGGAGGCGTGCAACGGTTTGCCAAGGCCCATCAGATTCCTTTGAAAAAAGCCCAACGGGTCTTGGAGCGGGATTTGGCCTACACCTTGCATTAACCACGACGTCGTCGTTTTCCCACGGTGCCCGTGATCGTGGGTGGCTTGGATGATCAATGGGTGGCGGATTTGGTAGAAGTGCAACCGTTGGCTAAGTATAATCGGGGTATACGATACTTGTTGACCGTCGTGGATGTGTTGTCCAAGTATGCGTGGGTACAACCGTTGAAAGACAAAACCGGGGTGGCGTTGGTTCATGCCTTTGACAAGATTTTGAAAGGACGACGTCACCCTAATCGATTGCAAACGGATCGAGGGAAGGAATTTTACAATCGGACGTTTCAGCGATGGCTTGACGAGCAAGGCATTCAACATTTTTCGACGGAAGGGGATGCGAAAGCCAGTGTCGTGGAACGATTTAACCGCACCTTGAAAGAACGTTTGTATCGTTATTTTACGGCTGCCAACACCTTACGCTTTGACGATGTCTTACCCGAGTTGGTGCAAGGCTATAATGCCACTCGTCATCGAAGTATTGGTATGGCCCCTCAAGACGTGACGTGGGACAACGAAGAAGCCGTGTGGAAACGATTGTACAGCAAACGATTGAAAGGCCGGAAAAAACCTAAATTCAAAGTCGGAGATCGTGTACGTCTCAATAAGATTCATCGTACCTTTGAAAAAGGGTATCTACCCGGTTGGACCGAAGAAGTGTTTGTGGTGCATCGTGTGGTCCCGGGACCCGTGCCCACGTATAAGATTCACGAATGGGATGATACCCCCGTCCAAGGTACGTTTTATGAAGAGGATTTACAAAAAGTCCATGTGTCCGACGTGTTTCGGATCGAAAAGGTACTTAAGCGACAAAAAGATCGTTGGTTGGTCAAGTGGAAAGGGTGGCCAGACAAGTACAATAGTTGGATAGCAAGCCAAGACGTGACGTCTCTCCAACCACCCAAGAGGAAAAGCCCACCCAAAGAGACAAGTCCACCCAAAAGACGACGACGACGACGTGACTAAACAATGACGTTCGTCCCCAACTCTTCGTTTTACGTGACGTTGATGAGTCATGCGAGTACCAAAGAGTTTCCTGGGAACAAGAGTCATCATTTCAGAAACCGATTGCCTAAACCTATCCGATTTGTGGGACGAGGATGGATGGTGGGTATGGTGAGTTTATCCTTACCCATCATTCCAGTGATAACGGAAGAAGGAGGAGTGGGCGATTCCCATCCTCTGTTGTATGTACGATGGCACGAACGGGTGTATTCCGAAGACGATCAAGGGAACGATCGCTGGTACCATGAACGTCGCGAACTCACTGTCTACGGTCGAGATATGAGAAAGGAGATGGCCTCGTCGACGGGATCGCACTTTTTTCATCAACTGGTGTACCGTTACGAGCAAAGCCGTGCGAAACAAACCGCCCCCAAAAACAAATGGGCCGAGGACAATGGCATCAAATTGGTTCCGACCTTTGAATGGACCTCCGAAGGGGATTTGTTGTTGAATACCACCAATGTGGATTACAAACGACAAGTAGCGCACGTGTCATGGGGCAGAACCTTGGCCCTGAGAATGGGATGGATTGAACAAGTGTCGACGGGCGTGTATCGATTGGGTCCGAATCTCTTGCAAGAATTTCAAGGCATTTCCACCATTCCTACCCCGACGGATGTCCGCGATGCCGCCAACAAGCCCCTCTTTTGGAAAGTGGAGGGGGATTATCTGAAGTTGAGTCTATCGTGCCCTTGGCGGTTTGTGAATTTGAACAAGACCTTTCGTCCTTCGTTGGAATTTCCCTCCACGCGTCCTTTGCACGTGTATTGTGATGTAGGGACCAGCAGCATGGTAGGGGGTCGTATCACCGATCTCTTACGAGAAATCAAGTACCAGCCTCAAAACACCACCCACTTTGAACCTCGACATATTCAATATGTCCCAGTACGCAATGAAGTGGTGGAAATCGTGGAAACCCAGATGGCCGAAACCAATGGGGATCTGGTGAAATTTGGCGAAGGGCGTACCCTCCTGACCCTCCACTTTAAAAGGGAAGTCGTGGTGTGAAGAAGAAGACAAAATGTCGTTCTACGTGACGTTACCGAGTCATGCCAACCGACGTGAATTTCCCAACAACCAAGCCAATTCCTTCAAGATTCGTTTACCTCAACCGTTACAGCTCACGGGAGGTGGATGGCAAGTGGGGTTGAGTGCCATTTCCTTACCGGATGCTCGCGTCAATTTGTATGAGTTGGTGAAGAAAAATGGGTACGTCATGGGGGTGTCCTGGGGCCAAACCTATCCCAAACCGGGTGGAAAAGACGGGGAAATGACCTCGCGAGTAGACACCGCGCGAAGCATCATCAATGACGTGAAAGATTTGGATTGGGTGGTGGATGGTGTGAGTTTCATGAAAGCCACCATTGCTCACTTGGAACAACAACGTATGAAAATGGCCATTCAAGGCGGCCGGTTTACCAATGATCAAGGCAAACACACCTACGTCAAGTTCAAGTGGGAAGGCGAGGATCTGCTCATCGACAACACGAATATCTGCCATTGTGGCACCGACACGCCAGCCCTGACCATCTACACCAAGTTGGCTCTCAAGATGGGGTGGTTACGTAAAATTGACAATGTGTTGATTTTGGGTCCAAACTTACAACAAGAATTCATGGGGGATCAAATCCCCAACATGACAAAACCCGCTGACAATGATTGGAACGATGTCACCGACGGTCAGGGGAACGCGGTCTTTTGGACGGTGCGTTCTATTTTACCGGATTATTTACAATTGAGTATGAGTTGTGGGTGGCGTTTCACCAACTTGAATGTAGCATTTCGGGCGGTGGTGGGTGAACCCACACGATCGTTGCACGTGTACTCCGACGTGGCAGGCAGCACTGTGGTGGGCAATCGCGTGACTGATTTGTTGCGTGAAATCCAGTACAAGCGCGAGAAGCACGCGGCAACCTGTATTTTGAACCGTTGCACATTCAATACATGTCTCTTCGTAACGAGGTGGTGGAAATGATTCACGTTCAAGTGGCTGAAACGATTGGTAGAGGAGGAGACTTGGTCAAGTTTGGTGAAGGCCATACCATTGTCACGTTGCACTTCAAAAAGGCATAAAAAAGAGAGACGAGAAGGGAACCCAAGTCAATCATGCCTCCGAAACGACGACGACGACGACGACCACAGCGTCCACAAGAGGGGGAAGGGATCATCGCGGTGATTGCCGGGATTCCTAAAGCCGCTTGGTCCATCACCAAAGGGGTAGAAAAGTTAGCCAAAAAGAATTACCTAAGATCAACGAAGAAACGTATGGAAGAAATGCGAAGTGGGAAACGCAAACGGTGGGCGGGGGAATCGTTTACGTGCAACCTCATGTGAGTATAAAAAGAAAACAAGGGTTGTGAAAACAAACAAACATGCCAAAGACAAGAGTGCGTCGAACGAGACGAAGAAGAAGAAGGCAACGAGGGGGTTTATTCCCCCTGGCCGCCCTCATTCCAGCCTTGATCGCTGGAGGAAAAGCCGTGGCGTTGGGAGCCGCGGGTGGTGCCGCGAGTTACGGGGCTAAAAAAGGGTTGGAAGCCGCTTTTCGGAAAAGAAGACGATGATGACGCTATAAAAAGAGACGAGTCCTGTGACACAAACCAAACGTGAAGACGACACAATGCGTGGGGGAAGTTTGACACGATTTCGGACCGACGAGTGGTATGATCAACAAGGCAAAGGATTGATGACGGATCTGATGCGTGGGGGGTTGCAAGGTCTTATAAGGACGCGAAATCCTTTAAAACTGCCTAGTAATATCAAGAGAGGATTGGAAACGGGTTTGACACGAGGTATCAAACGCAAAGCCGAAGACGTCATTAAAAAAGAAATCACCAAACAAGCCAAGAAAGCGTTGAGTCATAAGAGCGTGAAAGACGCCGTGCGTGTGGCCAGTGCTTTGTTTCCCAAACAAACCAAACGTGCACGTGATATTTTTGGACTGTGAACATGGATCCCGTGCCTTCACGACCTCGACAGATTCGTAGTGATCGAGGGTTGTCTCAATGGGGTGGACTGTATCCATTTTGGAAACTCATGCGACGACAACGTGGTGGATGGTTAAGTCCCGAGGTGATGAGAGTCCCCGGGTTTGATTTGAGACAACGTTTAGCACGACGACGCTATAAAAACCCCTCACGACGACGACGGGGTACCACTCGACGACGACGTTAAACATGCCTGACGTGAGTACGCAAACCGCCCCGGCTAACGAGCGTTCCGAAGGGACCGTCAACCCTGCATTACGGATTTTCAAGGTGCCACCGACCGACATTAGCATCAATGCCTATCGCATGGTCACCATTCAACCCACCACCACGGGTATCAATCCCATGGAATTCATCATTCCAGGGTTGGACGATTTTGTGGATTTGGGACGCAGTTACTTTACCATGGAATTGAGTTTGAAAAAAGATGATAACGGGAACTTGGTGGCCAATCAGAAATTGTGGCCCGTCAATAATTTGGCCCATTCCATCATCAAACAAATTGACTTGCAGTTGAATGGCACGTTGATCAGTCCACAATCTGACACTTATCATTACAAAGCTTACCTGGAAACCTTGCTGAATTATGATCGAGAAGATGGCAAGACTGTGTTAGGACCCCAAGGATGGTTCAATCAAGTGGATTTCCCACCCCAATGGACCAACAACAACACAGACAAAGCAGGAGACCATCTTGACTGGCAAAATCTGAGTGCCAATCACAAAGAGGCCTATGAAGCCTCCGTGGTGGAAACCGCCAAGTATGCTGGAGGTGTGACCCACAGTTTAGTGTTTACCCCGCACCTGGAAGTGTTTCACACTGGCAAACTGTTGGTGCCTGGCATCGAAATCAAGATGAAATTTCATTTCAATGGCCCCAGCCTGTTTTTCAATGGAGTGGCTCTAGCTGGCCGATTGATGGAAGGGGATGTGAAACTACGGTTTCATCTCTGCCAACTGCGTTTGAATGACGCCATCTACCAGAGTTTATCTAGCAAAAGACACAATGAAGGAGAAGTGGCGGCTTACCCGACCGTCCGCAGTGAAATCCGGACCTTCAGCATGCAAAACAACCTGGTCCGCTTTGATATCCCCAACCTGTTTCAAAACAGAATACCTGACCGATTGATTGTGGGGTTGTTGGACAGTCGTGCCTTCAATGGAGATGTGACCCGAGATCCTTTCTGTTTCCAGAAATTTGGTCTGACCTCCATTCGACAGATTGTCAAAGGAGAAGAGTACCCTTATGAAACCCTCCAGTTAGTGCACAACAATGGCACCCGAGATAATCTAGGCTACTTCCGTTTTCTGCAAGCCAGTGGTGCTTGGTGTAAAAAGAAAGGCAACATGGTAGAACTGCTGGATTGGGGCCAAGCTAAAAATTGTACCTTGTACATGTTTGACAATGTGGCCAATGGATGTGCTGACAGTCAAAACCTCAACCCCAAGCAAACAGGCGATTTACAACTGGTCTTGGAATTTGGAGCCGCACCCGGTGTCAATATAACCGTGCTCGTGTATGGAGAATTTGAGAACTTGCTGGAGATTGACAGGAACGGAGCCGTGTTGTATAACATTTACCAACACTAAAGATGGAACATGTGGCCTTGAATAATGTGCAGTTGGATTATTTAGCCCGAGACGACCCGCAATTGAAACCGGTCTTTTACGGGACAGTGGCCTGTGATCGATTACCCAAGAGTCCTGTCAAGACTGCCCCTCAAGGGTACATTGTGAATATCGACCCACACGATCAACCGGGACAACATTGGTTAGCGGTGTGGACCGATGGAAACGTGTGTGAAGTCCTGGACAGTTATGCTTTGCCCATGGACACGTACGTGCAAGCTACCCCGTTACGAGATTGGATTGTCAACCATTGGAAGTATGTGGTGACCAATGGCAAGTCCCTCCAAGCCATTTCAAGCAAGAGTTGTGGTGATTACGCCTTGTTGTACTTGAAAGCCAAAGCCCGTGGACGGACCTTGCAAGATTTTTTAAATGAGTTTTCGGATTATGATTATGTCAGGAATGACCATCAAGCGGGTCAACGCCTTCAACAATTGATTGTAGGTCAAGAAGCCAGATGGTATCAACTTTGTTGTCATCCGTATCATCAATGTAATGCTTAAATAAAAAAGTTCGTTGGAAAAAACGGTGTCGGAGTGGTAGCTCAGTTGGTAGAGCCTTTGGACTTGATCCAGAATAGCGATTGGGTCGTGGGTTCGAGTCCCACCGATTCCAATAAAAAGGTGCCTTTTTTTTTCTAAGGGTAGTATCATCATGCAAACGGGGAAACCGTTTCGTTTTCATACTCCTTCCTCTATCTTGGTGGTGGGTCCTTCGGGATGTGGTAAAACCGTCTTTACGGAAAAACTCTTGGTAGACAACCCAGAGTTGTTTGAAAGTCCCCCGACCGAACGACATTATTGTTATGGGGCCTGGCAAGATCGATTTCGAAGCATGCAAAATCAAGGGATCGTGTTTCACGAAGGCATTCCCGATCATAACGCGTTGGTCCAATGGTTTCCTGAAGGACATGGGGTCCTGGTCTTGGATGATTTAATGGATGAAGGGAGTCACGATAAACGCGTGTTGGATTTATTCACCAAACATTCGCATCATCAAGGGGTGACCGTCCTATACTTGTGCCAAGACATGTTTCCCGTGGGTCGATATGCGAAAAGTATTTCCCGCAATGCCCATTACATTGTAGCGTTCAAGAACCCCCGAGATCAATTAGGGGTACGCAATGTCATGCTTCAATCGTTTCCTACCACTTGGAAAGACACGTTGGAGACATTTCATCAGGCCACCACACGACCGTATGGGTATTTGGTCTTGGATTTACACCCCGCCTCCTCCGATCAACAACGTGTGTTGAGTCACCTGTTAAAAGACGAAGGATGGACTTGCACCTATCAAAAACGACTATAAAGGCACCATTTGAACAGGAAAAAGAGAGCGACCATGGCAGATGATGACCGTCAACCTCCGCAATCGTACGATACCGTGGCCCCTGCGGGGGTTGGGGCGTCCAGCAGCAATCAAATGTCCATAAGCGCCTTCCAAGATTGGTATTTGTCGGGAGACCAAGGTCTTCTCGACGTCCTGCCTCCAATCCAGCCACCCCTCGAGGATCTTGGAGTCCTGGCAGACAGCCTCGCACCTTGCGTCAAGCAGATTTACAACGACGTTTACGGATGCTGTTACAAGATCAAGAACAATTAGCCCAAGGACGTGAAATGTCACCATGACCAATAGCATTGTGACCAGTTATAAACAGGGAGGAGCACCCAGCGTACAAACGTCTTCGTCCCGTGTTTCGCCGTTAGGATGAAAACCGTTGTGTCGTTATTGAATGGATCGAAACATCATGGTATTCCCTTCCCCCCGGAATTATTACAACGCATGGATTCCTTGTATGCCTTTTATCATCAACAATGGTGGTGTTATCGAAAAATGTTGAATCATTACAAGTGTATCAATGCCTTGTTCAATGGCATGGCGTTACTCCTGATGGCTGCCGGCATGATTGCTGGGCCCCTTTTGGAAAACAGTACGTTGGTAGCCTGTTTGGCGGCCGTGGGGACCGTGGTCAAAGGATGGAATGATTTTAAACAATACCGATTTAAAGTGACCATGAGTCGATTTGCGTTTACCACGTATGCCAAAGCCTTGACCGAATTGAAAACCCATGTGCGGGGTGTTCCCTTGGAGGATCTGGAACGATTTTTAATCAAGATGCAAACCTTGGATGATACCATTGTGGATTTCACCCCTCCATTACCCAAACGATGTGTACAAGATTACCATGGTCATTTTGTGTACCAACCCTTGGAAGCCCTATGCTATGTGGACGGATGTCCTCGTCCCTTGAAACCCAAAGACTATTGGATCAATAAAAAGCCCCTCCCTCCTAGTCCCACACTCTTAGAACCATGGCCGTCCAACGACGACGACGCAGAAAAAGGAAACAAAGAGGAGGGGCTTTAATGCGTCGCAAACCCCGTTTGGTGGATAAAATAGCGCATGGCATGAGTATGTTTCTATCAGGCCCAGCGCCCGGGTTCGGACTCGCTTTAGGCAAATTAGGCGGTCAAGCCTTGAAAGGCATTACCGATAATGTACAACATTACCGACGACAACGAGGTGGGGGTTGGTGGCAAGATTTGAAACGCAATACCCGTCAAGGCTATAAAGAGTCGCGAGACGTGATCAAACAAAACAAAGCCCTTCAACGTCTATTGACGAATCGTCCATGGTATCCTTGAGGAGAAGAAGACGACGACGTCGTCGTCAACGAGGCGGTTTTTTAAATCTATTGGTCCCCGCCATGGTAGGATTAGGGAAAGCCGTGGCCTTGGAAACGGATAAACGTATAAAACGCACGATTCAAAAAGCCAACCAACGGTATCGTCACCGATAAAGGATGCAACGTCTTCGACGTCAATTACCGTTTTTACGGTCCATGTTACAAGAAGCCAATGGTTTGAAACGTCAAGAGTTGTTACAACATGCCAATGCCGATCAAATCAATGCTGTGAGTGAATTGGTCTTGAACTTCTTAAAAAACAAGATTCCCGTCACCCCACCCATCCTAGCTAAACTTCAACCCTATAAAATGGTGCTACGTGATTTGGGACGTCGTCAACATTCCGTCAAAAAACGTCGTCAGTGGTTGGTCCAACAAAAAGGACGCGGATTGTTTCAAGGACTTCACGAGGTGTTATGTCAATGTGCTCGACCGACCCGTTAACCCTGGCCACGTGGATCACTCTATTACAAGAGGCCAATCGGGCCACCGACAAGTGGAAAGACGAGTGTTCTTATTGGAAGCATAAATATCACCTGTTGTATCGAGAGTACCAACACATCTTAAAGGCCCGTCTTTGTGAGAGCTGTCGTGTTGTGGAAGACGGGGAACTTTGTCCCGACTGTAGTCAACCATGGACGAGGTCTACATGATTCCCCAAAAGGACTTGGAACAACTCATTCAATATTACAAAGGACAACTCACGGAAAATGCTTTGTTGAACAAAGCCGCGACGCTCGCCGCCAAAAAACATGTGTTGTTAGCCAATCCCCAATTGCCTCCAGCCCTGGTCAATGCCCAAACTAAACCGTTGAGTCAAGAATTAATCAAGTTAACCAAACGCATTCGTCAATTTCCCGGAGGCGTGGGTGTAGGGGCGCCGGGTGGCCCACCAGGCGAAGAAGGTGAGGAAGAAGCCGGGGATTTGGTGACGGGACCCGTGGAACAATGGTTGAAGCGCATGATAAAAGGCAGCCCGTCGACCCCCAAACCACCCATTACCCCTGCAACCAAGAAAGGCAAAGGAGCAGCCACCACCAGTAAAATTCCCATTGTCAAGAAAGGGAGCCCATCCACCAGTCGAGGGGATACCCGGTCGCGTTTAGAAGCCATTCGAGAACAGCGCAAGACCTTGGAAAAAAAGTTAGCCGAGAGTCGCAAAGGCAAAGCACCCGCCCGAGAAGTGGAACGATTGAAACCCTTACCTGGTTGGGAAGATTGGGCCCAAGGTAAAAAGTTACGACGTCGATTGGATTACGACGACAGTGACTAAAAAAGATGCCCACCAAGAGGAGAAGGGGTATCAAGCGGAAACGCACCCAACGAGGAGGGGCCTTGGATGTCCAAAAATGGATTGCTAAAACCGGCAAAGAATTTCATTGGCCCGGTTATCAGTACATGGGTCCTGGCACCCATTTGGCCAAACGTCTGAAACGTGGGGATCCCGGCATCAATCGCTTGGATCAGATTGCTAAGCAACACGACATTGATTACAGCCGTGCCAAGAATTTGCAAGATAAATGGAAAGCCGATACGAAGATGATCCAAGCCATTGATCGATTACCCGGCAAGAAAACCAAGACGGAACGCGTGGTCAAAAAAATCATGCAAGCCAAGAAACGTTTAAAATTGTAATTGAATGGCACACCAAGCCGTACCATGTTGAGTAAACAATAAAAACAAATGAAAATGTCAATCACTGTCTCTTTTTTTTTCCTCCAACCCTTTCATTCCTATGCAAACGTTCTGTCACAACGGTACCTGGCTCTGGAAGCCCGTGGCTGCGCCCGTCGTTGCTCTTCTTTGGCCCTGAGCTCCGTCAATTCGTCAAAGTCATCGTCGTTTTCTTGGTCTGTCGTGGGGCGCGGCGTTTCGTACCGTGGCAGGTGCAGCGGCAGGTTTGTTTTTTTTTGGGAGGCATCGGGAGAGGGCGGCAGTGCTGGCGCTGGTGTTAGAGGGCGCTTGAACTCGTACCGCCAGTAGTCGCAACAAAAATCCAGGCCCTCGATAAACCACCCTGTGGTCAGCTGTGGGTAATGGCCCGGGGTCCAATGTTGCTTCACGTAGGTGGCTCGTGCTGCCTGGGCTGCCTGGGCTGCCTGTTTCAACCGTGCTCTCTCCTCCTCTAATTCTTCTCCAAACTGTGTGACCCCCCGGTCGAGCACCCACTCCTTCTTCACTTCAGATAAAATTTCGTCCACTTGGAATGCCTCAAATTCTTCCAATAATTCGTCTAGACAAGAGGCCATGTTGAGAGGATCCACCCCGAGGTTCGATCTCTTTTATAGTGTCTCATTCGTTCCCCGCGAGGCCTGATGGGACTAACTTGGTGCCTTGCTTGGTGATTGGTTCATGCCCTTCTCCCACGTGACCTTTTTTTCTCTATAAAAAACGAGCACCGACCTCCAGCTAGTTCATCTGATCATGACCTCTCGCCCGCCAAGACCAATTGGCTTTGCTAGGTCTCGATACCTTAGACTCTGAGAAAGAAGACACAAACCTGTTATGTCCTGAAGAGATGGGAGACAGCGAGGAAGATGACTTGTGCAATGACCTCCTCGATCATTTGGAACGCCAACACGCGTTTCAAACAAACCTCCTTCAGCAAAGTGGTGGTGGTGCCTTGGATGGTGCGGAGGGCGCCTTCGAGTTTCAGTTGGACAATTATGTCGATCGTAAGAGTAGCCGTCTGGGTGTTCGTGAACGTCATTTCAATACCCGTTTACGCCAAAGGGGGAACTTAATTCCAGATGAAAACATTACTCAAGCACTTCAAGATGGTTTACGTCGAGCGGTGGATCAAGTGTTAACCACCACTCCCAACCTGCACGATCAAGATCGACTCTATTTTACCATCGGTTCCGACCGTCTCCACAATAATTTTCAAGGATGGGGATTACGTGCTGGTGAATGGCGTGAAGGAGGTGAACGTTTGGATGCCCTCTTTGATCGATTGGCCCAAGCCCTCAACAGCAACGAACAATTTGAAATGGACGATTCCTTTCAATTGTCCATCACCCAAGTCCATCATGCACCTCAGGGAACCGGACGAAAACGCAGTACCAAGCCGGGCCACCCAACCCTTGAAGTGCTGACGGCGCGGTCACGGTCCGTTATCCGCATCCAAAATAGAGATGAGCTCTGTTGTGCTCGGGCCCTCGTCACTGCTAAAGCTCGCCTGGACCAACACCCGAAATGGGAATCGATTCGACACGGTAGGAAAATCCAAAAAGAATTGGCTCTGTTGCTCCATCACGAAGCCAAGGTGCCCTTGGGTCCTTGCAGCTACGATGCCTTGACGGCCTTCAGTGCCGCCCCGTCCCTTGCCAATTACCAGATCATTCTGGTGGACGCCCATCGCTCGTTCCATATCACCACCTTTGGAGGCACCCAAGACAAACCATTGATTTTGCTCCACGACCATGGCCATTACGATGTCATTACCCGTTTGCCAGGGTTTTTCGGGTCTAGTTATGTGTGTGGCCACTGTTGGAAACCCTATAACACCCAGGGAGGGCATCGATGCGACAAAAAACGACTTTGCGGAGCCTGTCGTCAAAAAGATTGCCCCGATTTCCAGGCAGCTTACCCAAGAGGCCTCAAAGCGACCCAACGTTGCCACACTTGTCATCGCGACTTTTTCGGAGACACTTGTTTCCAAACACATCTGGCTGTTGACCAGGCGGGCAAACCCACCACCAACCCACAGTCCACCGTGTGCTTTCTTCGCAGGCGATGCCCCTCCTGCCGAAAGCAGGAGGTAGGGGTAGAAAGAATTCAAAGGCATCAATGCTGGCACATAGATTGTCCTTCCTGCCATGAGTACGTGGACGCCCAGACTCATCTATGTTTTATTCAACGAGCCCCAAAGCCTCAAGAAGAGAAAAAGAAGAAGAGAAAGAAGAAACGTCAAGGGGGTCCTCGCGCCAAACGAGGGGCCGCGGCTGCGGGACTTCAAACCCCCAATGCACCGGAGGAGGAGGAGCAAGAAGACGATGTGGACGACCTGCCACCCTTGCACGTGTTTTTTGACATTGAAGCCATGCAACCCCACCAACAACACATCGCTAATCTCATCGTGGCCGAAACCGAAGACGACGACGACCCCGTGCATTTCCCAGGCGAATATTGTACCAGAGATTTTCTCGAATGGTTGGATACCCTCACGTTGAACGACACCCGACAAGTCAATGTGATGGCTCATAATTTCCAAGGGTACGATGGGTACTTTGTGGTTCATCAATACCATAGTGACAACTGGATCGTCGGACAGCTGCGGAACGGATGTAAACTCTTACAAGTCCAACACGATCGTATCCGTTTCATCGATTCTCTCAGTTTCTTCCAGATGCCTTTGTCGGCCTTTCCCAAAACCTTTGGATTGACAGAATTGAAAAAAGGTTACTTCCCACACAAGTTCAACCTCCCCGAGCATCAAAACTACGTGGGCATCGTCCCGGCTCTCGATTACTACATGCCTGAAACCATGTCTCCCGAAGGCAAGCAAGCCTTGGAAAAGTGGCATCAAGAGCAACGCGATAAGGAGGTGGTCTTTGATTTCCAGAAAGAATTGATCGCGTACTGTGAATCAGATGTGCGTCTCTTGAAACAAGGATGTCTCACCTTCAAACGATTGTTTGAAGCTCAAGCGGGTTTCAACCCCTTCGATCAAATCACCATTGCTTCCGCCTGCAACCGGGATCTACGCATGAACCGGATGATCCCCAACAGCATTGCCAGTGAACCCGTCCGTGGTTGGAAGAACCGTATAAACCATTCCAATGTGGCCATCCAATGGCTAACCTGGTGTGCCCAACAACAGCCCCAGGACATTCAACACGCGGGCAATGCCGGTGAGGTTCGCATCCCAGCCGTGGGGTTCGTGGATGGTTACTGCCACGACACCCAGACCGTGTACGAATTTCAAGGTTGTTTCACCCATGGATGTCCCACCTGCTATCCAAACCGCCACGAAAAACATGTGCGTCACTATGATCGAACCATGCAAGATGTCTACGAAACCTCGCAACACAAGGTCCAACAGCTTAGAGAACAAGGGTACACTGTGGTCCAAATATGGGGGTGCGAATGGAAACGTCTCAAAGAAACCAACCCAGAGATCCAATCCTTCGTCGACAACCTGGACTTCAACGACCCCCTCAACCCTCGTGACGCTTTCTGTGGAGGTCGTACCAATGCTATCAAGTTGTACCACCATGTCACTCCCAGCCAAAAGATCCATTACATTGATGTCACCTCCTTGTACCCTTGGGTCAACAAAACCTGTGTTTACCCCAAAGGTCATCCTGAATTCATTTCCCAACCGGGTCACACCGACATCCAACAGTACTTTGGTCTCATCCAATGCAAAGTCCTCCCTCCACGTGCCTTGTACCATCCCGTACTGCCTTACCGCCATGAGAGCAAACTCACCTTTCCCCTCTGTGCCACCTGTGTCAAAGAAGAAATGGCAAAACCTCTTCGGGAGAGATCCGCTCAGTGCGACCACACCGACGAACAACGCGTCCTGACCGGGACATGGTGCAGCCCGGAATTGTCTAAAGCGGTGGACTTAGGATACCAAGTCCAGTACATCAACGAAGTCTGGCATTTTCACGAGACCTGTGAAGGACTGTTCCGAGACTACGTCAACACTTGGTTGAAAATCAAGCAAGAAGCTAGTGGGTGGCCATCGTGGGTCGGAGACGACGAAACCAAGCGACTACAATACATCCAAGAGTACTTCGAACATGAAGGCATCCGGTTGGACTACAATAACATCAAGAAGAATCCTGGTCTCCGCACCTTAGCCAAAATGATGCTCAATTCCATGTGGGGCAAGTTTGGACAACGGCTCAACAAGACCCAAGTCCAAGAATTTGATGATCCCAAAGCCTTTCACAGTTTCCTAGATACCTCCACCTTGGACGTACGTCACGTCTCCGTGATGAATGACCAAATGGTGGAGGTACTCTACCAGTACCAAGAGGAAGACATCCCCGTCTCCCCAAACCTCAACATCTTTGTGGCTTGTTTCACTACCTGTTGGGCTCGACTCCGTCTCTATGCTGCGTTGGAACAATTGGGGGAACGGGTCTTGTACTATGACACCGACTCCGTGGTTTATCTGGAAGACGAGGGTCAATCCAACCCAGTCTTGGGGGATTACCTCGGCGAGTTCACCTCTGAATTGGATCCCGACGACTACATTAAAGAATTTGTGTCAGGCGGACCCAAAAATTATGGCTACCAAACCAAACATGGCCACGTCGAACGTAAAGTCAGAGGATTCCGTCTGAACAGCGAAGGCAAGAGCCAGTTGAATTATGACGTCATGCGCCAGAACGTCCTGGACGAAATCCAAAACCCTCAAAAGAAACCGCGTCAAACTCTAGTCACCAAAACGCATCAGATTGTGCGCGATCCCAAACACTACCAACTCTACACCTTTCCGGATTACAAGCGTTACCAGTTGGTGTACGACAAGAGAGTCATTGATCCTGCCACCTTTCAAACCTACCCTTACGGATATCGAGCCGCCTGCCAAGACACACCTTCACCCTGTTGATGCGCGTGTGACCACACCCAAGGAAAAGGATTAAAAAGTCATTGATTTCAACATGGCGTCTTTTTTTATCTGATCTGAGCCCGCGATCCCCATTTTCCCCCGACTGGTCAGCGGTTTCCCACCCTAGCCAGAGGGCTATTTACCTACGTCATGTAAGCGTCACGAAATGTCCTCTCTTTTCTGATCGGAGCCCGCCATCCCTTTTTCCCTATGTATTCCCTATGTATTCCCTATGTATTCCCTATGTATTACCCTATGTATTCCCTATGTATTCCCTATGTATTCCCTATGTCATTGTCCTCTCTTTTCTGATCTGAGCCCGCGATCCTTTTTTTTCCAACAAGGGTCAGCGGTTTCCCAACAAAAATCACATGACCTCCATCCGCCATCTTGAATGAGCCCGCGATCCTTTTTCATCACTGGTCAGCGGTTTCCCACCCTAGCCAGAGGGCTATTTACCTACGTCATGTAAGCGTCACGAAATGTCCTCTCTTTTCTGATCGGAGCCCACGATCCCTTTTTCCCTCCTGGTCTGCTGGTAGGTGAAATAACCCAAGTCATGCGCATGCGTCCATGTTTTTTCTTTTTTTTGTGTACCACAAGGCCAGGATGGTCTTTCTCTTGTCATATCACCCAACCCAAAACATCCTCCCAAGATCTACCCGGTATCGATTTTCCTTCTCTTCATTGGTGCAAGCGAGACGATATTCGAGATCCCTGCAACATTTGCGGACAAGTCTTACCCATCAACACTGATACCACCTGGAAATATCAACCCTGTCCAAGTTGTCTTGAGGCCGGTTGCAGTATCCCACCCGACGAAACTTGTTGCGGTCAATGTCCTCTCAGTCGAGCCCACACGGTTGTGGCGCCAGAACCACTTGAAAAAAAGAACTGAGTTGTTGTTGTTGTTATTATTAAACACAATATTGAAAAGAAACTCTCTGTCTCGTTTTTTGGCTCTTATAACCCTCAAACCACTCAGCGGTTTCCCTCCAAACCACGTGACACCATTACGTCACCACTTCCGGTCACGTGACTACACACCACCAACCTCAAAGTGACCTTTGACCCCTTCTCTTATTGGTTCATTCCTTTGACCGTGATCACATGATAAAAAGGAATGGCACTAGTCTCTTATTGGTTTAAAAAGTGAGGGGGGTAGGCCTTTTTCATTCAATGACCCATATCGCCTACCCATACTACTTGGAGCAAAACCATTTACCTATAATAAGAGAAAGACCATCCTGACCTTGTGGTACCATAAAAACATGGACGCATGCGCGTGGCTCAACTTCGGTTATTTCACCTACTATTCACCAGGGGATCCCCGCGTCCCCTGCCCTGGCCCCGGCCCCAATCCCCCTATGGTCTGCGGGTTTATCCCTTCCTTAGCAACCACCCTAGCAACCCCCCACAACATCAAAACGAGGCAAACCACCCCTAGTGAGCCCACTTTACTACTCTCAAGCTTCCACATGTCAGATAGCCTTTGCAAATTATTGCTTACTTTCAGACATTATGTTTATAATTAATATATAGATTTAGCCAAGCCTAAAAGCGGAGCTCCACATCTCTCTTTCATGCTTATTGGCCCGTAAAATACAGTAAATTTTAGTTGTGCAGTTATTCCCCAAGAGGTGAAAAACAGCAAAGGAAAGCATGCAGACCGCTGACGAAACTGTGAATTGGCTTATTTTTCTTCAAAGAGAAGACTTCAGCACGACTTTCACCGAAAGTTCTTCCTGTAGCATTCTTTCGAAAGCTAGCTTATTAAGTTCAAGAAGAGTACTTGTAAAACTACAATTCCTAAAAAAAAAAAAACCACTTAAGTTGCTCCCGGTAGCGTCTCGACAGACTTTTCCATACAAATACACATTTCTCACTGATTCCAATACATCCCTCTGGCTGTTTAGTTCTGTTAACCAAGAAACATTTCTCGAAATCTATCTTGCTAAAATAAATAATACTTTTTCCGGCATCAAACCGTTTACTGACAAAAATTATCCAAAAAATGATTTCGGAAACATTTAAGCACACGCATAATTATCAAGAGAAAATGGCACAAGTTTCTCAACCGCGAAGTATTAGTCGGACACTTTCAAGAACACACCCTAAACTAATTTTAGGAAGCTTTTAGAGTCTCGTTTTAGACACAACAGACTTAAACCGAGAAATGCTTTGCTTATAGTTGCTTAAATAAAGATTTCATTTCGATCTGTAACTAAAGATGCACTGAAATGGCTTAGCGGTGAAAAGCAAAACGAACACGAAAACATGCCACACTGAACTCACTCACTGAAACGGCGATTCTATGTTTAGTCGCTAAATTGGGACAAAAATGTTATTCACTTCAAATGAAGAAACTAATGTATAAAAATATGACAATATTAGAAAGATAAAATATTCCACAACTGAACAAAAAACATAAGGAGCTTTACACTAAAACTATAAACTTAAAAATGACGACAGAGCGACTCTTCAGGCGTTGAATACTAAATTACGAATTAGTCAAAACAACTCACTATGCGTTGCCGAAGAAAAACAACCATCATTGAAAAAACAACACAGACTCAGTATAGAATAGTCACGATTTCCATTTTTCGAATAAACTACACTAGAATTGCTCGAGAAAATTATTGAAAATTACGCACTAAAGTTCAAAAGGGAATTGAGCCTAATAACAGATTGCTCGCTAATGAAAATTCCTTTATTAATGAATAAACACAGAAAAAGGGACAAGAAACCTTCAAAAACATGAAATGTCATTCACATACGAAGCACTTGTTTGCCTAGGAAAGCAAAGTGCATTCAATTTTCCCCTCGACTGAAGTTACTCGCAAGCCGGCAAACGGGAACTACAAGGTAATTTCACAGCCATTTTAAACAAGTTTTTAAAACATTTCAAGAAAATTACCGTTATTTACTAAAGTCGCTCAATTAAACAAATTTTACAATGTAAATCCACAATCAAATCTGTAATTTACTTTACCACTGAACTGAAAGAAGGACTTGAAACTCTAAACGAAAGTCGCCCGATTCTTTCCAGATCTCCTTAGTTAGCTTTAAAAAAAGCAAAGTATGTCCTCGAATAAGGATTTCTTGCCTTCAAGCTCTCCAATGTCTTCCATATGCGCCATCGAGATTGAAGCAATCCTTTTCCTTTCATGATGAACTGTTACAAGTCTTCATTCCAAGAATGTCTTACAATTATCGTATTGATAATCGAGCGTACGAGGAACCAGCCGCCATATTGTTTACATCATCTAAAAGAAAAGATTGCATTCCGCCTCCCCCGGTCGGGTTGTCTTGGGACTCCCCTCACCCTCCCCCAGAGTCTGTACGGGCGGGCGAGTGGGCGGACGTACGCTGACGTCAGAACCAAAATTTTTCGGATCAACGGGTTACCAAATTTGCTTACCCATGGTGCTCCGCGAGCTCCGCTATGAATGTTTTGTACAATGCTTTTCCCTTTCTGTTACAGAGTTTGGAGACTTTGGATAATGGGAAGCCATTCAGTGATTCTTTTAACATTGACGTGAACATGGTTATAAAGTGTCTGCGATATTATGCTGGATGGACTGATAAAGTTCATGGCAAGACAATTCCTATTGGTTAGCCTAGATTTCTAGATAATTTTGTGATATGGAAAGGCATACGTTAGCTACTTTGTTCCAAAAGCATTCGATTTCTTTAGTCACAAAGTCTTCTTCTCCTTGGTCAAAGTCAATATAGTATAAAATCAATGGCTAAACCTGTGAGAGCCAGCGATTTTGTCTTTCTTTGCATATGGATTTCTTTTTTAACTTTCCCATATGAAGAAGGAAGGTTGTCGTTTTCCAAGGGATGGGTCTTTTGTGGACGATTGTCCAGATTAATGCTAGCTGGCCCCTTTAAACCATGTTTTGATGACGACAGGGCTATACTCAACACTACAAGATTGAGAAAGGACGATAATCCTTAAACCTGATTGGACAAAAGGTCCCCTGAGCACACATACAAAGCACACAAACACATCGATTGAGCAAAAAATGAAAAATGTTATCTTATCTCAAATAAAGGTACATTTAATTGAAGTAAGGCACTGACCGCATTACCAACTGCCCGGCATGACAAAACGAACAGATTTACTGATACTAATATTTGCCACTCACCTGGTTTCATTGCATGCTATTTGTAATGTGATCACTGCAAAACGTCACTATCGGCAAACATTTTCTTTTTCTCGCGAAGCTAATAGCGTGATCTAAATCCTTTCAGATGGTGATTACCTATGTTATACACGCCATGAACCAGTTGGTGTTGTTGGGCAGGTGATTCCTTGGAACTTTCCTTTGTTGATGCAAGCATGGAAACTTGGTCGTGCCCTGGCGACTGGAAATGTTGTCTTTATGAAGCCCGCAGAGCAAACACCTCTTACTGCTTTGTATGGGGCCTCGCTCGTCGCTGAGGTAGGATTGAAATTGTACTCGTACGTTATTGCCATGAGGTATCGATCGCATAAAGTGATAAAATGAATGATGGAGGTTTTGTGTATATCATTTTGTAGGCTGGTTTCCCACCTGGAGTTGTGAATATTGTGCCAGGCTATGGACCAACAGCAGGGATGGCAATCGCAGAGCACATGGAAGTTGACAAGATTGCCTTCACTGGCTCCACTGAGGTATTGTAGAAATTATTTAAAGCTTTTGCATCTCTTCTACTTCAAAACTTCTACCTGAAAAAGAACAGCAGACAATCAAGGGGGTAGGGGACAAGTCATGGACAAGTGTTTGACTTGCCAGTCCACCAAGGCGCATTGAAACCTCCAAGAGCTTTGTGCTAAAAGACGAGACACTTGAACCACTAGGGAAACATAATAGAATGATAAGGGGGAGGGAGAGGCGTAGCGGGACTACCCTACGATTGATCCTTCAACTTGCCGAGCTGCAACTTGCTCTCCGCAAACCCATTCCCAACAGATTCGCCTCTAGGTAAGATGAAAACCCACCTGTGTAGACAAAATAAAGGAGGATTTTCATTATATATGTAGAAAACCCTGATGTCCGAAAGGCTTTCAAATAACTTGAATTGAACTTTACCGGGAAGTCTTGAAAGTGACGACTCTCAAAGCAGTGTTCTCGCGACGCCAATGTTAACATCCAATAGTCAATAACCCTTAAGTAACGTCAAACTATGCCCTTGCAGGAAGTTGAAAAGTTCATTTGATCACAGCCGGATCACTACTGACGAAAAGTGTTGATCTGTCGAAAATGGCGATCTCAAACGTAAATTGCCTCTTTGCTAGTGCGTAAAACAATGTGGATAAGAATGCATTATATCAATACTGACAAGCTTTGATTACACTTGCCGTCTGAGACTCTGATGAATGATGTAAACTGCTCGGACACAGAAGACTGTTGTCGAATTTGGTTGGGAGAGCTTCTTATAAATGCCTTTTCACGTTGTAAACATGGACCAGAAGCCTCGGATACCCCTTTGCCGGGGTAATCGACTGTGTTATATCAGACTATTTTGGTTTGTACAGGTTGGCCATTTAATCCAACAAGCATCAGGTAGATCAAACTTGAAGAACACCACCTTAGAGCTAGGAGGCAAGAGTCCTAACATTGTGTTTGCCGATTCCAATCTTGACGACGCTGTCAACCAGAGCCACTTCGGGCTCTTCTTTAACCAAGGTCAGTGCTGCTGTGCCGGAAGTCGCTGTTTTGTGGAAGAACCAATTTACGACGAGTTTGTGAAAAGAAGCGTGGAAAGAGCCCAGAGTCGAGTGGTGGGTAACCCGTTTGATCTCAAGACAGAGCAAGGACCACAGGTACTGCGTATTGCTTGTAAGGCAGCAGTTAAATTAGCAAGGTTGAGGAATTGTTCAAGAATACCCGAATAAACAGCCTATAAATTCAGACCTTTGGGTTTTGAAAGTGTAGATGGCCATTGATGACGGTACACTTGGTAACGTTTGAAACTTACCGTTCAGATATACACACACACATGGTATTTTAGCGTCCTGCAGACTTGACAAGCAAGGTCTCCAGGAACACAATAGCTAGTTAGCTGGTACTCGGCAAAAAAGTGAAAAAGTAAATGATTATCAGTGGGTTAGTTCACTTTAAATGTTCAACAAGCAACAATTTTGTTTACAGCTGTAAAATCCCTCCCAATTCAGTTTGAGGTGAGCGCATCCACTTCCTCTGAAATACGGATTTAGGAAGGAGGAAAACCGGAGAACCAGCGAAAAACCCTCGAAGCAAACACGAGAACCATCAACAAACAAACTCAACAAACTACCATAAACATAACCAACGACGAGGTTCAAACCTGGGGTTGAGCCAAGTGGTGGGGTGAGCCAAGGGTTTGTATCTAGGAAGGTTAGTGTCAGCATTTGATGTTTCCTATTTTTAAGGTGGATGATGAGCAATTCGGCAAGGTTATGTCATATATAGAAAGTGGGAGAAAGGAAGGTGCAAGGTGGTGGGGGGCAGCATGGCGACAAGGGATACTTCATACAGCCCACGGTGTTCTCCGACGTCCAGGATGGTATGGCCATTGCGAAAGAGGAGGTTCGTTGCTCGTTTTAAAAATTGTTTCCACAAAACTAACGTTAGCCTGAGAAAACAGTCGACGCTTTGCGAGGTCGACACTTGAGCCCTCGCAAGCGAGGGAATTTTGTTTCAACCAATCAGAAGCACTATCCAGATCTGGGTAGTAAACGTCATCAGTATGGAATTTTACTCTGACGTCGTTTTGCGAGGGCTCAAGTGGCGACCTCGCGAAACGTCGGCTGTTTTCTCAGGCTAAACTGACCAAAGTTCTTCCTCACAAAAGCAGTCAGTAGGGCTACAAAAGAACTCAGCGCTAAACGTGAGATTGCTTAGTTCAGACTTTGCTTAGTTCAGTTAGATTTTTCGCAGGCATCCATAATCACTTCGTTTCGGTAACGTATCGACCAAGGAAAGTAAGAGGGCCAAGGAAGGAGGGAAAGGAAAGGTGTCCACGTGAGGTGGGGGGGGGGGGTACAGAAGGGAGGGGTTGTTCAGGTCAGCTCTTACGCAAAATAAAACAGTTAAAACAAAACAGTTTTTTCACGTAAATTCCAGTTCATCATCTTTCACTACATTTTGCTAATTGGCTACAAAATCACATTTCGCGGCAATGAAAATCACTTAGTTCTCACTTCACGGGAAATGAAATGGTTAACCAGAGGGAAAACGCGAGAAATGTTTTGTTTGATTTGCCAAGCAACGACGCCTTAATTCGCTGAGGTTATTTAAATTGTTTTTAAATGACCTATAACCATAGCTGTTAACTAAGGTCTTGATGTCTGTTATTATCTTCGCTAGATTTTTGGGCCTGTGATGCAAATCTTGAAGTTCAAGGACATGAATGAACTAATTGAAAGAGCCAACAATACCATATATGGCCTGGCAGCGTCTGTGTTCACTAACGACATCGACAAGATGAATAACATTACATCCAGCATACGTGCTGGTGTTGTGTGGTAAGTCAGCACAGGTCTATACCCCACCGATTTGCCTTTTTTGTTTGTTTGTTTGTTTGTTTGTTTATTTTCTTATTGCTTTAGTGAATAGCGGGCAACTTCTTTTATCTCTTTTGTCGATAAACTTTGACAAGTTTTTTTTTTTCCTTTGGCAGACCATGTCTGAGTAGCCTTAACTGAGCTTCATTTTGGCATGCTCTTTTTGAAGCTAAACAAACATTTATATCAGCTTTCTTTCTTAAGGGTCCTGCTATAGATTAGCACTTGAGTAAAAACTTGCAAGAAGCTTGAGAAGTGACTGGAGTCCAAAGGAAATAGGGCTCGTAACGTGGACCCTAAAAGTAATTAACTTTTGACAGACTTTTGCCTGCATGTCTTGAAACACTCCCAAGGCTCATATCTTATACGAAGGTCTCAGACGGCGATGTCTCAGTCCATCAAACCCCAAAGTTAGTTTGTCGTCTCTCTGTTATTTTTGTTTGTTTTAATTTTCGCCTAATGCTGTTAAATTCCTTTGGTTAACTTTCAGGGTTAACTGCTACGATGTTTTGGATGCTCAGGCTCCGTTTGGCGGCTTCAAAATGTCTGGAGTAGGAAGAGAGCTGTGAGTTAATTTTTAGTGTCTCGTGGTTTCCTGGTAGACGATCCTTAGTAATCAGTTTTTCACTACAAAGCACTACAACCTTCCCTACAAGTAGTTAGGAAAGTCTGTAAAAGATAGACTATTTTAGAGTTCAGATCAGAAACATTTTAAAATTGCACACGGGGGCGTTTTAATACCCCGCCTTCCTCTCCCTTTCGAGGTTGCACCTTTGCTGACCGATCTCGTGCCAGCTAATTCATTCGTCATTCAACACTGCAAAAAGGGGAAGGAGGGATGGGGGAATCTAAATGAGAGGGAAATGTAGCAAGCTTCCAACTCTTCTGGCGATTGTTGAAGTTCCTTTTTGTTTGGTACAGGGTTGCGTTTACCCCGTGGAAGGAAAAAAAAACAAAATAGATAAAATACTCGCCCCTCTTTCCCGTACCGTGGAGTGGTAGTGTAGTGGTAAGCGCGTCGATCTTTCTATCGGAAGATGGAAGGGTTGCTGTTTGAAGGCTAGGTTGGTCTATGCAGTATCGTGCTGTTTTATTAATTGGACAAGAAACTTAACTCCACATTGCCTCTCTCCGCCCAGATATATGTAAATGGTTTAACACCACCATAAAGCATTCTGAGGGTAAGCCATAGAATGCTTCATGCTACAGTAACCGGGTTAAGCTCCGGCCGTACAGACCACCTAGACACGGCGTAAGACTTCAGTTTGTATTTTCCATATATTGCTTCAATTACGTTTCAGTCTCAGTGAAGAGAAGGTTTTAGTTTTGTGAGATGACTTTCGACTTTCGAGTAGCTGTTTTGTCTCTCAACGTAGATTTGCATTGCACGGTACTATACATTATACTTGCGCCGAGTTCACTGAGTTATTTATTGTTCTTTAGGGGTGAATATGGACTGCAGCAGTACTCGGAGGTCAAAACGGTAAGTGTTGAATTTTAAGGAAGGAGAGGACTAAGTGAATAACTGCCGTGCGATTTGCCATTATGTTATACAATCTAAAACGCGTTTCCAAAGTTTGAAAATGTGACTGATCCTTGGCCTTAGCAAATTTTCATTGTTGAGTGAGGAGATGAACCTGGCATTAATCTCAAAATACCCGGCAGTTGTTAAATGAACTAAGAAAAATGCATTTTATTTTACAAAACATTCAGAATTGAACAGTATCAGTGGAAAGAGCAGATTCACAGATTCGTCCTTATCCCTTACAGTTAAGAGGTCCTCGTACTCACAATGAACAACACCATAGAAAAGTAATTCTCCCCATAAAAAAAAAGTTAGAACCACCTTATACAGCATAAAAGTAAGCCATCATATAGAGACTACTGTTAACACCACAGAAAAGATCTACCCAGAATCTTTCATGGTTTGTGCAGGCGTTAATAATTTATACGCATGGCCTGAATTTGTTCTTTGTTCTTTGTTTTGTTTTGGTAGATAACGATCAAGCTCCCGCAGAAGAACGCTTAAACAAACAGACGAGTTTAGCGCCTATATTAAACCAAACAAACTTTCAACATTGTCATTAGAGTGTATAAACAACATGTCTTTACCTTGTAAGCTTTAGCCAAACGAGAGGGAGATCCAGAGAGGTCTGCAAGAGTTTAAACCGCTTGAAAAAGGAGGGGAGAGGAACGGGCAGGTAAATATCTCATCTCCCTATTTTTTAACTCATTTTTCTCCCTCCTCCCTAATTTTTTTGGCCGTTTCTCCCTCCTCCCTGATTTTTCACCTTTCTCCCTGATTAGTGCTTTAACGGGTAAATATGACGTAACACTACACTTGCAGTCTAAACTCCTTTCAATATTATCACTTTACTAAAAGAACTTTGTGCTCTTTGAAGACTTTGAATACCTACAGACAGCTTACTTTGGTAGTACGTAAAATGACTGGCCAAGCACGACTCCCGCTAGTCGCTTAAGTTATTCTAGCCTTCAAAATAGTATTAAGAGCTTTGTGAGTACATTCGCAACAGCTTTGTCCCTTTGATCAGGATGATCTGAAGGCGACACAACTGTGTCGGTAAATTGTGTGGTTGACCTTTTAATCAAGAGAGTACACAAGCTGTGATATAAACTGTTTGGAGGGTTTATGTTACGTTCTTAGAGCCGTTTTAGTCTGTGCTGTTGTGCGTGCTAGCTCTTTGGCAATTCGTTAGCTTTTTGGGCTCAGATCAATTGCAAGATTTCTTAACATGTCGGCCGCTTAAAAGAGTGATGTTTTCTGAAAGGATCCCAAGTTTCTAAGTCCGTGATTAGATGTCTGCTTGCGGTTATGTGCAAGACATGTAACTTTCTTTATCGCGGATGAGGTATAGAGTCTCTAAAGGATCCAAGTTATTCTGAGACTATTGCAGTCTCCTTTGATCATGTGGAAGCTACGGCTTCTTGCACTGTCGTTTTAACTCCACTTTCATGGTTGTGGTTCTAGAAATAGAATTGCTTGGAGTTAAAACATTGCACCTCCATTGTCCTGTGGCATCACTAGCATCCAACAGATACATCTCCAACAGTTTAATTGCGCTTAGCAATTCTGAAAGAGATTATTGTTTCATCTTCCTGTGACGGTCTGTTTGTAAATCGTACACGATTTTCTAAACCTCCATTTGTTAAACTTGCAGCAGTTAAAATGCTGGTTCGAAAGACTCAAGGATGCTTCACGTGAATAGGCTGTGTATTTCTCAAGCAAGACTCGAGTTTCGGTTCTTCAGTGAACCTCATCAGTTGCTCCTATGGTAAAGTCTCGTGGAATGATTTAGAATCATTCTGTTGAAACACGTGTTGTTCGCCGCTTATGTACTGCAAGGAGGATCGAATGTTCTGCTTTCTCATTGGCTCGTTTTATTTTGACCAATCGGGCAAATCTCATTTCGATCCACGTTAAGTTGTGTTTTTCTGGAAGGCTTTTTATCGTTTTTTTGAGCATCTAAGCTCTCCTCGGACGCGAAAAGTAGTTTAGCTAAGGTCATACGAGGGTAGTATGTAAAATGACAGGCCAAACACGACTCCCACTTGTCGCATAAGTTAATCTAGCCTCCAAAATAGAGCTTTCTGAGTACCTTCGCAACAGCTTTGTCCCTTTGATCAAGATGATCTGAAGGCGACACAACTGTGTCGGTAAATTGTGTGGTTGACCTTTTGATCAAGAGAAGTGCGAAAATCTTGTAACAAGAGACCATTCATAATACCGCAAACACCTGAGCTTACGGGCTCAAAATAGTCTTGGATACCCAGGGTCTACCCAGTCTTCTCTCGATATAATTGTTTAGCGGGTCCTAGCGGGGAACAGATCCGTACAGTTTCTTGTATTACGATCTATTCAGTAAGGCTTTAACGACTCATGTCACGTTTTTTAAGACATAATCTCCCTTCTCCCTTTTCATGCTGGTTCTCCCGTCTCCCTATTTTTTCGCGTCCTTTCTCCCTCCTCCCCCTATTTTTTGGGCCGTTTCTCCTTCCTCCCTAAACCGTTCCTCTCCCCTCAAAAAGCATGAGAGAAAACGGATTCAGGTGAGCTCACAGAAATCGAATTTGTCATGATCTATTACATTGGCGTTGCAGGAACTTAGCAGGTCTGAACTCTTGTAGCAAACTCTCGGCAACTTTCGCTCTCGTTATGTCCCCCAAACAAGCAAAAAAAGAAAAAAGGAAAAAATGAAACAAATAAGTAAATAATCAAACAACAGTGTGGTTGCAGTTGTAATCAAAGTTCAACTCAGATTTAAAATAAAAATTTTGTAGCAATCTGTAACTTGTTGTTTTCAATGACCGCCGACAATGCAGCGAATCTCATAAGTAAGTGCAAAGAGAGTCGAAACGTTCAATTTTCCTACTCGTACAAATCACTTCTAGTTAGCGTAAAAATGAGCGAAAAAATAATAATTAAAAAAAAAAAAGAAAACAAAAAGCTGCCAGCAAAGAGCTGAGAGAAGCAACCCATAGGTTGGTAAGGTATGTTCATCGTTTCAAGATTCGGCCTCAGTGACCCTTGACTTCTATTTAATAACTGTTACCCTACTTACAGGAAAGATACAATTATTATCAAAAGTTGTTGGGTTTTACCATTGTTGCGGTATTTAGTTGTGTTCCATTTCACGAGGGGTTTATAACGAATTCTTCAACCGTAACACCGTAGCCTTTTTCGAAGCAAGTTACGATATAGTCTCTTTGGTTTCATGAAAGATGAAAACACTGAAAACAGATTCAGGGGAAGGTGAGAGAAATGAAGGCCTGAATATTTAACGTAGCAACAGCTGTAGCTGAATACCAACCTCTGACTCATTCTCCTTGCCGTTCGTTCCACCGCTTTGTTCTTGGGCTTACTCGTGCAAGCAATCTCGCCAGTCTATGAAGTTTAAACCTTCATAGCCAGGCAAAATTTAAATATAAAAGAATAATAAAATAAAATAAAAGAAAGGAATGGAGACCTGCCTGCTGCTAACTACCGAGAGACCCTGGGTACAAGGTAAAGGAAAGGGAGTCGTGGGGGTTGACCTGGTTGACCGCAGTTTCCGTGCGTCTCGCTTAACGAGGTAAGTTTTCTTTACTCTCTTCTCTCGTTTTCCACTATATTTTCTTTCTTGGATAACTCAAGAGTTCTTTGAGCTAAAAATGTTTATCTGTCAGTGTAAGTGGATTTGTTTTGACAGTCTTTAGATAAACTGCTCGAAAATGTTTGGACATAAACTCAGTATTAAGCTTACGTTTAACTCCTGATATGTTGTCAACGATGCTGTCAACTTCAGAAGCTTGTAATCTTGATAAAACACGCAAGAAAGTTAACAAGCCGTTCAGCCAGTTGATAATTAAAGGGTTTAGTTTTAGTGCTCACAACGTTGAAATTTATTGCACCTTATTTTTGTTCAAATAACTAGCCCCGCTAACACGATGTGAAATTATAATTTCGAAGTTTCACGGTCGAACGGAGTAAACACGGAAGATCGAACGATAAGTTTATAGTAAGAGTTTCTCGCGTTCAGTTAACCCCGAAACCTGAGGGTGTTTTCAAGGTACTGGAACCCTTATTTATCAGTCTTAGCTATCGTTATCTTTATTTTGATATCTCTCCTCAGTTACACCGTTTTGGAAACTTGATTCCATTGTAGTTGCTGAGTCATGGCGTTCCGGCTTCCTCTTCGTTCACTCTCTCGTGGGATTCTGGCCAGGCGATTTGCCCCTGTCTCTACAGTGAACAGGGGTACTTTTGCCACGTTGGCAGAGGTAATTTTATGTTATTTTTTAATTGTGTGTTTTAAGCTGTTTTTAGCAGTAGGCTCTTTCGCAGTCGACAATAACAATGGGAACGTGGAATGCTGGGACTCTGCATTAAAACTGCATCAATTGAGATCACGAAAGATATACAATCCATAATAGAATGAATTCGTATAACCACAGGCAGCCCAAATTGGCAGTATGGGTACTAGAATATTTCATTGACAGTCTAAATATAATAAACGAACAAGTTGAAATGAAAACACAAATAACAAATTTGTAAATAAAACATTGCTTACGTTTTATTTGTTGTTGCTTGATGTGTCTCGACTGTCCTGGGAGCTATTTCCACAAGTTTTAAATTTCGCTGATTGGTACCGTATGTTCTGTCCTTTATATAGCGAAGCAAGGCTGGCGGGTGAGAAACGAAGAGACTTTTCAACGGACCTCGACAAAAGCACTCAAAATACTCCCACCTCCACAAAATCCGAACCAGTACAGTCCCGCTTGCAATACTTTCGGAAAGTTTTCTCTTCGGAGTCAAAAGTTCACAATAAGTAGGCAAAAATCTCGCCGTTTTCGCCACAAAAGCGGCCTTTTGTCTTTCGTCTTATCCGCTCGCCGATCGCTGCCGACACGGGTACGCGCCATCGTAACAAAATTGCTTCCGACCCCGGGTATGCTTCGTTAATTTGACCGAGCAAAAACTGCTCCCGTGTGGAGGCCTAGAGAGTTTAGAGTTAGCTCCTAGTAGAACTGTTACGTAGCAACAATTTCCAGGGCAGCTCAAGAGAACAAAATGAACACTACCAACCACGATAAAACAGCACCGCACGAAGCAAAAATTTTTTTCCTTCAAGCCGGCAAAAATTGTTTTTTCGCCGAGTTCGCGCCAACTCTGTAACCTTGACCTGTTTCACGTGCTTCGTCCATGCGCGAGGTTAAATTCTAAACTCTCTATGCCCCACGGGAGCAGTTTTCGCTGGGTCAAATAAACGAAGCCTACCCAGGGTCGGGAGTAATTTTGTTACGATGGCGCGTACCCGTGTCGGCAGCGATCGGCGAGCGGATAAGACGAAAGACAAAAGGCCGCTTTTGTGGCGAAAACGGCGAGATTTTTGCCTACTTATTGTGAACTTATGACTCCGAAGAGAAAACTTTCCGAAAGCATTGCAAGCGGGACTGTACTGGTTCGGATTTTGTGGAGGTGGGAGTACTTTGAGTGCTTTTGTCGAGGTCCGTTGAAAAGTCTCTTCGTTTCTCACCCGCCAGCCTTGCTTCGCTATATAAAGGACAGACATACGGTACCAATCAGCGAAATTTAAAACTTGTGGAAATAGCTCCCAGGACAGTCAAGACACATCAAGCAACAACAAATAAAACGTAAGCAATGTTTTATTTACACGTTTCTTTATTTGTGTTTTCATTTCAACTTGTTTGTTTTTTAAGCTTAAGCTTACTTATATTTAGACTGTCAATGAAATCTCCTAGTACACATACTGCCAATTTGGGCTGCCTGTGGTATAACCCGTTTCTTATATGCTAATGAGGCGCATAACACTCTAATGACCGGTTTGGATACGCACGAGCGATTCACGGTTGAATTGCGTTACCTGTGGGTCCTGGGGTTCAGCATACGCCAAAGAAAATAAGCATTTAAAAAAAAGATTACCGGTAATTCATTAAAAAAGATACGGAGTATATATAACTGTAGAAAAATAAGTTGTCAAGTTGTCATTTCAAAAAGGATGCCACAAACTCCACAAGGCAACTCGGTTTACATGTACCTGTAACACACGACTTTTGACATTTTGAACATGCAATAGTAAACTAAATTTCAGTTCAACGCATCTCTCGCGAAACCCATATGCAGCCCTGCGTTAAATTAATGCGCCGATCAATTCGAAACTTCAACATCCACCCCCCCCCCGGGCATATCCCGGGCATTTGACTCTGCATCGTGCCCGGGGAGGGGGGGATTTGAACGTTGCGTTGGAAGGGTGGGGAATTTGAACCAGATTGACCTCTTTTTCTGACGTAATAGGTCCGTGAATTTTTTCGGTTTTTGCGGGGTCTGACGGATTTACAAGATAGAATTTCGCCTTTGTTAGTGAATAACTCTTTGAAAAGGGTCTTCAAAAGAAGATTGAAGGTGTCATTACAGCATCTCTCTCTCTGAAAGGCATGTAAAGTGCTTGATTGAAGGCCAAATTTGTCTTTGAGGAGAGGCAGTTCAGTACTAATTGGTGGGGCATTTGAATGGCTTTCTTGCCCCAAGGGGAGGGAATTTGAACAAGCCAATCTTCAAAAGTTCAAATGCCCGGGAGGTTGCCCGGGGGGGGGGGGGGGGTTGTTGAACTTTCGAATTGATCGGCGCATAAAAGGCTGACTTTCTGACGCCTGTGGCAGAGAAATGCTCGTGCCAGTACTTTCTCACGCTGATATGCAAAACAGTAGAAGAAAAGAATAGCTCATTTTATAAATGTTTGTTAGTTTGAAATGTTCACAATTAGGAATTTGAATCAATGGTTTTATTTGTGTGTGCTCAGTTTCTTTATCGTTCTTCTCATTAGCATTTAGTGATTCTCATTAGCATATAAGAAACGGGTTATACGAATTCACTCTAATATATAGATTTAGCCAAGCCTAAAAGTGGAGCCCCCCTTTTTGTTTTGATGGTTTGTTTGTTTGTTTGTTTGTTTATTGCTGGCCGTTATTTATTTGTGAAAATACTCTCATTCAAGTCGTTAAATTAAAAAAAAAGGAAAAGAAAAAACAAAAGAAAAAATCCCTACCCTCGCTGAGAGTCGAACCAGGGTCGTCGGCGTAGGATGTCGGATATTAGTCCACTAGGCCATGAGCGTTACTTGACATTTTCTAAGTTAATTTTTATAGTTATTTCTTTCTTCGTGACAAGCTGCCTATTAGCATGAAAATGCTGGTGTTTTTCCTGGCAAAATGTGTTGGGAATGCCGTAAAAACCGTGGTTGTGGACAGAAAAAATCAAAAAGCACTAGTTCTGCTATATTTGGCGTCGAAACTGCTGCGAAAAGCTGCGAACTCAAGTGGTGTGCCGACCGAGTTCGGACAGAACCGACAAGGCAAATTTGAACTTTTCGCCTGAACTTTATCGCCTAATTCTTTTCGCCTAAATTGAACTTTTCCCCTTCCACCTAAAAGACAACTGAGTATTCTTTTGAACTGTTTTTTTTCCATTAACAAATTTGTTTTTGACTTTTGTTGTCTTTGCTTGTTTTGCTACAATGCGGGTCAACATGCGATTTCACGCCAAAAACACATGGGATTCAGCACAGGGTTATATCCAGTGTATGAAGTGTATTGGTAACCCTGTGGTGCGGACGGACGGACGGACGGACGGACGAACGGACGGTCACGTGACTATTACGTCACTACCAAAATTTCTTGGCTTGATAGGTTACCAAATTTCCTTAGCAATGGAGCTCTGCTGACGCACTAGCGTGCTGGCTCCACTATAAAATATTGAGTTCGGGAAAGCAATGAAGAAATTAACTGACTGTGCTTTCAATTTGTAAGACTTGTGCAAAATGGGATTACAGAAGCACAAGCTATTATTTACCAAAGTGGAGGTGAATAGCAGATATTAGTATATACCACACAAGTAAATAGTGCTTTTCGTGCGTTCTGATTGGTTACAAGCATCTAATTTCTCCTTACAATATCACTACTTGATCAAACATGTAAGTCATGAGAATAAAGGAAATGATCATCAAAGATGAGATGTCTTGATTTTTATGCAAATTCTCCCAACTTTTACCATAAGAAATATATGGAGAACAGTGAGGAGAAATTGCATACTGATATTGGGGCTTTAAATGGGTTAATATGGTCTGGGAAAGGTCAAGGGTCACAAAGTTCTAGCGGCACACCCTCCACCCAAAATTTTACCAAATACCCTCCCCCCCCCCCCTACTTCAGGTACAATGCCTAGTTTGCAAGGTGCTTGTTATGTTGCTGCATGTCCAACTGAGCAGTTCACAACAATGAATCTTGAGCTTTTTGTGTGAGGGGTTTTTGTACCACCTATATGTGGTGAGGATTATGACCTCAAAATTGAAAAAAAAAAATGCTCAAAAGTATCTTATGTGTCTGATTTTTTGTTTATAGGTATGTCTGTTGTGTGTAATGCAAGTCAGAAAACTGTAAATGAGCATCCAATGTAAAGGCAAAATGCAATCATGTATGGATTGTTTTGAAATGCACATCTGTTTAAATTGCACTTTATTGTTATCTATTCCTGTAACTTTCTTTGTGTGACATTGATCTGCTAAACAAAAGCCGGGTCCTACACCGAAATATGCTGCTAATTGGTAATTATTGCTGAGCTTTTTCACGGTGAAATCTGTTTTGGTTTAACAGGTGAAGATTGATGATAATCCTGAAGTTAAATATAACCAGGTATGTGAAATTGGCTTATTTCAGACTATGGTGCATGTTTTGTTTACCTTGTCTGGTAGCGAGTTGAGGAAATGGTTTCCTCCTACATATGTACCTAAATGTTTGACATGAGGGTGTTATCATCTCCCAGTCCTTCAATTAGCTCTGTTACATCCTTGTTCCAAGGAAGTTGTCTGTTTTGCGGGCTTGCTTGTCAAGTAGACCTTTTTTTTTTAATGCTCATTAATACATACGATTAATTTTACACATTTTACTGTATTTTCCAAAAGAAAATCAGCCCCCTGCGTAAACAGTACATGCATAATATGGCACATTTACCAGATTTTATTGGCTAGAATTAAGCCTAATTGTCCATTATTTAATGAGGTTTTAAAACAGGTCCCTGCAACAGGTGGATGGTGTCCCTTTGTTTATTATTGATTTTTAGTTGTCAAAACCTCAACAAAGATTTTCTTTAATGGAGAAGTTCACTCCAAGAACGGTGTACTTTTTGAAATTACCAATAAAAAGATAACACTAAGTTGAGTTACTGACCTTGGTTTTAGCTTCTAAAGTGCATCCAATCCTACTGAACTTCCTCTCCAAAGAGGGCCAAAATTCAACACTGGGCGCTGCGATTTTGAATCGTCTGTGACGTCAAATTGTGAAACGAGACCAGGGGTCAGTTAATGTGGGCTCGTTCTTCAGAGCCCACGTTACCTGACCGCTGGTCTCGTTTCACAATTTGATGTCACAGACGATTCAAAGTGGCAGCGCCCAGTGTTGAATTTTGGCCCTCTTTTTAAGAGAAATTTCAGTAGGATTGGATGCACTTTAGAAGCTAAAACCAAGGTCAGTAACTCAACTTAGTGTTATCTGTTTATTGGCGATTTCAAAAAGTACACCGTTTCTGGAGTGACCTTCTCCTTTAAGCATGCGTGGGATTGAAAATAACAGAACTATACAACTCTATGTGGGGAGTTAAGCCTCTGAAATAAGTGCAGTTGAACTTACCAGGAATACAAATTTTTTGTTTAGTCGAAATGCCAGACATTCAGTAAGTTGTTATTTCAGCCACACCTGAACACTACAGTTTGATGTGTGGCCCCCTTCAGCTGACTAAGGACAAACAAATGTACACATACCTCTCAAGTGGCTCAAAGTTACATAATGTAGTGCACCTTATTTTAAAATTAGTTCGGTATTTTTTAACTTAAGTTGTACAATGTACAATTACGTGTACACTGTGTATGACAAATGGCTTCCACAGTGCATGTAGAAATCCCCTACATGTACATGTAGTTCTTGAAAATAAACCTTATTTATTTTAGTGTACATGCTATATATATTAATAGCTGTCAATACTTGTAACAAGTGTATTGATACTTGTGTACAAATTAATACTTGTAACATTCACAGTAAACTTTATGCATTAACAGGTTTTTATAAACAACAAATTTGTGGACTCTGTCAGCGGGAAGACATTTCCCACAATTAACCCTGCAACAGGAGAGAAAGTTTGTGATGTTGCTGAGGGAGACAAGGTTTGTAAAAATATAATTATTAAATTATTTTCTAGTACACAACATTTGGAAATGTATGCTGGGGGACTACAAACTAAGAAATTGATATAAATATTATTTTTTCAGGTTAATTCCATTGTGTACGTGTTGAATTATTTAGTAGTATACAGTCATATATGTCATAGATCAAAATGTGCAGAATGCTTGATATAGAGCTCAATCTTGCCTACTGTGCTAGTGTTGTTGTTATTTAAAGAAAATCCAATGAGAATGTTTTACTGTACTAAAATGGAAATAAACTCTGATAAAATAAAATGCAGTAAAAAATAAAACTAAAAAAATAATGATAATGAAATGACAATAATAACAAAAATAGTCAATAACAACAATGTAAACTCCTTTTGTCTGAGTCTAGTTGGAGTTTACATTTTTTTTTTAAGTTGTCACATAGTGAAATAATTTGAGTGCACTATGTAGTGGTCATCGCATAATTGGAGTTTCGAACTGAAGATCGCAAAAAGGAAGGGTTGGTGGTTCCAGGTCCAGGGGCCCATTTCTCGAGCTCATTTTTTATCAGCTAATGATAATTATTGGTGCAAACTTAGTGATATGCTTCACGAAATTATAAAGATTGAAATTAAGCTTTCAAAGTCAATAAAAAGTTGTAAATCTATTGGAGAATACTGTGTACCTAAAATAGTTTTTGGGCCTGGAAAGTTATCGGGAGTTTCGAGAAACGGGCCCCAGTCCCTGCCATCTTGTTGTTTCCTTAGACAAGAAACTGAACTCCACATTATCTGAGTCTGCCCAGGTGTATAAATGGGTACTGGATAACTGTTAGAGAATCCTAACAGAAAAGTGTGGGAGCAACGTAACTCTGCAATGGACTAGCATCCCATCGTGCAATGGACTAGCATCCCATCAGGGGGGGGGGGGGGGTAGGGGGAGTAGTGATACTCCTAGTCGCTTCATGCAAAAGAAACCAGAGTTAGGCACCCCCCTTATGTGGCCTTATGGCCCAGTTCAATCCAGTAGGTTAGACGCAGACTTACCCACTAAACACTGAAACTTGTATTTATCTGATATTTAGGCAGATGTTGATGTTGCTGTCAAGGCAGCTAAGGAGGCCTTTAAACTGGGCAGTCCTTGGAGAACAATGGATGCGTCAGAACGTGGGAAGCTGTTGAACAATCTAGCAGACTTGATAGAGCGTGACCATGCTTATCTTGCAGTAAGTACTTTAAGGCAAAACATAAACCTAAATTTTATGAAATTTATTACCATTTATGGAAAAAAAAAAAACATTGAGTTCTGCATTGGCAAAACAAGGATTGATCACCAATCAGTTGATTTCAGAATGGAGCATTAGATCAAAATGCCACTCACAGATTACATGTAGGTCTTGAACAAAATAAAAGAATTGGTTCACTGGACAACTGATAAAAAATACTTTAAATTGCATATTAAGTAATTGTTTTGCTATTTATATAAAATGTAACTTATAAACGTATTAATACTGGGACATAGCTAGAATGGGCTGATTAATTTGCACAGTTTCAATCCAACAATTCAATCAACAGTATACTTAGTCTACTTAGTTGTCAGCTATACTACAGCATGTACATGTATAGTACACTTTCAGGCACATCGTATCTCAATATTGTGGATGTTTTATACAGTGGACTTTTTTTTATAGAGTTTGGAGACTTTGGATAACGGCAAGCCAATCGGTGTTGCTTACGACTATGACTTGAACATGGTGATTAAGTGTTTCCGCTATTATGCTGGATGGGCTGACAAAGTTCATGGCAAGACAATTCCTATTGGTTAGTGTAGCCATAAAAAAAGTGTGAAGTGATGAGGAAAGAGTTGTACATAGAAGCCATTCGTGACTAATAATTAACAAAAGACTGAAAACTATTACCATTATCTAGTAATTTTTAAACTTCGGATTTAATATTGCTTTATCTAGGGTTTAATATTAATATTTTTATATACACAGTGTACTGGCATAGTTACAATCGTCTGTTCTCTCAAGACAAACAAAGAGTTCCTGTCTGTTCTGAAAAGTGAAATATGAGTTGATGAAGTTAATTAGTTCAGAAGACTTGCACAATCTGTTATCTAATAGAATGCAACACTCTTTTGCAAGGCAATGTGATTAAGTGGCCTCACAATGTTTTACGTGTAATTTTTCTGCATACAATAATCATGCATGTCTTTGGTTAGGAGAGCTCATCGTCTGTCGTGAATTCTTTCAGATGGTGATTACTTGTGTTATACACGCCATGAACCAGTTGGTGTTGTTGGGCAGGTGATCCCTTGGAACTTTCCTCTGATGATGCAAGCGTGGAAACTTGGTCCTGCCCTGGCAACTGGAAATGTTGTCGTCATGAAACCTGCAGAACAAACACCTCTGACTGCTTTGTATGTGGCATCACTCATTGCTGAGGTAGGCCTCAAAATAACCGGCAAACTAATGGAACAACTTTGTACCAAATAGATTGTTTTGCTACTGACAAGTAGCTCGAAGTTAAAGGTTAATTCTGGAGACCGTGACAAGTCATGTTTTCTCAAGTGCTTTATGAAAGAATGCTAACCGCTTTAATGAAAAACATTCACTTTTCACTGTGGACTGCACGTAGTATTTTCTATTATTAACGTATAACCACATGGATCAGAATCCTTTGCATTAAGGCTTATAATATAATTTTGTAGGCTGGTTTCCCACCTGGAGTTGTGAATATTGTGCCAGGCTATGGACCAACAGCAGGGATGGCAATCGCTGAGCACATGGAAGTTGACAAGATTGCCTTCACAGGCTCCACTGAGGTAATCTTAAGCAGATTTTGTATATACTTATATGGCCTATGGCTTTAATCCAGAATTTAATCTAGAATTTAAAAAACAGGCCTCCTAGCCCAAAACTCCTCTCTTGGTCGTTATGCTATCGAATCAGTTGCTACAAAAGTGTAAAGATGCCAATCGTTTAGTTCTATGTACACATAAGTTAGGGTGAATTTTGTTTTTGGTGAAAGCATTACACATGTAACATGTACGTGTAGCATTATTCATGCACATTCATTATTGCATGTAACTGAAATTGATCATAAATATTTTGTTCTTTATTTTCCATTCTTTTTCTTTAATTTGATTTTATTTTTTGGAATCCTTATAACATGTGCATGTATCATTGCCTTCTGTTTAACAAATAGATTCCACGTTGCCATGCGTCTGTTTAGTAATATATCACAGATGATGAGGTAAGAACAAAAAAGTGGCAAACAAAGCGATAGCCAAGTGTGTCACTGAAGTTCTTACCACATTTTGACATCTTCTGTGATCTGTTATTGAACAGACACACGGCAACGTGGAATCTGACGTTTATATGAAGAAACAAGAAGTAAAAAAAAAGTTTTTAATGATGATGTTATCTATGCGTCTGTCTTCTAATAGATCATAATTGAGAACCAATGAAAATGCATGCATTATTGAGCTTATTATATAATGAAAACCTCCCAGCTAACTTAACTGGAGAGAGGATACATTTAACCTTGAAAGAGCACCAAGTGAATAGCTAAATTTGCCATTGATGTTACAAGAAAACGTCAATTTTAAGCTTTTTTGTGTGTGTAACTCTGGCTGAGCGTTTAAGATTTTCCAAAATTTAATGTGGCACGTGCATGGCAATCTGTCCTTTCTGAATCCGCTGTTTGGTATCAAAGTGATGTAAAAGGTGATGACGTCAAATATTCTATTCTGCAGAATAATCCTCCGTTGAAAGGTCAGCTAAAACCATTCACAACTTGTTAAGACAGCTAATCATTTAAGGCATTGCTGTATTTGTCCTTCTTTAGATTTTGTGTACAATCTCTAGATTTTAACAACAACAGCAACAACAACAAGAGTGAGAACTTTATTGAAATAGTGAAAACAAACAACACTTGCAAATCAATGCAACAGGTAGCAATGCTGTTTTTTTGAGGGGGGTACAAAGAAAACATTAGAATAAAAAAAATGAATACGAAAAAAAAATCAGAAGCAATCTAGCGTGTATTATTATTATAGTGATAATTTTATTTAGCTTCCATAGTGGCGTACGCGATAACAGCGGCTTTTTAATTATCTGTTGGCATCCTAAAGGTCGGTCATTTGATCCAACAAGCATCAGGCCGTTCCAACTTGAAGAGCACCACCTTGGAGCTGGGAGGCAAGAGTCCAAACATAGTCTTTGCCGATTCCAATCTTGATGACGCTGTCAGTCTGAGCCACTTAGCGCTGTTCTTTAACCAGGGTCAGTGCTGCTGTGCCGGTAGTCGCTGTTTCGTGGAAGAACCAATTTATGACGAGTTTATCGAAAGGAGCGTGGAAAGAGCCAAGAACCGAGTGGTGGGTAACCCGTTTGATCTCAAGACAGAGCAAGGACCACAGGTACTGCGTGCTGTTTGTGGCTGATTTTTAACCCTTTAAGTCCCAAGAGTGACCAACATCAAATTTCTCCTCACAATATCAATACGTAAACAAGTGAAAAGGTTATGAGAATTAATAAAATGATCAAGAAGGGAAGTTGTTTTGATTTTTTAACAATTTCTCCCGACTTATACTATAAGAAAATGTATAGAGATTAATCAGAAGAATTTGTATGTGGATACTGGGTCTTAAAGGGTTAAATGTGGTGATTATTAAAATAGAGTGATCACCAAAAACGAAGTCTCTCTTCTTTGTTCCCCGTCAAGGGGAGACGAGAGACCACGAGAATGAGGTTGGTAGTTGTCAGTGTTGACCCACGTATACAATTGTTCAGTATTTCTTTAGAGCTCTGAAAGCATATTCCTGAGTCTTCGGCGTTGTGTTGCGGGCGGTTAGGAGTTGAATTAGTGTGGAAAATGGTCAGCCACAGTGATTGGTGTGAAAAGTTGAAATATATAGTGGGGTAAAATTGACAGTGACTTAAGTCAGACTTAAGATTTTGTCAACTGCGTCAAACGTTACAACAAGTACTCGTGTAAACAAAGATCTGACTGAGAGTAAACAATTATATGAAATAATCGTATATGTGAACTGCGCATGAAATAGAAAATGATGGTGACCCTCGCAGTTAAAGATATCATTTTAAGCAGTTTGTAAAAGAACGAACTGAAAATATTCAGGCTCGAAAGGGATCCCTTGTAGTTAACATTTAATGTTTGTCATTTTTTAAGGTGGATGCGGAGCAGTTCGGCAAGATTATGTCGTTGATAGAGAGTGGGAACAAGGAAGGGGCGACCCTGGTGTATGGAGGAGGACAGCACGGCGACAAGGGATACTTCATACAGCCCACGGTGTTCACTGATGTGCAAGATGATATGAGAATTGCCAAAGAGGAGGTTTGTTGTTGTACAAAGCCAAGAAAGTTTTGTTCCTCATTGTAATAACTTTGGTAACTGATCTGACAACGTAAATCTGTCGAATCAGTGGTTTTCAAAGGTACGACAAAAGTCATGCTATGTTTTGAAGGAACTACTATATACACCGTCAGAGAAATTTTGTAGCTCATAATTGTTGGAAAATATTTACGCTTAACGCTACAAACTGACAGACGATGAAGCATACTGTTTTGCACTTCCACGTGGTTCTTGTACATGTTTGTCAGTAGATACATGTACATGCATTTTTATTTTTTTCGTGGACCTTTTGAATGTAGATGTGTATTTTTTCCTTTGTCAATTGATGGGTTTTCTGTGACAGGATTAATCTTGTCTTAACTGAATTTTGTGTTGTCTTAGCCGAGCCGTAGTCGTTACCTTCCCCTAGAGTTGAACTGAACGCTTGTGGTAGCCTAACAAACAGTTGTTACTAATGTCGTGATGCCTGTTGTTATCTTCGCTAGATTTTTGGGCCTGTGATGCAGATCATGAAGTTCAAGGACATGAACGATCTGATTGAAAGAGCCAACAATACCATATATGGCCTGGCAGCGTCTGTGTTCACTAACGACATCAACAAAATGAATACCATCACATCCGCTGTACGAGCTGGCGTTGTGTGGTAAGTGATTACTTTCTTGAATTGTACCCCTTTAAGCCCAAAAGCGATCAGTAGTGATAAGCTCTTCTTAGAATATCGCTACTTTGTCAATCATACAGGTCATGAGAATAAATGAAATGATCATCAAAGATGAAATGTTTGATGTTTAAGGAAATTCTCCCAACTTGTTCCATAAGAATTATATGTAGACCAGTGAGGAGAATGTGAATGTCGATGTTACAAAGTAAAATGCTGAGAGTATGAGCCCAAGGCTCCTGTAAGCAAATAATCGACAAGATACAGCTGAAAATAGTAGATGCAGTCGAAAACGCAGACGAGTCGTCGAATTTTGTTTTCCAAGGACACTGCGTGTCAACAAGAAAGTCAAACAGTAGGCTTGGTAGGTCGTCCCCACGTTTACGGGATACGCCCTGATGCTGTCAACTTTAAACCTGCAGTGCAGGCAGTATTTGCGAAACGTGTAGCCGCCTCTTTGATTTTGAAAGCAGAGGGAGACAGGGGAGAATAGAAAGTGTGGCCAAGTGGGTAGGCATTATCAAACTCCCTAAAGGCGGCGCGCTCATACACGAGGCGGTTTTTCTTGCACCTTGCAACGTAGCGCCGTTGCGAGACAAGTTGCGGATGAAATTTGGCGTGTGGCATCCCCTCTTCGCAACCTGTCTCGCAATGAAAAATTGTGTTGCGAGTTGCTTGAAAAGTAGACTACTTTCCTACTTCTACTTCTCAAACTCATTAATTAATCATAAAGAGAAAACAAAGGAAGTAACTACCGTGACGGCGGTTTGGATACCGGATCTTAATTAGCCTGAAATTCTGCAAACTTGTGCTTTGAATTTCTCCAAGAATTGTGAATGGTTTGAGAAGCCATATCAAAAACTCGAAAGAGTGTTTCATCAGGTATCCAAACACCTCGAACTCGGTTTAAAAAACACGGCTGCGCCTCGTGTTTTCAACCCACTTCTCGGGGTTTGGATAACCTGATGAAACACTCTTTCTCGTGTTTGAAATACTACTTCTACAGCGTGTTACATGCATTCTGCAACTTGTCTCGCAATGCTCTCGTCATTTTGCGTGGCAAGTTGCGGAGAAATTGCCTTGTGTAACAGGCTCTTGAGGCTTTTCTTTTTTATTGTTTTGTTTTTTTGTTCAGGGTTAACTGCTACGATGTGTTGGATGCTCAGGCTCCGTTTGGCGGCTTCAAAATGTCTGGAGTAGGAAGAGAGCTGTGAGTTGAATTTATTCGTAGTTTCCTCAATTTTCCTAGTGATCATTCTCAATACTTTGAAAGTGTGTTTATTTGCACTCATCTTCATACATACGGTACCTGACTGCCTTTAGCTCACTGGAACCGTTAATTGTTTTTTAGGGGCGAATACGGTCTGCAGCAGTACTCAGAGGTCAAAACGGTAAGTGATAAAAAGATCGTGCAAATACGCGTATCATGTACGTACATAATATGTGGAATGAATTAAAAGAAGAAATGTTCTCAAGTCGTTTTACTCAGAAAAAAAGTGGATTCTACTCCCGTTGGGAGAACTAAGATTTTTTTTCTGAGTAAAACGACTTCACAACATTTCTTTTTGTACAAAGATACATGAATTTCATTTAAGGGACAACGATTAACAGTTATTTGAATGAACTGGATATCCATCACTCTTCACCGACATTGAGGGGAATAATTGTTTTAGTATACAGCTATTTCAATTAACGTTGTCAGGTGAGAGCTTAAGCCTACGCGACAAGACGGCAGGGTAGTATGGTATTTTTTTGCCTAAGTGCACCAAAATCAGCAGTACCTTGTTTGCCGTACAATAGCAAAGTATATGGAAGAGTTTTTTAAAGCATAAAAACCTGAAAGAATTATTTTCAGACAAAGTTTTCTTTTAAAACGTGATATTTAATCCCATTCATCTTTTTGTTTACTGGGTTAAAACGGAATGCAAATTTAAAATATGTGGGTACACGTGGAGCACATGCATGGTACGTAAATTAGAAGTAGGAAAAACAGCATCATGAAAGTTATGGAACATGAATTTTTGCACTTCATGACAAGAACTAACAACTGCAAATGGAAACCCAAATCAGGATTGCAGCTGACAATAATCGGATGGTGCCAATTTATTACTTTATACTAAGAAATTCACAAGTTTCCGACCAACTTCTGACAACCGTTAAACTAGCTCTGATTTGGAACTACCCACACTACCCTTCGGTCTTGTCGCGTAAGCTTGAGTTGATCCGACAACCTTAATTCAAATAGCTGTATACCACACCAGTGGATAGCCACCCCTAAGTTATTTTGTTTTCCGGTAAGCCGGCAGAAGTTCGCGTATGGTCAGCAATTGACCTAAGTAGAGGCAAATACATATATGTTCTTCACCGACACTGAAGTGAATAATTATTTTAGTATTTACCAAACCGGTAGATAACCAGCCCCAAATAGTCTCTTCTTTTAAGAAATGAGGAAAAACCCGTGAAAAACTCCAGAAAAATGCCGGGAGGTAAATAGCAGAGACTATCCTTTGAGTAGCCAATCAGAACGCACAAAAAACACTGTCCTGTGGTTTGGTGTACATTAATAAAGGCTATCCAGAGTTCGAGTAGCCAATTAGAGCGCATGTAAAACACCAATCACTTCTGTGGTATGTACCATTATTATTATTATTATTATTATTATTATTATTATTATTATTATTATTATTATTATTATTATTATTATTATTATTATTATTATTATTATTATGATAAAAGATTGGTCAATGAACGGTAAATATGTTATGTATATACTAAATACGAAATAGTTCAAAATATGAAGGCACGTGTTGCAGAGAGAACACCTGGATTAGGATTAGGATTAGACGTGCGAATGCGATCTGAAATTCATCAAGTGTCTGGGAAAAGGATAGAAAGACTAGAAAAGTAGACTATTTAGACCATACAAATGACAGGAAAATCGAAAAAGATCCCGAGACAATCGAGCCCCTGTAAAATTAATATTCAGATCGATAACACGGTGACGAAAGGGACTGTATGTAACTACAGGTAATATCGGTTATTTCGTTATAGCTTGTTGCCTAATACAAATAAAGATATGATTGGAATCAGCTTACTTAACGGTTGGTACGTTGCTTGTTTTCCGGGTAGTGAATTGGCGTTTGGGAAAGAGTACAAGTAGTTTGATAATAAATAAGAATACGGAGGTTTTGAAAGGTAATGGCACTGCCGCCTTTTTTAATTTTATTTCTTTATTATTTATTATTATTATTATTATTATTATTATTATTATTATTATTATTATTATTATTATTATTATTATTATTATTATTATTTTAACCGTACTTTGTCTCTTGTCTTGGTAGATCACGATCAAGCTGCCGCAGAAGAACTCTTAAACAAACAAATCCATAGTGATTAATGTGAAGCCAGTAAACCCCACACACATAGACAACGTATTTTTATAGTGTAATAGTGTAAAGCTCGAGTCAGACGAGAGCAAGAGCCCGCGGAAGCTGCAAGCAACAATTAGAACTTGAATTGGAACAATTAAAATTGAACAATTAGAACAACTGGAACAAATAGAATTAGAACGATTAGAAATTAGAATTGGAATTAGAATTAGAATTAAGAACAATTAGAAATGAGAGAAAGCAGAATGAAATTCCCTCACAGCCCAGTAAGTGGACAAGAGCACTTGAAAGCTGCAGGTGTCGTCAACTGTCGCGACCCTTTTTCTCGCTTGACCCGGGCTAAAAAGTTCTGAGCTACTAAGTAATCCTTGCAGTCTGTACGCTTTTTACCTCGGAAAAGAGGCAGATAAACATAACACGACAATACTACGATAGTGGTATTTAAAATAAGTGGTAATCACACATTGGGAAGGAGGATGTGAGTTGTCTAGGTAATTTCTTGCACTGATCTCAATAATAGTGTAATTATTGTATTTTGCTCGTGTCCGTGCTGCAGGTAGATTGGAAACGTATATAGAAATACTCAAGTAATATTTGTATTACCAATTAACCATTCGCAGTTGCAGTAAATGGAAGGTAAATCCAAGCGTTTCGATCTTTTTCATTCTCTACAGTCCCTTTGCATTCTCCGAAGCAAAAAAACAAAAAGGTTTGAGGAAAAAATGTCCAGGCACGTGACGAAATATCAGTTTTGTAATACAACGAGAAAGTCTGAACTCTATTTCGATATTTTATAGTACTTGGGGTGATGGGGAACGGGGGGGGGGGGGGGGGGGCAAGGGCGCTTATCTCGGTGCCACTTTCCCTTGCAAGAAATGAAGCGAGAAAGATTACAGTGAGACCCGCTTTGCGACCAACCCTCTATCACAACCAGTTTTCATGATCTAATCTCGGTCCTACGCAGCCTTTCGTAGGGTCGTCATTTACGCCCTTCCCCACCTCCCCACTCCCCCATCCTCTCCCGTTTCAAAAGCTCCGACACTTTTCGGGCACGGTAGTTCACACCGAAGAGGCTTCTAAGCATGAAATGTGCTTTAAATTTAACATTTCGTATAAAGTAACAGCTTTGATGAACAAGCTGTTCATGTTTTTACAAATGGCTTTTCGGGAAAGGTATCCTCGTCCATCGCCATTGCCTACTTATTCACCAGCCGGTAGAGAGAGAAATGTGAGAACCACCCGGTGGCCGTGGCCAGTTTTTGCGTATGATCTTCGCTTCTAAGTCGCTCAACTCGGCCACCTGACCTCCACCGTCTGATTCGTTCAACTCGTACCCTTTCGCTTTCTGGATTGTCTGACGGTACCACCCGGTGGCTTTGACCAGTTGCATTTGATCTTCGCTTCTAAGTGGTGCGCAACTCAGCCACCTGTCCCCCTATCGTCTGATTCGTTCAACTCGTACCCTTTCGCTCTCTAAATTGTCTGACAGTAGAAAATCATTAAACAAGAGGACTTCACTAATAATGTTTGTACCTTAGAAAGTTTCGCCATCGTTAATGTTAGACTAATTGCTTCCGAGATAAACTAACTTTCAAGTCTGTCAAGTCAGGATTTCGAGTCAGGATCTCGAGTCAGGATTTCAAGTCAGGATTTCGAGTCAGGATCTCGAGTCAGGATTTCGAGACAGGACTGGGATACGCATTTCCTGGTCAGTGGATACCTTAATTTGGAAAGTCCATATCATTTCACTTTTGGTATAACAGTTTAATTTTATATTCCTATATTCCAAGATGGTTCTGTCTTAAATGTTGACAAGACCATTCGATATCATTGTCTCATTTATCTCAGTGAGGTATGTGCCAGTGAAACGATGCTTCCTTTTTTTCTCCGTTTTTACCGGAATTATCGGAATATCAATGTACCATTTGCGCGGTCATACTTGCCCCTTTATCAATTGACGGCGACGTTGAATGGGTGATTAAGCGATTTGTCTGAAAACTTTCACCGGTTTTCCCTATAAATGGAATGTGCTCCTCCCCTTCCATTTTGCTTGTGGAAATATTGCACTGCTCCATCTCGCGGGAAAAGTTCTTACCCGTTTTTCCGAAGATTGAAACAGCGATTTCATTAAACTTCGAACAAAAAAAATCCTACTGTACAACGCTGTGTGGTTACTAGCCAGGGAAGTCCGGGAGTCTGAACGGGGCCGTTTTCAATTTTTGTTTGGAATAGCCAAGCGATTCGAAAAAAAAGTAGTTTGCAGTTGAACGTTTCGGAGTTTGAGGGTACGAAAAAACATACATGGACATACACACCTGACGGGAAAAAATTTCCAATTTGGTACTGTCTCAAGCAAATGAAATGAACCGGCTGACAAAATTTCCCGGGACTTTTTTACCACTAAAAATGTACAGGTAAATGTCAGCTGTCAGCAATCAAATGTCGTTGCTCTTCCTCTCGAGTTTGACGTTTATTGTTTGAGGTCGTCACGAACATATACGGTTTTTTTTTTGTTGTTGTTGTTGTTGTTTGTTTTTGTTTTTGTTTTTTTTTTGAGTTCTTGCAGAATGTGGAATAATAAATTCCAGTTGTTTTTAAAATCCCTAAGATCAGAGAAATATTGTTTATTTACCGGATGTATGCAGCCGTGTTTGGGTTGTCACGGAACACTCCTCCACGATCAGAAATGCACAAAAATCGAAAGGACTGGAGATCGTGAGTCGAAGTCCTGACTTGAAATTTTTCTCGAAATCCTGACTCGAAATCCTGACTCGAAATCCTGACTCGAGACCCTAACTTGAAATCCTGACTCGAAATCCTGACTCGAAACCCTTACGCGAGATCCTAACTCGAAATCCTAACTCGAAAGATAGGTATCCTCATTGCTTCCTGTTCTAGGATCATTCGTGTTTTTGCCATTTCAAATAAAACGTGAAATCAAAATGCAAGTTATTAGCTGGCGTTAAAGATCATGTCAAGCTTAATCATTTGTTGGAGTTTTAAGGCCATATTCCCTGGATACTGCAGCAATTCAGTGCTTAATACTAATGTGGTCATATTTTTTTTGCTCTCTGGAACTTACGTTTGATGCTATTAAGTAGGTAAGTGTAAATTGTTTATACGACATTCGTGCCTCCAGAGACACGAGCCTATTCAGTCGCTTGCTTTGTCAACTAGTCAAACTTTAAGTGTATGTGTGCGTCGTGGTATTCCACTGGGAAAAACTGAAATTTTGTCAAAACATTTATAGATGCATGCTTTCCAACTGGCGCTGGCAAGTTTTCGTGGCCCCATTTTTACGGCATGAGTACAACACCTTCAAGTAAAGCTGGTGTGTTCTTCTGTCCGATCTCATCTCTTCCTGATCTTGTTGGGAAAGGAAAACTTCCTTCCCTTACGAATTCTCTCTTGTTTGATCTCGAAGTGAAGCCAGGGTGGATTCATTACAATCCTAATGAAGTCACGGTGCTGTCCTGTAATGAAATGTTTGAGCCTATTTACCCGGTGCCCAGCATCTGTCATACTGAAGAACATACCATTAAACTGGACAAGAAAGCCGATTACGAGAGGCTGGTATCTATCTTCAATAAACCGATTATCATGTGCGTGACAAGGAGACAAGAGGATGAAGCCATGATCAATGGGTTCGAGGTTCAGTCACACCCAAACAGAAACGGACATTCAAGTTCATTTTCTTGTCCACACAGCGAAGTTTTCTGTAAATTCGATAAGGTAGTGCGATTGCAATACAGCATGGGAAAAGCAGGCATCATATGTATAACCCGGTCAAAGCCATCACTGAGTTGGGAGCGTGGAAATTGGTGATATGAAAAGTACAGTTCAGCCACATTACATGCTTTTTGAAATCCAGCGGCGACAGCTCATCCAGTCTTTCCGAAAGATCTATAGTAAGGTAAAAATTCTTTCCCTTGTGAACTTGTTTCTCGACGAACCTAGTGATCTGTGACAGCTCTTGCGCAAATCTTGGATCCGATGGGTCGAGGACAACTATAAAGTCCGTGTCGAACCCATCACTCATGTCCAATACACCCAAATTGAGTCGAATCGTCTCAAAGCAAAGACGATTCGAGTCAGCTCGAGGATCGAAGACTTCCGACTCACCGGAAGTCCGTTTAGCGGAACTCGACTTACCAGAAGTCAGGTCGCGAATAAATGCGCAGGGAGGTGAAAAATTTTTGACGAGTCGATTCGTATTCCCAAAAGTCGATTCGACTCAACGGAAATCAGGTCGTAAGGTCCTTCAAGTATGTGCGCGTGACACAATAAGACATAACAAGGAACGCATAACATGGACCTTTCTCGTTCTTAAAGCGTCACTGATGCGACACTAAACTGGAACATTGTAATGAACCTTCCTCCTCGCTTGTGTTGTCGATCTGAAGGATTTGCACACGGAACGACAAGAAGATAACATGAACCTTCCTCGTTCTTAAAGCGTGATACGACACTAAACAGGAAAATTGCAATGAACCTTCTCCCTCGCTTGTGTTGTCGATCTGAAGGATTTGCACACGGAACAACAAGAAGATAACATGAACCTTCCTCGTTCTTAAAGCGAGTCGATTCGACCACTTTTCCTACCCTCCCTGTTCGCCTTATTGTGTGGTTTTTTTTTTCTAAGTGTCTCGCAAATCGACTATCCAGTTAGTCGAACCGACTACACAACGGACGATTCGAGTCGAATCGACTCGAATCGAGTCGATTCGACCACTTTTTCTACCCTCCCTGTTCGCCTTCTTGTGTGATTTTTTCTAAGTGTCTTACAAATCGACTTTCCAGTTAGTCGAATCGACCACACAACGGACGATTGGAGTCGAATCGACTCGAATCGACTCGATTCGACCACTTTTCCTACCCTCCCTGTTCGCCTTTTTGTGTGATTTTTCATTTTCTAAGTGTCTTGCAAATCGACTATCCAGTTAGTCGAATCGACTACACAACGGATGATTCTAAGTGTCTCGCAAATCGACTTTCCAGTTAGTCGAACCGACTACACAACGGACGATTCGAGTCGAATAATCGAGTCGATTCGACCACTTTTTCTACCCTCCCTGTTCGCCTTCTTGTGTGATTTTTTCTAAGTGTCTTGCAAATCGACTTTCCAGTTAGTCGAATCGACTACGCAACGGACGATTGGAGTCGAATCGACTCGAATCGAGTCGATTCGACCACTTTTTCAGCCCGCCCTGTTCGCCTTTTTGACTGATTTTTTCTAAGTGTCTCGCAAATCGACTTTCCAGTTAGTCGAATCGACTACACAACGGACGATTCGAGTCGATTTGACCATTTTTCCTACCCTCCTTGTTCGCCTTTTTGTGTGATTTTTTCTAAGTGTCTTGCAAATCGACTTTCCAGTTAGTCGAATCGACTACACAATGGACGATTCGAGTCGAATCGAGACGAGTCGTCACTACCTTAGACGAATCGAGTCGGTTTGGGTGTATTGGACAACCCTCTGAATCGGTGCCTTTAGCTTTGCATTTCTTTTCTGATCGCCATGCTCTGCCAGGGCGATATCAGACACAAGGTCATCGATTTCATTTACGGGCTTGTCCAGCGAGTGAGCTGAAGTCATTGCTCTACTTAATGAACTGCTAGGCCAGCTGTAGCTATAGAGTTCCTAAGAAGAATGAAAGACCCAAAAATGACCAACTTCAATGCTTGGTTAAAATATCGAAAAAATAGGCGGCATTTCTGGAAAGTGCTGTTAAGCAACTTAAATTCTACACCAACACTGTAAAGTTTGTTGTTGCTGACTTTATAAATGCCAGAAAGTTTAGTATTTGTAGTACTATGACACATTACTCTTTTCAAATCAGTTAGCTCCGTTGGTTCCAAGTATTTAAAAAATAAAATTCTCGTGACAGCGATATTTTGCAATTGGCGCTTACAAGAAAACGACAGTGACATTTACTCAGTCACTCAGAGAAACATTTACTCAGTCACTCAGAGAAACATTTTTCTCGCTCGATTTTTGACCGGCGGGCATAAGGTTATGATCCTTTATACGCAGAGATGCTCGTCCCAGTACCCTCTCATAATTGTCTCTCACATGTCAAAATAAACACGAATGCCCTGATCACGCGTTTTGGGACATACTGTGAGTTGAAGATATGTGACAGGCGTGTAATTAGGTTATGAAATATTCCTTGGCATTTTTCCCTTTGTTGTGCGATTTCGCAAGTAAATGGAGTACTGTTCAACCCCTTGTCTTTCTTTAATTACCAAAATGGTTTCATTGGCATGGATGGGTAAATAGAACATGAAATAAAACTAACATTTAAATGATCACTCCGTAAGATTTATACATATTTCTTTTCTTTTTTTAATCCTTATTTTGGAGGACCGAGACAATTTATTCAAACAAATTGAAACGGTGAACATAAAAAAGGAGCACATTTATGTGCTTTACTAGTGTCTTGGTTAATGAACACTGTTTCTTGTTGATGTATGACAATAATACACACTTGAACAAAAGTCAACTGAACCTGATTCTTCTCCAGAAAAGATACACATTTCTTTCACTAATTTAAGGAAGCTGTAGCTTTCTAAATATGCATCACAAGCAGTCAAATTCTTGAACAAAATAAACGGTCTAGTTTAATGGTTTGAAGAAGTCACTGAGCTCATCTGGTATAATACAGCAATATTGGCCTTTGAGTGTCTTAATTCTTTCTTTTTTCTCTTTTGTATTTGAGAAGAATGGAAAGAATTCAAACCTTTTAGTACAGATTCACAGTCCAGTAAGTTTTCACATCTGGTATTTAAAGCAGTGGAACGGACTCTGAGTTGCACTAATTGGGAAACTCTCTGCTGTCGCTACTAACCCTACTGCCCTTCAACTTTCAACTCCCTAACCTCCAACAAACTGATGGATTCTCTCCCGCAAGAGGTATTAATTTTCCCCATCACATCCTTTCCTTACATACTCAACAATAAACGGCCTGAGATGCAAGAATGTTTTCTGTTAGATTTTAGCGTTAGACCAGGTTGGATTGTCTACAACCCTACCGCGGTGACTGTGTTGTCGTGCAACGAGATGTTCCAGCCCGTGTACGAGTTGGCACCGATTTGGAACCCGGGAAAACAAGTTTTCAAGATCAAGTGTACCGACGACCTGGAAGATTTGAAAGATATGCTGGAAAAGCCGATAGTGTTTTGTACGACTAGACGCCAGGAATGCGAAGCTATGATCAACGGTTTCGATACTGACTTTGTGGTCTTGCTGGATCCCAGAGAACCTAAAATCGCTGCACAGATCAAGAAAATTGTGGATCGTGTCCAACATAGACTAGCCTCTGGACAGAAGTTCTGGCTAAAAATCGACTTCACTGGTCTTCTAGATGAACTGACGATGCACCAGTTTAAGAATATGGTTTATTGGCTCAACTGCGAATTTCACATCACCAATCACTGCAAACCAAACCAGTTCTTGCAGCTGAATCAATGGTATCTCTGGCTGATCATGCTACCAGTTTTCCTGATGTTCTCTCTTCCTTATCGTGTTGCAAGGAAAGCTTGTAGTCACGATGAAAAAATACATTTCCAAGTGCGTTTTAAATTGGAATTTTGTCCTGATACAGTCCTTGCACTGTACTTTTACTCAGCAAACAAGCGACCTACGCCTGGAAGATATCTCACCGAAGAAAAACTGTACGTTATACGTGACTGTGATACAAGTGAACTAAGATCAATCGCATGCTTCAAATCTCCTGACCAGGAGTCCAGAAAAGGTCAAAAGAGTGCCAATTTGAAGAAGAAAAGTCCAAAGTTTAAACATAGTTTGCACGTGACAAAGCTGAGAATAAAAACGAACCTTTGTTAATTAATTAGTGGTGATGTGTTCCTTTTGCTTTTTTTACTACTTAATCCATAACACTAGTGGAGGGTGACCTTTCTTCTTATTCCTTGACAAAGCTCGAGCAATTAAAGAATGTCACTGTTTTTTTCATATCCATCTTATGGCCCGCGTACATCGCGCTTGCACCATAAATCGAGAGAAAAAAAAAAATAAATAAATAAATAAATAAATAAATAAAAGCCCGGTCCGTGACTTACAGTGCAGGCCAAGTATACGAGTCTAACAAGAGGTGTATGTTATATGTAAGCCAGCAGTGGTCCGACTGGGTTTAAAGCTGTTTTTAAAATTAGCATTTACCTTCGATTAGGTCTTTCGTGTACCACGTCACGGGCATGTGAGTAACGAGGACTGCACATGAAACGGTTTTCAATAAGTGTGCTATCGTGGAAGGTGAAAATGTTTTAGGGCATTTCAAGGCAATGTGGTCATGTCGACAAAAAGCTATAATTTGTGAGACCGATTGTGTGTTTGTTGTCAGTTCGTCGGGGTTCGGGTTAAGTGTGAGAACAAAATTGCAAAATACATTTAAGATAAACAAAGACATTATTTCGACATAGGTCAAGCACGCTTAGCGTGTAAATAACACTTATCCGGGACCAGGATATATTCAAAAGATGCTCGTCCCAGCGCCCCCTCATCAGTGACCAGTCGCGTGTCACCACAGACACGGATACTTTCATCACGCGTTTTGGGACAATCTGCGAATTCATTTATGTGATTGGCATGTAATTAGGTTACAGTATATTATAGAAGTGCCTTAGTTGTTCACGCAAGGAATTATCTTCATTTCCTTTTTAACCGACGAAGTCGAGTTAGAGCAGTCGTGTCAAGAGGGTCGACTGGTTTGGTCGGTCAAAATACGTCGTGTAAGGCTCACAAGGTGTGTATTTCGCTATGGCCCACGGGATGGGATGACGTATTCTGCAGTTAAGCCCATCGATTAGTACACACACGCACGCACGATAGGACAAGGGTCCACATAAAAAGTATCGTAGGTATAGAAGGACACTTCCGCCAAGCAGTGTTGGTTTTGACCGGACTGAAATATCTGTGCAATACTAGTGAAAGAAAGCAAGGAGGACTGATAATAACAGGAGGTGAAGTCCAGTGGCACTGTCGATGCTGGTGGGACCAAAGTGTTGCTGAGACATCGTAAGGACAGAGTCGTTCTCAGTAAAGGTTATGAAAGGAAAATTCTGGTGTATGTTGTTGTGGTTATGTTTATTACTTGAAAATGTCTAGCTGCCAACGTTAAGAAAGGTTATTGGCAGGTGGGAAATGAATTACGACACGAGGCTGGATCTTCTTGGATAGTATACTATAAGCGGCACAGAAGGATATATCAGTTAGTGTTTTTAATTTTTCTGCTTTACTTTTGATTTTGAACCGATTTGTTCGATTTTAGAGTTCGAGACACTGACTTGCTGACTGCGGAAGAGGAAACCAGATTTAACGATTACGTCATAAGACATGCTTTAACGTGTTTGAGATAACGCGACGAGTTCGCTTTTTACTAATTTCTCCAGATCGATAATCATGTTTGTATAGTGCCATATTCACAACAGTATATAAATGCTTCGCTTACAACTCTTGATAACGGCATGTTCAGTTGTGGACAAAATTTATCTTTAAATTTTAATTTTAATTCAACAAAATATTCAAAGGGATTAGACAAATGAGCTGAGTCATCCGATTTTAAACATTACGTCATTCGGTAACGCAAAAGACAAAACACTGTCACAATTTTCGTCACGCCGGTTAGCACGTTGAGATTCTGACGATGTGTTTGTCTTTATCGATAATCATGTTTTTACAGTGCCCTATTCACAACACCATATAAATACATTGCTCACAACTCTTGGTAAAAGCATGTTCAGTTGTGGACAAATGTATATCAGCATTTACTTTTTTATTTTAATTCAACAAAATTAAATATTCAAAGCGATAAGACAGATGAGCTGAGTGATTAGATTTTAAACATAACGTCATTCGGTAACGCAAAGGGCAAAATACTGTCACAATTTTCGTTACGCCAGTTAGCACGTTGAACCAAGTAAAAACATTTGTCGAGGGTGGAGTGGGTCAAAACGACTGGTAAATGCCTATAATGCGCTTTCTTGTAACCTGTACGATAGAGCATAGCAATGATTTATTTCGTATTTGCACTCACAATTTGGCTTAAGGAGCCCTTGACATGATTAAAGGAGATTGTGCACAAAGCGTGGTTCCCAGGTATGGGGAAAATTTCAATTCTTTTGGGCTGTTACGGTGCCCATACTGATCAATCGTGAAGATGTGGTTACTTTTATATTGGGAAATCTGTCGCCCATTTTTTGAAATGCGTCTGTTTTGAGAATTTTTGTTCAGGGTTTTGAGGAAGACCGACCAAAAGACAGCGAAAAATGATCTTGAGTGAAGAATGCATAGTCTGTGGACAGTGTGGAGCTATGTTTGGTGAGGAGAGGGTGAATAATTCAGTTGACCTCCTTTCCAGGGTATTGGTCGTCTTTTCAGTTGGTCAAATTTAAGTGTTAGTTACAGTTACACACGTTTACTGCAACTTGCTGTTACAGATGCTTGAATGTTATTAAAGCTGCAGTCACGCACAGCTCGCTTGCTTTCTTTTCGAGACGAACCAACACTTTGTCGGTTCTGCACGCATTGCGGGCCTATGTTTAACCGACGAAGTCGGGTTAGAGCAGTCGTGACAAGACCGTGGACTGGTTTGGTCGGTCAAAATACGTCGTGTAAGGTTCACAAGGTGTGTATTTCGCTATGGCCCATGGATGGGATGACGTGAGAACAAGAGCGGACGAGTCGCCATTTTGAATTGGCAGGCTAAGAAAGGTGACGGAGGCTTGGTGGAAGATTGGCTTCGACTGTGTTGTGGTATAATTTTGTGCTGACCTCTAAACATATAAAGAAAAAATTGTACACAGACATCGATCAGTACACACACGCACGAGGACAAGGGTCCACATAAAAAGTGTCGTAGGTATAGAAGCACACGTCCTCCGAGCAGTGTTGGTTTTGGTCGGACTGAAATATCTGTGCAATACTAGTGGAAGAAAGCAAAGAGGACTGATAGTCCAGTGGCACTGTTGATGCTGGTGATCCAAAGTGTTGCTGAGCCAGATATCGTAAGGATAGAATCGTTCTCAGTAAATGTTACGAAAGGAAAATTCTGGTGTATGTTGTTGTATTTTATATTCTTAATACTTGGAAAGTGTCTAGCTGCCAACGTTAAGAAAGGTTATTGGCAGGTGGGAAAAAATTACTACACGAGGCTGGATCTTTTTGGATAGTATAAGCGGCACAGAAGGATATTCCAGTTAGTCTCTGTAATTTTTCTGTTTTACTTTTGATTTTGAACCAATTTGTTCGATTGACTCCGGCAGAGCAAACCGGATTTAACGATTACGTCATAAGACATGCTTTAACGTGTTTGAGATAAATAAATATCTAAATATCTAAATAAATAAATTTCTCCACATTCTGATGATGTGTTTGTCTTAATCGATAATCATCAGTATATAAATACATCGCTCACAACTCTCGGTAATGGCAGGTTCAGTTGTGGACAAAATTTATCTTTAAAATTTTATTTTAATTCAACAAAATATTCAAAGCGACTGAGACAGATGAGCTGAGTTATTAGATTTTAAACATTACGTCATTCGGTAACGCAAAAGACAAAAGACTGTCACAATTTTCGTCACGCTGATTAGCACCTTGAGATTCTGACGATGTGTTTGTCTTTAACGATAATCATGTTTTTATAGTGCCCTATTCACAACAGTATATAAATACATCGCTCACAACTCTCGGTAAAAGCATGTTCAGTTGTGGACAAATTTATATCGACATTTCATTTTTTAGTTTAATTCAACGAAATTAAATATTCAAAGCGATAAGACAGATGAGCTGAGTCATCAGTTTTTAAACATTACGTCATTCGGTAACGCAAAGGGCAAAATACTGTTACAACAGACGAAGAAGTCGGGTTAGAGCAGTCGTGACAAGACCGTGGACAGGTTTGGTCGGTCAAAATACGTCGTGTAAGGCTCACAAGGTGTGTATTTCGCTATGGCCCACGGGATGGGATGACGTGAGAACAAGAGCGGACGAGTCGCCATTTTAAATTGGCAGGTCAAGAAAGGTGACGGAGGCTTGGTGGAAGATTTGCTTTGACTGTGTTGTGGTATAATTTTGTGCTGACCTCTGAACATATAGAGAAGAAGTTGTACACAGACATCGATTAGTACACACGCACGATAGGACAAGGGTCCACATAAAAAGTATCGTAGGTATAGAAGCACACCTCCGCCGAGCAGTGTTGGCTTTGGCTGGACTGAAATATCGGTGCAATACTAGTGAAAGAAAGCAAGGGGGACTGATAATAACAGGAGGTGAAGTCCAGTGGCACTGTTGATGCTGGTGGGACCGAAGTGTTGCTGAGACATCGTAAGGATAGAATTGTTCTCAGTAAATGTTATGAGAGGAACATTCTGGTGTATGTTGTTGTGGTTATGTTTAATACTTGGAAAGTATCTAGCTGCCAACGTTAAGAAAGGTTATTCGCAGGTGTGAAATGAATTACTACACGAGGCTGGATCTTCTTGGATAGTATAAGCGGCCCAGAATTATATACCAGTTAGTCTTTTTAATTTTTCTGCTTTACTTTTAATTTTGAACCGATTTGCGCGATTTTAGAGTTCGAGACACTGACTTGCTGACTGCGGAAGAGGAAACCAGATTTAACGATTACGTCATAAGACATGCATTAACGTGTTTGAGATAACGCGACGAGTTCGCTTTTTACTAATTTCTCCAGATCGATAATCATGTTTGTATAGTGCCATATTCACAACAGTATATAAATACATCGCTCACAACTCTCGGTAACGGCATGTTCAGTTGTGGACAAAATTTATCTTTACATTTTAATTTTAATTCAACAAAATATTCAAAGCGATAAGACAGATGAGCTGAGTCATCAGATTTTAAACATTACGTCATTCGGTAACGCAAAAGACAAAATACTCTCACAATTTTCATCACACCGGTTAGCACCTTGAGATTCTGACGATGTGTTTGTCTTTAACGATAATCATGTTTTTATAGTGCCCTATTCACAATAGTATATAAATACATCGCTCACAACTCTCGGTAAAAGCATGTTCAGTTGTGGACAAATTTATATCGACATTTCATTTTTTAGTTTAATTCAACGAAATTAAATATTCAAAGCGATAAGACAGATGAGCTGAGTCATCAGTTTTTAAACATTACGTCATTCGGTAACGCAAAGGGTAAAATACTGTTACAATTTTCGTTACGCTAGTTAGCACGGCACGTGGAGCCAAGTAAAAACATTTATCGAGGGTGGAGTGGGTTAAAACGACTGGTAAATGCCTATAATGCGCTTTCTTGTAACCTGTACGATAGAGCATAGCAATGATTTATTTCTTATTTGCATTCACAATTTGGCTTAAGGAGCCCTTGACATGATTAAAGGAAACTGTGCACAAAGTGTGGTTCCCAGGCGTGGGGAAAAGTTCAATTTCTTTTGGGCTGTTACGGTGCCCATGCTGATCAATCGTAAAGATGTGGTTACTTTTATATTGGGAAATTTATCGCCCATTTTTTGAAATGCGTCTGTTTTGAGAATTATGAGAGCTTTTTTGTTCAGGGTTTTGAGGAAGACCGATCAAAAGACAGCGTAGTCTGTGGGGCTATGTTTGGTGACGAGAGGGTGAATAATTCAGTTGACCTCCTTTCCAGGGTATTGGTCGCCTTTTCAGTTGGTCAAATTTCAGTGTTAGTTACAGTTATGCACTTTTGCTGCAACTTGCTGTTACAGATGCTTGAATGTTATTGAATCTGGAGTCACGCACGCCTCACTTGCTTTCTTTTCGAGACGAACCAACACTTCGTCGGTTCTGCGCGCATTGCGGGCCTATGTTTTAATGCGCTATCAAAATGGTGTTATTGCCGGGCTACCGATCGACAAATAGAATGAGACCTTAGTTTCAAGGATCACTTTGTAAGGTCTATTCACATTCAGACTTTTTTTTCTCATGTGGAGGATATTAGGATGTTTAGCTTACTCTTTGTGCGTAGTTTCTTATTGTTTCTCGATAAGTAATAAATTAGGCAAAAAAATCCACTATTAAGGCTTTACTGTTCTCACGGCAACACATTTCTTTTAAGAAATTAATAAAGCTGCAGCTTTAATTCTAGATCTGCATTACGAATAATAAAATTCTTGGGAAAATAATCGGTCTAGTGAAAACTGATGTGTTCGCTTGAGTCCTTAACTGTACTTAATCTAGAGCACTATAAAAGGACCACTTCTTCTTAATCCACGAGGAATGAAAGAATGTTATTACTCCCATTCAAGTATCTACCGTTTTGCGTAAGTCGTTTTCCAGAAATGAATGACACACGTGTTTCGGTGCAGCCAACTTTTCGTCGGCTTGCATTTTATATGTCTGCAATACTGTTGCACAGCTGTCGCATTTCAGTCGCTGGCAGTGTTCACTGTCGATCTTGCTGCTTGCGTGCAGTGTGTGCGTGCGTGTGTGCGCAAAATGTATCTGTTTTGCAAAAATAAGTAAATAAATAAGTAAATAAATAAATAAATAAATAAAGTCAGACGGTTTATGAAAACTTTTTACTTTGAATAACATTGCTGAAAGCAAACTATCTGGTGCTGCTTTTGCAGTCAGTTTGGAAGTGTTTACGCTCCTGGCGATTATTTGGCACTTTGACGTCACGATCCTTTGCCGGTAACGTCATAATGAAAATGGTCTGCAATTTTAACCTTTTGAATTTTCTGTGATTTCGAGCGTATTTTGCATTGTTTGCAATCTGATCAATGCCATTAACGCTGGGCCAGCTCATCAAAAGCAAAAACTGATCGTGCGTCATACTTTTCGTCGATCGCCGTTTACATGAGTTATTTCATCCCGGGATGAGTTTCACCCCGGGATGACCTTCATCTCATCCCGGGATGATTTTCATCCCGGTGTCTGGTCATTTACCTGTAAGCGTTTACATGATTTGGAGCAAAAATGGGTTCGCCCCGGGATGATTTCATCCCGGTGCTGAAGACCGGGATGAAATCATCCCGGGGCGAACTCATTTTTGCTCCAAATCATGTAAACGCTTACAGGTAAATGACCAGACACCGGGATGAAAATCATCCCGGGATGAGATGAAGGTCATCCCGGGGTGAAACTCATCCCGGGATGAAATAACTCATGTAAACGGCGCCTAATGCTATCTTTCAAACTAACATTATCTATCGCTGGATAATGTATTACGCTCATGGGTAGTTCTATACAGTCGAACCTCCACTAAAGGCCACCTCTCTACAACGGCCACCTCTTCACAACGGCCACTTTTTTGTGTCCCGGTGGAAAGCCCATATATTCACCTTTGTTTTCACCTCTCTACAACGGCCACCTCTCCAGAACGGCAACGGCCACTAAAGTGCGTCCCAACTGCCCAAATAACCTCTCCACAACGGCCATTTAAGAGCGAACAATTTACAATCTGACGTACTCACTGTACAATACTCACTCTTTTTCGTTATCATTATTTTGATCGTTGTATATATTAATATGCTATAAGGAGCATTTTTAAAATTAAAAGTGGTGTCATGTTACATCCCTACCTCCCTATTACGGCCACCTCTCTACCGACAGCGGCCACTCACCTCGAGCTCTGTTCCCAAGGTGGCATTTGAAGACAGGTTCGACTGTACTTTCAGGTAAATGGTTCCCTTGCAATGTAAATAAGTAAATCTAAGTTCCTTTGGAATTACTGTTCACTGTAATTAACTCCTTAATTGAAAGGAATAAAAGGTTACATCTTAATTAGTGGTACAAATTCTAACAATGAAACTATCTTCACAGTGACTGACTCCAATTACACGTGCTCATTTATTTGCTGGGTTTGTACATTTAACACTGAGTTTGAGTGCTAGTGTAGAGGCTAAATTTCTCTTAGTTTATGACAACGATATTTACTCGATCAAGCCGAAACCTTACATTTCTTGTTTTTTTTTAATCCTCCTTCAAACACTAATAATAAACATGTATCTCTAGCTAACTCTATTCTAGAAATGCTCTCTGTTCAGATTCTAATTAAAAGGTGCTTTAGAAACCTTTTTTGCAATTCAAAGAAAAGCAAACATAGAAAACGGCATCTAGTAAAGTATTCTTCTTTGATCAATGAACAGGAAAAACATTCGCTCACTTGATTTGTTTGTTTTTTCCGTGTGAGTTGTGTTAGGAAAAGAACTTTAGGGCTATTTTTTGTCGTTATATTGGGGAATGAAAATGTATTTACCACCATTCTTAACTTTCTTCCCGATTTCGTCTTTTCCAAGCCTGCGCGATAAAGGAGAGATACCTTCCAAAGCCGGTTCCTTTGTCTTTGACCTAGAAGTGAAACCGGGATGGATTCGCTACAATCCTTATGAAGTCACCGTGCTTTCTTGTAATAAGATGTTCCAACCTACGGCACCTGTTTCTTCAATAGTACAAGTAGAGGTAAGTTTAATTCAGTTCAGGTTAATTAGGACATTGATCCGTCTGTGTTCTAAGTAACCGTCCCGCCTGAGGCTCAAGTAGAAGCGCTCAGTGGTTCTAAATACCCAGTGTTATTTGTTGGACTTAATTTAAGGGAAGAATAAAATTGACGAATCACTCATAATCTTTAAGTTAGAGTTGCTTTTCCACAGGGTTACCTGTTCTTGCACTTGCATTGCACATCTTGTATGCTTCAGTAGTTCATCTGCGTTTTAAATCTGTTTAACAAAATTGATCACCTTTAGTCTTTTATTTCCTGCAATGACCCTGAGTTCTCAGTTGCAGTTTTCATATACAGCCGTTAAATGGCAAGACCGAAAGGTCGTATTGATAGTTTCAAATTCGTCGAAGTTTTTCGCCCCGGACAACGATGTCGAACGAGTTGGTTAACAACCAATATAAACATTTCGATTCAAAAGTTTAACATTATTGAATTCAACATGTTATACATGTTTGGCCATCCTGTTAAATAATGTTGAATATTTTTAAATTATGTCAAGAGAGGATGAAAGGGTAAGCGAGTTAATCCCCCCGTATAGGCCCTAGTCCCATCCTAATCCCTCTAAAGCTATTTCTAGTAACAAAATTCAAATTTCAAAACGTTATATCTTCTGAGTGGATAAACAAATTTCATCCATTTTTTCGGTTTTGAGATCTTTGTAACAAGGCCATTCAGAAACAGACATAAGATATCCCATAATGCCAAAAGCAAAATTTGGCGCCAACCTCGTGACGTCATTTTGCCGCCAAAAAATGTCAAAATCGGAAAAATTAAAATCACGAAATTGTACAAAATGAAGAGTTCTATATTGCTGCAAAATATCAGGGTAATTGCTTTAAAACTAAATAAGTTATTTGAAATTTGAATTCCCCAAGATTTGTTACTAAAAATAACTTAAGAAGGATTAGGATGGGGAGAGGGCCTATATGGGGGAGTAGCTCTCTTACCCCTTTATCCTCTCTTGATTATGTATATGGTGTTTTCTGCACATGCCTGTGTCCAACATTTTTGCGCGTGCCAGCCAAATGAATTCAACATTGGATGGAGGTGGCCATGGATATCGAAAGATTGAAGGCAACCAACTCGTTCAACACTTTGTAACCCGGGGGGGGGGGGGTACTCCCTTATATTTCCTATACAGGGATGTGCCGCTGGACAGGGTATGTTTCTTGGCCTCTCTGCCCTAAACAGGGTATGTGATTTTGTGCGAGTCTGTCCTAAACAGGGCATATAATTTCGCGCGAGTCTGTCCCAGTTATAAACAGGGTATTGCATGTCCTAAACAGTGTAATAAAATTGAGGTTGTTGTCCTAAACAGGGTATGTATTTTAGGATTTTTTTTGTCCCAAACAGGGTCAGGGTTTCAAACCCTCAGCGGCTCACCTATACCCAAATATGGGTCAAGTGCCCCCCCCGGGTTTGTAACATCACCCAACATTATTCAGCAGGTTGGCCAGACATGTTCAACATGTTGATTTCAGCAACGTTGGACGTAGATCGGTGGAAATTTTGGATCTTTTACGGTTGTCATTAAGATAGGGGAAAAAAAATTCCGTAAACGTTCGGCTCTTTGTTTTCTTTTCTGTACAGGCGAAGTAGGCATTGCAGAAATCGGTAAATTTTGTTTATACAAGAAATAATAACATATAGATTTAGCCAAGCCTAACAGGGGGGGGCCCACTTTATTAATAATTGCTAGAGGTTATTCATTTTTTAAAAGTGATTCCCCCCCCCAAAAAAAGAAAAATTTAAAAAAATGGGAAAAAAAAGCCTTTGCCGTCCATGGGGGTGAAACCGCCGAGTTGCTAAACCGCCGGAATGATAAGGGAGAATGGGTTTTGTTTTACTACGCTCTCTGATTGGTTAAAAAAGCTCGCGCCACTTTCTCAACCAATCAGAGGTAAAACAGAACCAATCGTGACTTGCTCGCACGCGTTTTCCCGTGCTAAACGCTAATTACTTGTATTTGCTTCGATTTCTTATTGGTTCTTTTTTGTGCTTTGTTCCTGTTGTGATTGGTCAGAGCAATTACTTTGGTTTTGGTTTTAGGAGACTCATTTGAAAACCGCTCTAATACTTAAACAGTTGTTTATTGATTACAGCTGGATTGACATAAACACGGGTGTTTTTCTTAGGGAAATGTGTTCGGACCACTGCAAAAACCATGGTTGTAGACAGAAAATACCGGAAGGCACTAGCTCTGCCATGTTTGATGTCCGAACCAATGCTCCGCTGGCGTGCTAGCGCGTAGGCTCCGCTATCACCAAGCGTCCTCGTTGAGTTGGGTTTAAGCTTTAATCAGACGACATCGTTGAAGAAGCTTACGTCTTTTAGGACTTTATCTTGAAGTGTATCCAATTAAATGAAGCTAACGAGCAGTACATTTCCTGTGGTGCCATCTGTAACTATATACTTTTTGAGCAAAACAATATCCTGTTATCCCATATTAAGTATGTTTACGTTTTTAGGTTGTCTTAGAGCCAGACTCTCGCCGTGAAAACGAGAGAAGACATGGAAACATTCCAAGAATTGTTTTCTCGTTCTGCTGTGTTGTGCGCCACAAGACGACAAGAAGACGAGGCCATGATAGAAGGCTTTGATAGAGATTTCATCATAGTCATCGACCCTGCTGAATCCAGAATCGGTCAAGAATCGGCACGAATTACGTGAACGAAAAGCTGAGAAGGCGAAAAAAGTTTTACCTCACGGTGGATTTAACAGATAAATTGGAGAAGCTATCGCCCGCAGGATATCTAAAACACATCATGTGGCTGCACTGTGGCTTTTACATAACAAACTTTACCTCGCCTTGTGCTGGTCTTTATCACAACACTTTCTGTATCTGCTGTGTAATATTTCCTTGCGGCCTGCTTGTCGCTGTGCCATACAGAATTTACAGGAGGTTACATTGCATGGACGAGAAGATTTATTTGGATTGTCGTTTGGTGCTCAAGATGACGTATACAGTACCGCTGGTGTTACACTGTTTCTCGGCTGATCGCCCTTTTCCTAGCTGGTAGATACTTGCAGGATGCGAAGAAATACAACCCACGTCTGCGTCGGGCTTCAGAGATCAAAAGCCTTATCTTTGTTGAACCGAAGGCCCAGTGATTATATTTTGTGTAAAAGAGAAAAGACAAAAGAATTTTAAGATTACATCTTGTTCCATTATCGCATTGCTTCTCCGCGCCATTATTTTCCTGGTCAGCGTCCGAATAAGTACAACACGTATTGCAACCCTGACTCACAAGTACAACTCAGTTCAAATAAAGTATACGTAAGCTGGTTTCAGAGCTGAGAATTAAGCCCAATTTCAATTAAGAACAATATCCATGGTTTCGAATCACTTGATCTACCAAGGAGTCTCATAATTCAGCTGAATCGGACATACTCGTGCACCCTTTTAAAACTCAGCTTACTTGTGCCGCATGGTTATGAGATCCCACAGTGTCCGATGTATATATAATTATGTATCTACTCCATTTTCCGAATAATCTGAGAGTATTTTGGTAAGTTCATTTCACAATTGCATTTAAAAAAGCATAGTAAAAACGCGATATTAATGTTAAGATAAGTTCATTTATTATTATTATTATTATTATTATTATTACAAGTGAGACCGGAAAACAATATTATAATTATTAGTTAATCATTAGTAATACACCTCTCATCAAATTAGAACCAGTGTTTCATAAATTTTAAATAAGCCTCTGTTGTAGGTAATATAAACTTAAATATCTAAGCAAAATTGTAAATGCTTTATTCAATAAGTGATTTGAAACCGGGATACTATAGTGCAATACGTTTTCTACAGTGTAAGATGCTCTCATACTCATATTTGTCTCCTTATATGGTAAAATGACGCTGTAGTTGAATGATGATGATGATGATGATGATGATGATGATGATGATGATGATGATGATGATGATGATGATGATGATGATGATGATGATGATGATGATGATGTACCTTATTTACTTGTATTAATTCCCCGGGAAGCTTAATTAATAGTAGGAAGTAGTGAACCCTAAAACAACCCAGAGCATTGCTTTCTTTCTTGACTGTCCAATAGTGTAGTTACTCAGAAGGAGTAGCTTACTGGAGTTAATATGAAATATAATTTAAATTCCTGTAAAAGGTCTAATAGTCCTGCTCTCTAATACGCCTTCTTACCTACTACTTGCTAATTACAAATAAATTATTTGCTTACAATTATGTCATGACATTGGGGCTTGAAAATTATTTTATGTTTCGACTGATGCCAGGTATTATTTTACTGCCAGAGGAAGATGCGAAGAAGTGCAGCATTATGCATGTAATTACTTACATGTAATTCAGGTGAATCAATTCATTCATCTATTTTAAGTACCAATCAGTCAATCAATCAACCACTCAACCAACTGGCTGATAAATCAGTCAATCAGCCAATTAAAAAATCAATCAATCAATCAGTCAATCAATAAATCAATAAATCAATCAATCTGTGACTTCAGTGTTGCCAATGCGAATAACAAATGGTCCAGTAATGACTAGTGACTTTATTTGATGCACAGATTATGACTCACTCTCTTACTACCCTGACCGTGATGGCAGTAGATCTCGAGACTTTAGTTCTTTTTGGTTTGATAATTTGTCACCAATAAGCATTGTTACTGATTGCCATAATCTGGTACCAAAGAAAAACAAAAGGAATAGCCTCTTCCTAAATCATTTCAGAATAGTCTGAAACCTAATAGGCAATGAACTGACAAAAAGGGATCAGACTGGTGAATCAGTCAATCGATATAGTTTTCCCCATAAAGAGAATTCAATCAAATAGGTCTGACTCTTCATTCCTGGGATAGTAGTTGGGGGGGGATACTCCCCCCAAAAAAGATATGGGGCAGGGTGTGCTCATCAGATATTTTGAAGTAGAGCCCTAAAAGGTACTCCAGGATTCATTCCATTTTCATACATCATCGACTTAGTAGTACTGAGGGGTCAGTCAAACTAATCAATGACATCAAAATGTTAAGCAGAAAAAGACAAAAAAATATATAACCTTATTTCAAAACTGCTCTTCAAATTTTTTATTTGAATTGATAAAGTGTGTCTGGGAATATAGCTAAAAGTACAAATTTCTTAACCAAACCCTTACAACAAACTGCCATATTTTCCTGACATCAGGTTGATGGAATAAAAACCTGTAAGAAAAGCAAAGCAGATTTTAATTATCACAATTACCAATAGTAGAACAGTCAGTGTGCACGCGCCAGAGAAAAATGAGAGACTGCTCGTAGTCTATGAGAATGGTACCAACTTGGGCCGGTACGACTTCAGATGGACTCCAAATGCTTAGCTCTGTTTACACGAAACGTACGAAACATGAAGCTAGTATAAAATAATTATCATCTTAGGCTGTGTTTACACGAGTGATTTCATCCCGAGATGACTTTCATATCGGTGTCTGGTCATTTACCTGTAAGTTTTTACATGGTTTGGAGCTGAAATGGTGTTTACCCCAGGACGATTTCATCCCCGTGCTGAAGACCGGGATGAAATCGTCCCAGGGTGAACACATTTCAGCTCCAAATCATGTAAACATTTACAGGTAAATGACCAGACACCGCAATGAAAGTCACCCTGGGAGGAGATAAAAGTCATCCCGGATAAAGTCACTCATGTAAACAGGGCCTTAGGCTGGTTTAACTCATCACTGCTGCTGAACCAATATGAATGACTCAGAACGGTTTGAAATCAGACTGGGGAGCCACTTAAGCATGAACAGGGTTCCAATTGGTCTGAGATGTTTGTTTTGGGTATGCACGTTTAATAAGTGGCGTTGGAGCATTCCAAGCTGTTGGATAATAGATAAAGTGGATTTTTAAGGATGGGATGGTTGCAGACCATATTAACACAAACAGAGTTTAGATTGGTCTCAGGTAAACACTTAATGCCAGTCTGACTTTTAGACCGGTCTCATGTAAACGAAATCGTGTCAGTCTGAGTTTGTACCGGTCTCATGAAATCAGGGCGTTACTGCCCCTGGGTCTCTGAGGATGTTGTTAAACATTCTTGAGAGCTGCTCGACTTTAGGCTAAGGGGGTGTTTTCATAATACCAGCATGATTTTCATTCTGGTACAAGTTCCTCCCGATTTCCTCTTGTTTCTCTGTATTTGTTTAATGATTACAGCACAACATCTCATAACTGTACAAGTCATACCTGTGTGAGCTTGCCCCAGTAGTGGTACTGGGTCACAATAATCACTGTGGTACAGAAACCCATACATGGTGTAACTGTTTGATTCATTCTGCATTAAGTTTTAACCCTTTAGCCATCAAGAATAAATCTTACATCACCGTGAAAAATGGATTTTGTAACTTAAGTGGGTATAAGGTTTTCATCATCTACCCCAGTGGAAGTCTTGATGGAACACTCATGTAAATGTTGTGATTTAATTTTTTCCTTGGTTCAACTTTTATTTGCCTTTGTGAGTATTAGGATTGCCAAATTTTCTTTTTCCAAAAAGGCTGTTTTAGCCACCCAGTCTTCTATGTGTTTACACGACAATAGAAAACAGATCATGTTCAAATTCCACACTAAAGAAATTTGTGCTTGTTCTCACACACTTAAAGGCAGATGGTTTAAATCTCTGGTATATTTGAATGATTTTAAACTGTTTAACTGTGCTTAATTATGTTTGACTGGGTTCAGAAATTGGAATCAAACACTGCTGTATGCATATTATTGGTTTATTTGTGTTCAACTACCGAACCCAAATTAAACCGATCATTGCATTTGACCTAGTTCATTTTACTGAACAGTAAGATAGTACGTAAGCTGGGATAATTATGTGATTGATATCTTCCATGTGCATACCTTCACTGTAAGAAAAGCTGCATCACTGATCACTGCTGACATATACCATGCCTAGTATAGATAAAAAAGGATCAGTGAAAACAACAACTTCAGGGCTAAAAATTGACAGTCTCCTGGTTGCCAGTAGCAATTTAAAACTGACCAGGGCCACTAAAAGTTGAGGTTTGTTTTTACTTAGAGTTCTACAGTATGTGGTACTTTTTCCACATGATTATTGGCAAAATCCCTGGATAAAAGACTTACTTCTCACCCAGGTTGGGAGGGGTCTATTCAAGTAAATATGGTTTTAAATTTTTTGATTTAGACTAGAGGATTTTGAAAGCTACTTTATCTAAATGTCCTGGTCCACTATACTAAGCGAGCAAGTGAAAAGACCCTGGGGACGAGGTTGGAATTCAAGGATACTGGCCCGAGTTGCAATTCAATGATTCAAGCACTGAAGTTAATTTTTTACCCTGCAAATTATGGAATAACTTAATCAGTAAAAGTAGAGAACGAGATGTACAAAACAATTACATTCACCTGCTTTGAACTCGATTATCTTAAGCATATTTTCCCAAAAGTGATCAACACATAACTTTTAATAAAAGTCTTACATGTACCTAATTCGAAATTTAAATTTGTTGTTTGTCATCAAATCATGCCAACTATAGCTTTGAACCTTACTTGATCTAAGAAACATTCGTGAGTCATTAGATGTGTATAAATAATTTGCAAGCAGTGAAGAAAAGCCCAGCTAATAAACAAATGGAGATGGAGATAAAATAAAGTATGTTATGTGTTATGTTATGTTGTTATGAGATGTTTACAACACGTAAGCTTAAAGAGCCAGTGTCACCCAAAGTGCTTTGCGCCCCGAGGTACATTTTTCATATATGAAAAATCCGCCATTTTCTTGATTGTTGTGAAGTCTGATTTGTATCTTCTTCCATCGCTGCCGTTAGCGATCCGAAAGCACTAGTATGAATTTTGACTTGACATTTAAGTGCCGCCGTATCGATTTCGTTGCATATTTCCGAATTCTGAAGTGTTTTCGCGGTGGAGAAGGAGATCTTTAAATTGGATGCTTCGCACGGTTCAGGAAAGCTGAGGCGAAGGCCGAGTCTTCTGCGCTCTGCCAAAGTTGTACGGCTGAAGGAGTCCGTCTATCAGTAGCGGAGAGAAAGAAAAACATCTATGGGTTTCAGCAACAGTACTGACACTGCGTTCGCCGAAATAGTGCTACGTTCTTTGCCGGATGAAAACAGAAGGAACGTTAATTTACCACAAAATAACAGTAGCTACGGGCCTGCTCCAAAATAATGCTTATGGTCATGAGCTTATGGTGTTTTGCTTAATTGTTCCTTGTTTTCACTCTCTGTTAATGTTTTATGTTTACAAAAAGTGTAAGTAACTATTCTGGTTTTGCGATCGACGTGATCGATCGCGCGATCAATCGATCGGACTGTAATATATTCATGTACGCGCATTGACTGCGAAGTCAGATCTTGAGTAGTTTTCTCCAGTGACATCTAGTGATGAAGACGTAAATATTCTTACTACTTGTTTTTGTTTTATTTTTATATCGAGTGGAAGTGGCTGCTCTGGTTTTACGTACATCGAGATCGATCGGTTGTTATAATAGCTCCATACGCGTTGACTACAAATTCAGATCTTGAGTTGTTTTCTCCAGTAACATCTAGCGATGAAGATATTTCTATTTTCAGAGGTTACTATTGTACATATCAGCCCGCTGAAAGGCCAGATTGCACGGTATAATTTGCGAAAAGTCCGGCAAACGCTCCAGCCAAACGCAAAAAGCTGTTTCAAAACAAAAACACAAGCGCGCAAAGCACTTTGGGTGACACTGGCTCTTTAAATGATGCTACACATTTAAGCTTATCTGCCAGTATCAACATTAAGAGAATAGCCTGACCTTCTTGCTTTAAGCAATAGCTGTTTGAAACATTAATTTTAACAGCAACGCTGTAATTAAAGTTACTGAAAACATAAAGGATGCGATGCTACACTTTTACTGGGCCAACAAATAACATACATGTACGATTCACAGACGAGTGTACAAAAACTACATCACTTCATATAACGTTTATTTAAAGACTTACGAAACTTAATAAACTTTAGCTACCAACCTACGTGTCTATCTTTCGGCTTTTTGCTACCGGAACGAAAATGGCAAATTATTTAAGCACTGGACTAACGATAAATATGAAACATTAAACAAAAATGATCGATCGGTAAAGCCCTGCTAATATATTAATTAAGCTGTTTACCGAAGACAATAAAAAGTTATAATTACACGTACCTGACATGAGCAATGCAGCGAGAAATGAAGTGCTGTCCTCTTTCGGAGAAACCATTAACAATTCTTTAGCAGAAATGGCCCGACAGAAAGCTAGCAAAACACCTTTTCACCCCATTTTTCAGCTTTTGTCGCTAGCTATGCCGCCGCGCCTAAAAAGTGCACCAGTCTTCCTGAGCAATCCGTGACATTGGTGCCCAGTACTCCGCGTGCCTGCAAATTCACATCCCTAAGCTCTATGAAAACGAATTTTTTTTAAAAAACTGTTAACATAGTTAGAAAGAGCATAGTTTGAAACCAAATATGCTGATTCGTTTTTACATTTATATTAAAACCTCACAAAACAGGGGATTATCAAAAGTTTAAGGTTCATTTTTCATTGTGCTTTTTTCAAAAGGAAAAATAATAATGGACGTTTTTGAATAACTTGCAATTTTTTCTGCGATATTACTGTGAGAAATTACGAATTTATTGAGCTTAAAGCAGTTTTAAAGTGATTTGAATTTTCTGTGCGCTCTGGTCACGTGACCAATGACGTCACAACAGTGAGCATATCATGGTCGTTACTTTCATGCGAAGTACTATTAACCAGCCAAGCTTTGTTTCTCTCCGCCTTAAACTACCATAGTTACTGACTCCTTACCAGTCCCCTGGGAAATGCTCCTGTACAGAGCCACCTTAACTTTCAAATGCCAGATGTCAAGTGGCAATTTCCATATTGCCCATTCCAATGTCTACCAGGGCACGTTATCTGCTTTTGAATTGATGGAGGCCTGTTCTTGCAGTGAGCTAAAACATATTTTTGCCATAGTCACGTGAATAATGACGTCATCACCCTAACGTTAATATGAGGGATAACTTTCACGAAGTTGTAAATAACACATGGTACAGCATTCTCTTCCACCACAAATTAACTAAGTTATTTTGTATTGAAATTTTTCTGGTGCAAAGCATTCTGGGAAGGTTCTTATTATAATTATAATATTGTTTTTAATTATTATTATTATTTTGTTTTTTTACATTTGGCAAATTATTGTGATTTACTTTTAATATACTATACAATAATCAATAAATTAAAAATAAAGCAAACAAACACACACACAAACAAAAACAAATACAAATATCTGCGACTCCAGCAGGTATGTGTTAATACTTAGTCACTATTCTTCCTTGTACAAGAGCCTTAGTCTGTGTTACTTTAGCTGGTATATCTTTGTCTTCTTGCGAGATGAAATACAACGGGACGCTGCTTAACTTACATCTGAAAGAAATGAAAGGTTTTATAGCTTGTAGGTTCTGCTTCTCTACGGTGTCCACTTTTCACCTTTAAAGATAAACTGTACAGTAGAGGTCGTAGAACAGACATGACATCTAAACTTATATTTTCTGGAAATATGGAACGATAATTCCACGCAGGTGTAGATAACAGTGCCACTGCGACGCCCAGCTATTCTGTTCCTGGAATTAAACGTCTTAGGGAATTTCCTAACATTCATTGACAAATGACTGATCAATGATGGTGGTTAGCAACTACGTTTTAATGAGTTTATATTTATAGTTTGATTTCACCGTTTACAAAATGGCGTCTTTAAACAGTTTATGAAGTTATACACATAACATGACAACATAGTCTAAAGCTTACTACTTATGAAAGTGCAGAGGTTTAGATGCATAACACATCTAGGCAACAACCTCTAACACTGATAAAAAGCCAATTATGAAAAAAAATTTCACAGTGTTTTTATTTTGTATATGGTGTGACATTTTGTATGTTTGGCAGGATGTTCCTCCTTTTTTTTGTTTATACCGAAGTGTTTTCCTGTTCTATTCATAATTACAATCCTTCAGATTATAAGCGGGTTTCCACAATTTCAGCGACATCATTTCCTTCTGACTCAGTTGTTTCCTGCACAGCATAATATTCTTTAGACTCGTCCAATTTGTCAAATTCAAAGTATTCCGTTTCCTGAAGCAACAGCTTTTCCAGATCTTCAACCAGTTCCTGAAAGCTTGGCCTTTCATCTGGATCCTGTTTCCAACAGTTCATCATCAAGGAGTAACTACATTGTAACCGAGAAGAGTAGTTTTAGCGTTGGCTTTTGTTGCAAAGGTCACGTCTTAGGCCACTGCCTCTTCCAATCTGACATAAGGGAGTTTAAGCAACCACAACGGCGACGGCAACAAGAACGTCAAAAACAAATAGGCTTTAATGAGCAAAACTATGGTTCTGCACGTGTGTTATACATGTTGGTACATTTCTTTCCCGTCCTTTACAAAACAACAACGTGAAATGACCAGTTTTAAGGGTTTTTTTGGAGAACGGTAACACACGACAGTGAATTTCTCTTTCCCTTCCTGAACTTGAGCGCCATCCCTACGAATTCAGTTCCCAGTCATTTTGGCCACATTAGACAGTTGGAATAATCGGGAAGTAGAATAAAAGAACCGAAATACACAATTTAAACGACGATTTCCTTTGCGTTGCCGTCGTCGTTGCTTAAAGTCCCTAGGACTACGGGCACGGCTGGTCATTTTTAGTCAACGTTCTCGTAGCGTGAAACTTTGTCGTAATTATTGAAAATGAATTCATGATGGTGTAATGAGTTTGAACACAGTAGCAAAACAACAGCGGTGATCAAGGAACGGATTAAAACAAAAACAAATATCATGGATATTTAGAAAGGAAGCGCGTTGTTGTGGTTGTTTTCTGCGGTTGAATCCTGCTGGAATATTTTTTCTCGTAATTTTAGAAACTATTTTCAACTTAGAATGAAATTGCAACTGTGATGTTCACATCTTCATTCCATTTGATTTTCAACTTACACGTCATCTGAGCACAAATCAGGTTTCTCCATTCTGTAGTCAGTCCTTAGAAGTCTAACGAGATCCACATGATTTATCAGTGGATGAGGTGAGCCACCTACAAAATTAAAATAAGGCATTACTTTGCAGCTTATTTTAAACATATAAAAGAAATTCTGAAAAGCTTAACTAATGGAAGTAGCGCAATTGCTTACTTACCATGTTAGCAAACTTCATCAATTAAAAAAAAACGTTATAGCTGGGTAAGAAAAAGAGGCTGTCGGAAGATCGATTTTATGCATCAGATAACGAGAGGCAAGATAATTATTAGTCTGGGCTACCGACGTTTGCACCTAAAGGATGAATCTACTAAACCACTTCAGTAGGAAGACTACAGAAAACAAGATTGTTACCGATAGTGGCGATTTCCCACAAGACAACTCCAAAGGACCAACTGAGAAAAAAAGTGAAATGATTATTAGTCAAGTTAAGTTCTCTTGGCTTAATTTTGCCTAATATCTTCAAGAAAAAAATCTTTAAACAACATAGATACCCTTCCTTTCCCTTGACCCGATCAAAACTTGCCGTTCAGTAAACTTCTCTCAAGTCAAGATGAAATTGAGTCGAGAAATAAAGTTTGGCCGCGTTCAATGAACATTGGGTGGTGTTTCAGAAAAACCGCTTAAGATTCTAATTACACAAGAAGGTAAGGAAAAACATCTACTTACACATCACTTTTGGAAGTAAAAATCTCCTCAAAAATTGACTCAGGCGCCATCCACTTGATGGGCAGTTTCCTCTGATTTTGTACTCCGTACACCTCATGGTACATTTGTCGCATCAAACCAAAATCTGCAATCTTGAGCCGTTTCCCGTGTCCAACGAGAACGTTTCTTGCAGCCAGGTCTCTGTGAACGAGTCCCTTCTCGGCTAAGTAGTTCTATAAAGGAAACGGTTCCAGCTATAACAATTTATTGATGGAGATGGATGTGACATTCACGTCCAAAGGACGCATCCAAACCAGCCACCCGACACTTCAATTTCCCTGATCATTCTAGCCAACACATTACAGTCAGGGTATCACGGAAAGCTGTAAAAATCTATAGCAAATATTCACCTTTCAAATTGACGCACTTATTAATCGGACGGTATTGACGAACGCTTTTCATTCAACTAATTTATTCCTGTTTTTCACGTTGTTATGTTCCTACCAATAGCGTAGCTCCACCTTTCATCATATAAACCGAACACAACCTTCAATTCCTTGATTCGTTATGATGAAGGACTAACGGGCAAAAAGTCAGCCTTCAATTTCTCTGAGTTGGCCAATTTACCGGTATCAACTTAGTTGATCACTCCAAAATGTTAGTGCTGGAAGAGGGTTCATCGTTTTTAATGCTGAGGGAACGAAAAAACACCATAGAAAAACAGCACTGAAACTGAACAAGAGATGATTATTAGGGTGGCTATTCTGCCCACTTGGGGACATCTGGACAATGACGATGATTTGTCGAGTTAGGATTACAGTTAGGATTCCCTCTTGATGTCTCCAGTACAAACCAAAAAAGCGTCCTAACTACCCTGGGTGCTAGTGAAGTTTCTCGCGCGCGCGAAATACCAAGATGACCAAAAACTATCCTCTCTTGTCGACTGGTGAATTTATGAGATTATGATGTATCTTTTGAATGGAACCAGAAAGGACAGAAAAAAACGACTCAAAATAAAAGTAACCCATTTCAGGGTGCCGAACATTAATGTTGAACACCACTTCAATGACCCAGTCGCTTTTACTTAAGACAAGATAAAGCGGCCCTGGATGTCCTCATAAGTATACCTTACCATGCCTCGGGCGATTTGCCAGGCAAATGACATCAGATCACCCGGATTAAACGACTCACAATCTTCATCGCATTCATCGTCAGTCGTCACGGGAATGGAGTCACCTCCCTGGCCTGACTCTGAAAACACCACCAACGGTGTTTCACTTGCGTCGTCATCAGACCGTTCTATCTCCTCAACGGTAGAAGGAGACGCAGTACCTTCCTGTGGCACTATTCTGTTTTGTTCATTCGCTGCACCAGCCTACAAAACAATAAGAAGCTCGTTCACGTTATTTGGGGGAAGAAAATGACTAACAAAACACTGGTGAACTTGAATTATTATATAGTGGCAGAATGCAGAATTTTCCTTCAAGTCTACAAGTTTCTAGACGGGCCCACTATCTGAAACCGGGGCAGGATTCACAAAGCTGTCTTAAGTCAGGTTGAATCCGAAGTCATTGTTTCTTAACAACAGGTTTTGTTTTCCAACGTACAAAGGGCACATCTTATCTTAGGAGGGCTGCATGAATGCAGCTCCGGATTCCCGTTGTTTTTTCCTCCCACCACTTTTGTTGTTGATTACCAGGGATCGTTTTTCCCCTTTACCTCCAACTGACAATGATGTGTCTACATTCTGTCAAACAAAACAAAGCAAAACAAAAACAAACAAACAAACAAACAAAAACTAAGAGCGCTCGGTTTTTAAGTTACATATTCTTACCACGTCGTAATAGGTACATCCCATCTTGTTGGCAGTCAGGCTGTTAGTAATTGCGCATAACTAAAACATAATACAAGATATAAAACGTAAGGTGATAAGTATAAATTTTGAAATACAATTAATAAGAAAAATGAGAAAAAAAAACGGTATCATCTTGGCATCATTATCAAGCAAAGTGTAACGGTTAACAGAGAAAAAACATATAAGTTCACTTGGTAATTGAAAGCATAAAACAGAATAAAACAGGACTAAAATAAGTGTTCTTTGTCCTTTGTAATGGTGCGAAGATGACGCTGTCCGAAACGTCGGGATCCAAAATTTAGACGAGGGTAATTCATTTTCATTATGGAACAAATAACTGCAACTTATATAGTAAACGACAATGACTTTACGGGACTGTCAGCATGTACGTAGTGGATTCCCAAACCAAACTGTCACCGAAGTTTACTGAGCAATTGCTACAACTTTGGTTTGCTACGATCGCCAGAAAAACATCGCTGGCGAAAACAATTCTTTTCAACAGCATTTTCCTAATTAAGTTAAAACTTAATAAACTGGCGAAAAAGGAATAATAAATTAATGGAACTGCATGGGTCGGACCTTCCATTACCACCATTCTACGCGACCTTCGAAATCATGCAAAATGCACTGGAAATATACTTCAGTGAAAATGGTGGTAACTGAGGCGACACACTGAACCTTTCTCTTTCAGCTGTAATTATTTTGATAGTCTGACCTGTAGGATTTTACCTTTCGTCTCTTACTTATTAGCCACCGACGCAAATCTCCATGAGGTACATACTCGATAACCAGAAGAAATGGTTTAGTTGTGGTCCAACAACCAAGGAAGCTCAAAACATATGGGTGTTGTCCTATTTTCTTCATGAGCTCTATTTCGGCGAGAAACTCACTTCTTTGCTCATCGGTTGGGTTGTCTGTAAGTAAACAAAAATGAATACAATAAAGGTTTATACGTTTTCTTATTGCCATACTCCTGGAGAACACTATAAATAAAACAAAAAATAATTATAATGAATTTAAAGGAATGGAAAATTTTTTTCCTGTTCAGTGCCAGTGATGTTTTCCAGGAGGTCGTTTAAAAAAGCTCTTAAGGACGGTGCCTCCTAATACAGATGTATTTTTGCAAAGGGTATAACTATGGAACTATGGGGATAAATAGAACTTAGCAAGGGTTATTGGAATCCAAAAAGAAAAATGTGGGCAACCACGCATTTTTCAGAGATAATTAAGTAACTATAATTCCAAAAAAGCACTGAAATACAAAGAATGTACGGCAATTTCTTTCGAAATGTAAGCTCAATTATCTCTGAAAAATGCGCGGTTATCCCCCATTTTCTTTCGGGGTTCTGATAGCCCTTGCTAAGATCTGCCTTTTCCACATAGTCATAAGCCGTGCAAAAATGTTGTTGTATTAGTGGGCAAATTCCTTAAGAAACCCGAATATCCCAGGTTGCGCAGAACGTATGCGCAGTATGCGCCGTCCTTAAGATATTTTAATATCGACCGGTACGTTTAGGCTTTTTCCAGAGAAAACATAATTTAAAAGTACATAAAACTTAAAACACTCAATAACATAAATCTATTAGATAATAGATAAAGGAAAAAGAAAAATAAGGGGTGGGTCTTATACGCAGCCCTGTTGTATGCATAGGGAAATCGCTTATACTCACCATGAAGCTCCTTAACAGCAACAAACTGTTCTCTTTTTCTTCTCGAACAGTCTTGCTGGCTTTTAAAAAACTCTAATCCGTTTTCAAGTATCGCTTTGTGAACCTTTCCGAAGGCTCCCTCGCCCAGTTCTTCGACAAATGTTGTTCTTGTTGGAGAGATCTCGCAGTGCTCCAGGACTTGGATATCGTCGATCGTTCTGAAAGACATTTTGGGGATATTTTGATAAAACATTTTTCCATCTGTCTCACGGGATTTCATATGGACTTTCTAATAACAATTCTCTCATCGTACGAATTTCAGCTGTGCTGATTATTTTAATTTGAAGAACATTGATCATACCTCTTAACACGATGTGACGATGTTGGATTTGGTTTGCAATATCTGGCAACAATAATTAGCGGAACGGCGATGAATGCTAAACAGGCAACAACGACGACAAACTTAAGGTCACTGTTCAGGAAAGAGCCTAAAGAGAATAAAAGTATGTAGATATAAGCTTAATCTTGCAATTATCCCTTGATATTTAAATGGCTGACATAACTAGGACATAAATCACTTCCACCGACTTGCCTTTGAAATACAGCTGCTAGAACAACCTAACACTACACGGGCGGATCTGGGGGGGTGGTGGGTAGGATTGGGTGGCTAGCTGCCCCCTGTTTGGAGTCGTTTAAGCCTGAAATTATGAAAGGGAACAGAGCTATCACTGAAGCGATTTTGTCTTTCAATGTCCCGCTATCGTTCTGTTAGTTCAGCCACTCCCTTTCAAAAATCCTGGATCCGCCACTGCACTGGTATCAGAAGTTTGTTAAAGTATTTAACACGCGTTGCTAGCAAAGTTAGGTTTAAGGTACGCCGGCCGTTCTATTGCAACAACTATCTTTCGTAAAAACATCGCTGCCGGAACGACTGCGGTACAAACTTCACATATTACTGCTGTCTGTCTCATAATATGTTAGATTTCTGGTATTATTTTTCCCTTGGCATACCGCAGAACACCTCCAATAACACTGGGTCGGCCTGACAGAAACTAGACAAACTAGGATAAACTTCTGGTGATCGTAATTTGGATATATCAGTAGCATATGAGAATCACGCTTAACGTGGCCTATTGCCGCCTTAAGAAGTAAAAGGTCCCGGAGAACTTATTTTAAGGTTTTATTTACATTTATTAAATAAGGAGGTCTATACCGGAACGCGCCGTGCCCTCAGAATAATCACTTTGCTGTTGTCCTTTCCCTGTGGTTATGGGCCACGCTTTTGAAGGAGGACCACTGCTGCCTAGTGCGTTCCAGGCTTGTACCTCAAACTGATAAAACGTGGTACAGTTGAGGAATAGCTCCTGCTGAGTCATTTTGGGGTCTGTAACGTTAATTGTGCTCCAGCCATCAGCATCCTGTCCCACTCTCTTCCGCCTGTAGTGGACAGTGTAGAAGAGAATCGGGCAGCCATTTGACGGTGGCTTAGTCCATTTCAAAGTAACGTTGCACCAAGGCACTGCTGTTTCAGTATTGCTTATCGTGGGCGTGTCAGGGCGATCTGTTAATGAATAAAAAGAGAAGTTAGCAGAAACAAATATTAAGCAGTTAAATGACGAGCCCTAACGGAAACGGCACATTTCATTTCTTCTTAGGTCCTTGATGTTACCAAGTTGAAACCAGGGCAGCCTACTAAAAAATTTTAACAAAACAACCTACAGCAGCATCGTACAGGCGAACGGCAACGGAAACGTCAGAGAAAAAAAAATTAAATTAGGAAAGAAATATGTCTGTCAAATCAGCGAAAAAAAGCACTTAAGTTTGTAGTACAGTGCGGTTTGTTGTTGGGTCATGATATTACTTGCTTGTTAAATTTTAAGCTAGGGCTAGTTATTTTGTGATACCCTTATGTACTATAAGGAAAAAGAAAAATCTCGTTTAACCAAGGAAAAGAATATTCTCGCGAAATCAGATTGAAGGTATTTGAGTTAGTTTGAGGTTTGTTCAAGATATTCCAAAATTTAACACCTACTGTCTTTGCTTTGTTGTTGTTTTTTTGTTTTTGTTTTTAATGCACATTCGTCTATGTAAACGAAACGTTTTTTTCTTTATTTCTGTCTTGCAGTGAGATGTGAAGTGTTATTACAATGCCACATTTATCTACGTTTCCGCGGGCTGTATGTTTTTTTTTTTATTTAAAGACCAGTAATTACCTGCGTTTCCTGTTTTGGTAAAATTTCGAGATGGCCAGCCAAATCCAATTTTATTCCTCGCCTTCACTCGAACCTCAAACAGCGTATCTTTCTCCAGATTTGTAAACATACACGATTCTAGTTTAGAAGTGTGAGGTGAAGTGCAGTTACGCCAGGGGTCTTCTGTATCCTTTCTCTTTATCTGGGCAAGATAATCCATCACAGGACCTCCTACTGCCTCTCTTGTTGGTGGGCTCCATTTTGCAGTGATAGAGTTGCACTCTCCAGTGGTCAGCAAATGCAATGTCGGAGGATATGGCACATCTGCTAGACACATATTCAAGTTAATATATGTTTTCGTTGAATACAGAAACGAGCTCCAATGTTTTACAGCAAATTGAAGACTTTTTAAAACACAAACATTCCATTCTTTTTCTTTTAACTGCAACTCTCGTGAGCTTAAAGGTTGATTTCCACTGTTAAGTAAATTTTACGTGCGGGCGGGCGTAAATTTAACTGGCTTTACGTGCGTAAATAAAATTAGAGACGATGTATGAACGGCTTACGTAAACGTCAAAAGTTGAATGTTTTCAACTTTTTACGTTTACGTAAGCCGTTCATACATCGTCTCTAATTTTATTTACGCACGTAAAGCCAGTTAAATTTACGCCCGTACGCACGTAAAATTTTCGTAACAGTGGAAATCAACCTTAATGCTACAACTCTCTCATGTTAGAGTAATTCTCTAATTTATGATTTTTTACTCCCAGACTGAACCTCACTTCAGCTAGAACGTTTTTAATTTCAGCTGAGAACCTACATCGATAAAACTCCAAAGTGTGACCACTCAAATGAATTCAAAGCAATGTTTGAAACAGCTAAAACAGCTGAAAGTATCTCAATTTTTCAGAATCTAAGCAATCCCTGCATGATTTATTTCATTAATTCAATGAGGAAAAAAATACTGAAAAAATCTTTTTATTTCGAAACCGGAATTTGTCTCTCTCTCCCCCTCCCCGTCTCTCTCCCCCACCGCACAAACACAATTGCTATAAGAACGTCGCTTTTAAGTACCTAGTGCTGTTTTCAGATACCATCCTTTTCTTTTACTCTCTCCAAGCTTGTTCCATGCAGAGGCTATTATTTCGTACTCCCTACTGTATTGAAGCTGCAGTTCGTAGCTGGTAATGCTTGTATTAGTTATATTCACTACGGTCCAGTTATCCTCGTGATTAGCTGGGCCAACTACCCGGTAGTACAAGGTATACATATTTATAGGACAATTATGGTGTGCAGCGGCTTTCCACTTGACCATAACATCTCTTTCAGTGAGCTCGTTCTTCTTGTTCATTATCTCAAGGGGTTCAGGAGGCCCTAAAAAGAAGAGAGTGAATTAAATAAAATTCTTTCCAAAAAGGAAATAAATAACTTGATGCTGAATGTAACGTAATTAGTTAATATTCTCCCACCGTCCGGTCAGAGGGGGGCGTTCCTGCCATCCGGGACTTTATTTCTCAAGTTCGCAAGTCGTGCAAGAGGCAATGGTGCTTTTCGCTCGCTGTTCCAAGCAGATCAAGAGTAGTTTTTTATTTGTGTCCCAGCAGACAGAGCTCACCCAAGGCAACATCTGCCAACTCGGAGTCATGAGGTATCGAACAAGGAACATGAAGCATAAATTGTACTTAAATCCGAGACCCAAACATCGCGTATACGCGGGTGTATACAGATTTGCAAGCTAATAATAAATCGTCCCTCAAAGGTTGTTATAATCTCAAACAACAGTCTCTTTATTTGAAATTTTTAGCTTCGATACTTTAAAACCAATCAATTGCAATTAACTTTATGCAAATGCTAAAGGAAATTAATACCTTTCAGTTTCTTTTCATAAAGCATACCTGAAAAGCCGACTGACAGAGGCCCTCCCGACCATTCGCTTTGTCCCTTTTTGTTTAGAGCTCGAACACGAACGAGGTATTTCGCATCTTTGACTAAACCTTGAAATAGGTGACGTCGATTGATAGAAGTTGTTGAACAGTTTCTCCAGGTTACGTTTTCTATCCGTACTTGGGCGTCGTAACTGGTTATCGGGCCTCCTCCAGATTCGAACGAGGGTGGCTCCCAAGTGACTTCGAAAGCGCCGCATTTTTTATCTCTAACGTCTTTTAACATAGGCTTGAAGGGAACTCCTGGTTTTGAAAAGAAAATTACAAAGAACATATTTAGTTAAGATACTCCTGTAGTCTTGGCATCATTTCGACCTTCGTTTAGGTTGTGTGGTTGAAAATCGGAGTAAACGTCCATCCCTAAGGGAAGAGAGTTTGATATGTGCATCAACTCAAGTTAACCGCTCAGTTAGTCATGTATGGTAGGGAGGAAGGTCTCGGCTTCTTTTTTTCTGGCGAGACCATCAAGCAGAGTGCCTAACATAACTCATCTAGTGAGAGCGCAGATGATGGCACGAAGAGCCATGGGAAGATATTGAGATTGACAGTATCCATAAAAAGTATCCACTATACTGTCAGCACCAACATAATATCAACATATCAGTACAGTATCTATGATACTGCTAGAGAAATATGATGAGAGTAGGGAACCCACCCTTCTTCTGGCCTTATACGTGAGTGTGTTTCTGAGGGATGGTGTTGATGTTTTGAGATCGTTCCTCAGCATGACTCAAGGATAATACATACCTTTTTCTGTCCGCACTGTCAAAACCGAGTCCCCATCAAACTCACTGCGTCCTCGCTCATTCCACGCTAAAACCATAATGTCATATTCCTCGTTGCACTCTAACCACAAGCGATAGTCATCTGTGCTGTTGATGTCTTTTACTTTCCATAGCATCTTGTCTCCTTGTGAACCCCCGGATCTCCTGTAATGGACCGTGTATCGTGTAATAGGGCAGCCACTTGGTGGGGGTGGTTTCCACGACAACTTTATACTGCAGCCGAATGGCACAGCTCGTATGGCGAACTTTTTTGGTGTTTCTAAAAGTTAAAAGAAAGGGAAATAAAAAAACAAAACGGACAGAGAAGAAGAAAGTAGAGAAAACGCAGTAATTCTAGTTTTTATCAATATCTTTCATTTTCTAACGTTTATTTTAAGTGCTAATTCATGTGTGACACAAAATTTGTTATGAACGACCACTTAGCGTAAGCAGGAATAACTTAATTGTGACCAAGTAATTAAAACTGGCCTCTGGGGCACCGTTTTACAGCATTACAGAAAGAAAGGAATTTCGTTGTAGAAGATTGTTCAAGGTCACTGAACGATTGATGGGTATGTTAATGATATATGGAGGTTGGGACGGGAGAGGGCTGGTATTTTGACCGAGGTTTTCTAGGGACAGCCCAGGGCTACCACGATTATTTTGAGGAATTCGAAAAATGGTGGCGCGACCGATTGTTGTACACAATACTTTTCAAAAGGGTTTGGACAATATGCCGATCGAAATAGGTCATTTAAGTGAATTAGTTGTTCCAGGACAGAATATAACATTTTCCTCAAAAAGAAGGCTTATCTGAATGTCGGCAACTGATAAATAGCGCAACTTAAAAATGACACATACATTTAGGGCCTTGGCCTTTTCTGGGTAAAATAACAAAGCCAAATTCCCGGAGTAAATTACACGCATGATAATGAATTTATCTGGTTATGAAAAGTCTGTCTTTAACTCCAAAAAATTATTTCAACCCACGCATTTGAAATCCACCTCATGTAAAGATGGATCAAAACACTGGAATTAACACTAGGTAAATTATGTCGCATCAAAATAGTTAGCGCTTAGACCAAATGCAATTATATAAGAAAAACGTTTTACCCCAGACGTTTAGTTGGAGATCACCTTTCGACAAGTATTCAAGTAAATATACATGTAACGCAATTTTTTTAAGACGCAAGGCATTTCTAATACTGAAAATGTGAGGGCTTTAGGAGAATTCAGAGGTTTAATTCTAGCAATAACGGTTTGGTTTAAAGTTCTTGCGGGTTTCTCATTTGCGAAAACAGAACAATGTCAACCCTATTTAGCCTGGGGGGGGGGGGGGGCGCAATGTGCATTGTGGCATTGTGCCCGTGCTGACATCAACGAATTATAACTTTTAAACGGCTAGGTGAATAATCACCAAATCTCCTGACTTTTCCTGAAATTTATCAGAGAAAATTTTCCTGTGTCAATGACGTGTCTACGATGATGGACGTTTCCATAGCAACCGTCTAATCAGGAGGTATTTTGACTATTTTCTGTCTTTTCAGTCTTTTTTCAGCTTTTTCCCTTCGTTTGTAACAAGAAGATAATCCTTTACTTTGTTGTGCTTGTTTTGATTTAAGTATGTTTCTTAGACCAAATTCATATATTTTTCGATGTTGTCATTGTCAACTGTATGAATGCATACTCGGGATTCAAGATGGCGGCTCAAAATTCAAAATGACTGCTTTGTGACGTCATTGTGACCTCATTAAACGTCACAATCGAAACGTCAGAAGCCCAATCTGTTAAGCTAATGACGTGCTTAAAACGTGCCAAGTTTCATCACAAGAGCGTGAATACTTTTCGAGATTTATGGGGGGGCACTTTGTGCCCCCACCCCCTCAGGCTCGGAAACTCAAAAAAAAGCCCAGGCAAAATAGGGTTAAGAATTCCTTTAGCTCATGCGCCCAGTGGCTCAAAAATTAACTCCAGGTTTTCTTGTTCTGTTCTCTTCTCGAGGAGAAAATTGTGGACACACGGGTTACTTTGTGGATGTTTTACTTTGGTAGCTTGAAGCATCCATGTAAAGCGCAATTCGTTACTTGTATTAACTGCCCAAATCCATGTTAAAATCCCCAGCTGTATACTTTCAAATTTAAAAGATATAGGGGTTTACTTTTGGAATGAAACCTCAGCCAAAATTTGGTCTTGTGAGTTTAATACAGCGGACTATGAATCCCACCTTACTTTCTTAATCTACACTTTCAGCTTACGGGTAAATGCGTGTTAAAATTCACTTGTCAATGAGTTCCTTTGTTTTATTCTAATAGTAATTGATAAAATAATATTCGTAAAAAATAGGTGACATGCTGCAAAAATAACTATTAACAGCATTTTAAAATTACAAATACCTGCTAAAGTTCTGACTTGTTTTTTTGCCCAAGCACCCATGTAGGTGTGATCGAGATGACGTTTTTTTGCCCTTAGTGAAACTTCATAATCGGTGTTGCTCATCAGCCCATAGAACGTATATGAAGAACCAAACACGGGAAGACCGCTTAAGTTTCGTGCAGTTTTGTCAATCGTAGACTCAAGGTGGATTTCCAGGTGAAAGTCTAGCCACTTCCATTTTACTTCTATGGATCTTCCACAATTGGTGGACCTTGCACTCATGATCTCAGGAGTTGGCGTTTGGAAGACATTCTCTATAGAAAAAAAAAGTTTTTGGATCAATATTGACCGCAAAGCAGCGCAAACCATTAGTTTGTCAGCAAAATTGCACTTGCTCGCTTGACAAGGCACGTTGGCCATCCTTAGTAGCGTTAAGCCGAGTAAAAGTTCACCATTTGTTTAATTTTCTTGGTTGGCCATCTGCTTTAAATAAATAAATACTAACCAATGGAAGCCGGTAACACCAGCTACAAACTATGTCTTTCTTGTTTGTTTGAGTCTCCTTGGAAAAATTAAGATATGGCATAATCTTGTAGGGATTCAATATTTGGGGTGTATAGCACCATGTAATACATTTTCACCAATCTCGCGTGTCGTATGGAGAAACTTTGGTTAGGAGCCAGTTACAGCAAAGCAAATGAATAGACAACTAACCCGCAATTAAATATAAATAAAATGAGATAAATCTTCGTACTTGTCTCTGTCAAAACCACGTCATCTTCACCCAGAATCATGTTTGACTTAAGTATCGCACATTTGTACTGTCCAAGATCGCCATTGGAGACATTGTCAATATGGAGAAAGGTCCATCCTTCTGCTTGAGCGCATGAGTTGGGAGGATCCATTCGGTAAACAATGCTATAGCTCCCATTTTCTTTCAGTTCTTTTCCTTTGAATTCCCACTTCCAGTGATACAAGTTTCTTTGGTGATAATCAAGTTTGCTCGCATTGCAAAATAAAGTCGCATTTTCTCCTTTCCAAAAGTCAGAAGCCGCTGTTGTTATGGGGAGTGATGGACGACCTAAAATGTACACCTTGTGCTAGTTTTGAGAGTTTTAACTCTCTTTTAAAAAAACGGCAAGCAATTGCACTTGTACTTGTAATGGCTGACGACATGTGATGAAACAAGTTAAAAATAATGAGAGCGCGATGTAAAAAATACTTCGTCTGTATGTTTTGATTTTAAAATTGAAGACTGCCGGGCATTCATTCTTGACAAATTTATGCCCTGCTGTCTGGCATCTGGACAGTGCCTAAAAGAAAAGTACGTATTACCTACTACTCCTGTTGGTTTTGAACTAGAAGACGATTTCTGAGGATCGTTGGTTGTTGTTGGTGGCGATGGGAAAGAGATGTAAATTTTTAAGAAAGAAAAAAATTGAGAAGTTCAGGGAGGATTACTTCTCCAGCTGCCCCATATGCAGACCAAGTTGTCTTTCTCTGCGGAGCGTACAAACTTTTACACGATATAAAGTCAACATACACAGACAAACTAAGCTCCACATAATCTATCCAACTGCAAGGAGTTAGATTAGCCTTAAAAAAGGCTTTTGTTATGGGATTATATCTTTTAGTGCCATTTTTCCTATGGATCGATTCACGGATATCGTTTGTTTCTTATAATAAGTTTTTCTGCTCCAACTCCCCCTCCTCAATTCTTGTATCAGTTTTCATGATATACCCTGTCTTCATGTCATGAAGGAGGCGTTAGAGACTAAAAACAGAACACTGAAGAAAGCTATAGTACTTAACTTTCAGAAACTTTGAAACTGTTAAAAAGAGAACAGTAAAAGAGTTGTGAACTAAAAGCTGCATTCTATAATTAAATTAAAGAAAATAGTTAAAGTTGGAAATGCGTTTGTTCATTTTCGTGTGTGCAGAAGGCCAGTACCAAACACATTTTGGAACTTTGAAACCGGAAAAATTTAATGAATCAAAAGCTATAATTATGGCACAAACATTTTACAACAAATGAAATATTGATTAAATGATAAGTGGTTACCTATTGGTCTTGATTTGCGCCATGCTGGTGGTGAGTACGAAATATTTGCAGTCACTTTTGACAGCGAAGGCGGACCTGAAATAAGCAGGCGTGATGAAACATGTTAAAAAGCCAAAATTGATCGGGAAAAGAAGGTTGTGACGTTTTATTGGCAATAAGACACCTAACATACCTAACGTGTCATTATTTAAAGATCGCCTTGAATAAATAAAATTTATTCCACACAAAAGCTGAATAACATGAGGTAAGACCTTAAAGGTTTAAAACGAATCAAAAGGCATAACTTACAAGAACACGTGACAAGAATGTTGCGTCTCCTCGTATAATACTTGTTTCGGGCTTCACAAGTGTAGTTTCCGGCAAGTTCAAGTTGAATGTTGTACATGAGTAATTCATGTGTATCCTTTCCAAATTTTCCATGTACTCTGTTGTCCCTGATACCAATTGTTCTGTTTAAATCCCGATTCCTGAGCTCTTTGCCATTCCTCAGCCATTTGACGGTTGGAGGAGGTAAACCGCCTATGTGGCAGGTAAGAATGACAAGTCTCTCGCCAACAAACTGAGACACATGACTCTCATCAATCCTGACCCAAGGGTTGTCTGGGGACAAATTAAATTATGTATTGTTACACTTTGAGTGTATGAACATAAAGAGGTTTTCTATTGCCGATTTGAAGACAAGAGCGAATGTAATTGCTAAGACTATCACATCAGACGCAGATTTCGCAAAGAACCGAACAGAGCTCGAGCTTGCGAAAAAACACAGAACTAAACGCCAAGCGTGGGAAACGCGCTTGCAACTTAAGGGAACTTTTGTTATTACTTTTAATAATAATAAACCAGTCACTATTAAGACAAATTTCAAAGCCAAAGCAAACGCGAATTTCTTTTAAGTGACAAACACTCTTAGAGCTAGCAATTCAAGCAAATTAATAGTTATAGGGGTTAGTGTAATAATTACAGGAGTCACTACCTTATTTCATTATGAGGTTATTGCACGGCAGTTTTACTACATTTACTTTCATTTCTAATTGCTGTCCCCCATTAGCTGTACAACTAAATGACCGTAAATACCTTGACACTGAAAAGTTGTTATCATTATTACAACTCCAGCTTGACAAACTGAAACCTCAAGGTCCCTGTCCCGCTGCTAACAGTACTCCAAACCAAGAAATTGAAGATTGCTTTTACTCTTATATCTAAGTGTTTTGCAGACGTTTACGTTTCGTTTTCGTCCAGCAGTAGAATTAACAATTGGTTCATGCTTAGCGTGCGTACATCGAGTTATGGATGCACGAGGGAAGTTTGGAGAGCACGAGAGAAGCGTAAGAGTTGTTCGAGGCGTAGCCGGGAGCAACTTTAGCTTCTTAAGTGCTCTCCAAACGTCCCAAGTGCATCCATAACTCGATGTACGTACAGCTAAAAGCATGAACCAATTGTTTTATAACATAGCCAGTGGAAATGCCGAAATAGTAGTTTTTTGCAAGGTGCCGCAGTTCTATTTCGCTTCCGTTGAAACCATAAATTATAAGCAATACGAATCAGTGCGCAGTTGATTCAGAACTGAGTCACTGGTTACCATAAAAATCAAGAAAGAACGAGAAAAAAAACGAGAAAGGGAAAATAGGAACAATAATCGATCACATGACTGAAAGAAAAAGGCGCCAAAACCTTGCGTAGTGTTGCCGCGTAGTTACAGCGTTTCTTTGTAAAGCTGAATGAATCAATGAAATTGCTCCGAAGTGAACGTACGAGAATAATTTTCTGAAGAAGTCTTCCAATTATCGCTCTAAGATGTGGTATAAGATTGATGTTTCCTGAAAAAATCTGTTGTATTCATCCTCCAAAGCGGATTGAAGCTGTATGATTTCAGCATTGTAGCCGCGAGTCTGAGTTGAAACGAGCAGAAAACAAAGTGGAGGCCGCGGACGGAATGTGGTTTAACAACAATGAATCAAACAACTGGGAAAGCGATCATTCGACTTATTTTGGATTACATTTTATTTTGTTTGAACGTTTGGAGCTGCTTGAACACAGAGCTACATTGACTGCAGGTAAAACGATGTTGTTTTGTGTAGTATATATATAGCCGAAAAAATTCGTCCTTTCTGGTTGTCAGTGCTTATTTAGCTTGATTTTGGGAGGGAATCACCGAAAACGTGTGACACATTATTAAACGGTTCGCTTCAATTTTACTGTGTTTTATTTTGTTTCATGTCTTGATATTTTGGTTTTTAAAGTTTTGCGTATAAAACCTACCTTTTGTGAACATTCGTTGAGAGAAGACGGTGAGTGAAATCGTAAACACAACGCCTAAGACTAATTAAGTTCGAGTTTCTTCAGTTTTTCAACAAAGTTCCTTGCTCGTCCTAAGAATTCAAACACTCTGCAACAATTTCGCTGTTGTAATCTCTCTCTAGTTTAACTCTCAGTGCTGTAAGGTGATTTTTCTTGGCCACTTACTCGCCGAGTTGCTCGCGAAGAAGGCACTTTTGGTCGCTGCAGCGGAAAAAACCAAGTGCATCCATAACTCAACTGCATGCTTCGTTTTCGTTGGTCTTGCTCTTGCTTGTTGGCTGCTTTCTGGCTAAAAGGTCAATGCCAAGAGAAAAATTTGGAAGTTCCTCGCTAGTTTCTTCCATTGACTATCGGAAAGTTCAGCAACAGGAACTCGCCGCTAAACTCGACGGGAACTTTGCAGCAAAATGCAACTGCACACGTCATGTTATATACGCACGGCCGTGCGTATATAGAGATATACACCATGATGGTTCAATAGGAATTCGGTAGGACCAGCGCGCGAGCTATGTTATAATACTGTGATACAATGCAATAGTAAAAGGAACCAAGGCCCTTTCGGGAAATTGAACTTTGTAGGATAAATTTGCATTGTGATACAAGTTTACTTAGGCTTTTTTTTTTAATCCTATGGTCTCGGATAAGAAAAATATTTAAAACAGCACCTAAATTCGGAAAGGCTTATGAAGGTTGCCAGCCAACAAAATTATAGGGTAAGATAGCCCTGCTATAGACCAGTATTCCATGTCTTACGCTTTTAGAAGCTCCATCGAACAGAATCCTGACACAAGCATTACTGCCAGTTCCTTGATCAGTGAATCAAGCAAAAAGACAAAAACAGTTTCAGTGATAATGTGATTGGCCGATACCTAGTATTTGAGATGAAATAAGCAAGGAAAACATTCGTCAATTGCAAAAAAAAAAACAAAAATAAAATAAAGGAAGAAAGAAAAGGAAAATAGAGATAAAGCAACGAGCGGGCGGATTACCAACAAGCACTTATCTCCACCTTCAAAGCAGTTTCTTTTTTTCACTTTACGCCTCTCAGTTGTTGTTGTTTTTGTTGTTGTTGTTTTTTGGTTTGTTTGTTTTTTTGCTTATGCCTCTCAGTTCAACAGTCAGCCCTTTAGTTATTTTACTTTCTTAACAATAAGCGAAAGCTCCATTTTTTTCATTGCAACCCTGCTTTGCTTGTTGGTGAATTGCGAAGACCATCCCGAGTTCAAGTACCCAATCGCAGCAACACTTGTGTGGTGTAGATCAGAGCTTCACTTGTGTGGTGTGGACTTGTCTACAGGGATTTTATAGTTTTAACTCGACGCATGCTTGTGATTTAACAACATAAACCAGTACTTGTAAGGACCACTAAACAAATCTTCCAGATTCCGCAAAAACCTGTGTTATGATTTAGACTTTACTGATTGTATTTCAAAATCAGTTAAACTTACCAGTAGCTAAACAAATCTTAGCCACCAAGATATCTTCACAATCGCCAAGTGAAGTAAAGCCATCGGCAAGAATCAGATCATCCCTCTCTTCTGTTATGTTCAGCAGGTGCTGCTGACAGTCAGTCAGTCCAATACCAACGACCAGAATACGAACACCCTTCTCCTTGAGTGATTCAGAGACCTTTTTCAGAGGGAATGTTTCCAATTGAGATGGTAGGACATCTTGAGTGATGAGCACCGCAATCTTCGGTGTGTTTCTGCCTTCCTGTGTACTGAAAACTTTGTCCGATGTTACTTGCAAAACGCTGTCAATTCTCGCCAAAGAAACAATACAAGGATCAACAGGAGGCAAATTGTTCATGGAGTGAAGAAAGTTAACCAGATCAAAGGTCTTCGTAACGTTCACTTGTACTGTTGCCTCGTAATGATACAGCACAACGGCAGCGTTGAACTTGCTCGACTTATTTGCAAGTTTGGTCATGGTTCTCTTCACGAAATCTTTTCCAAGACCATAATTAAAGGAAGAAATATCTGATATGTCCAACATAAAGGCGATATCCGCTCCTTCGCTGCACTGGGGGTCTGCAGATGCAAAGAGATACGTTGAGTAATTGTGAGGCTTCTTCGAAATGAGCAGAGCAACAGGCATAGATGTTAATGCAGCCTCTTACCATTGTACAATTGCACTACTGTCCTAGGCCTTGTCATGAGACTGGATAAGGAATAAATTCCGAATGGTATGGAATTTTCTACCCGATTGTGGCAAAGGAATTATCTGTAACCTGGGTGAAAGAGGTTTTTCTCCCACGCTCGAACACGCGTGAACTTTAGAGTCTCACATAAAGCGAGGAAAGTAACCATAGGGTAGATTATCCAGTGCATCTATTAGGTGATTTCAGCAAAGCGCAAAGGGAGAAAAAGGGGAAAATAAATGTTATCGAGGAAGACTTTAAAACGCGTATTCACGTACCTTCTGTCGTAACCACATTTAAGGTTAAATGGAGCAACAGCAGGAACATGATAACTTGAAGGTAGTCCATTCCTTCTAGGACTCACTCTGTCACACAGTAAAATGTAGTTATTTAAGCTTTGAACGTGGTTTTCCAGCCAACGAGGCGGGCAGCGCTGAAGACTCAAACAAAAACATATTTTAAAAATGTTTAGTTATTTTCATATTAGTAGAGTGGGCTGATAGCTATGTAGTAAAAATCGAATCTTTCAGAGCTTGCGATTGCTCCTATCAAAGGCCATTGTCTAATTGTAATTATAGAACAGCTCTTAAAAAACACATATTTATCTGTTACAACAGTGGGAGCGATACAGCTGATAGCAGCCCATTTGTACATTTGTGCCTGACAATTATTGAAAGTTTCAAAATGCGATGGTGAAAATAAAAAGACCTCCGGCTTAATTTTTGGTCGTTTGTATACGTTATCATTTTTACAGAATTGATGGCGATGACACAAAAATGTAAAGTATTTAATTGACATCGGGCCATTGGTAGAACTAAGAAAAATGGTTTTCTCTGGACGTGCTGTGCATAATTGTAACATTTACATATTCTAAGGTTGAGTTTCTGGTAATTTACTTTTAGTAATTATAGAAGGCCGTACCTTTTCAGCCTTGGCTGTCAAATGTAACCTTCTTTAAATAAAATTGTCTATTTATTTATTTTATAAACGTGTGAAAGGGATTAGGAGCTGGAGTGGGTGAAAACAATTGGCGCTTTGTAGCGGTTTTCCTTTGGAATAAATAAATTGGAATTGGAATAAACTGGTTTGGACCTACTATTTTCTGCGGTGGGTGAAAACGCTTGTTTCTTTTATTCTTAAACAATAACTAGACTCTGAGGCAAAAACCAACAGTTACTTGCCCCCGTGTGTTATCGGTTTTCTTGTGTTTGGCACCATTCACATGAATTTGTTTGGAAGTTCTCTTTGGCTGATTGTGATGTTTGCATCTGTTGTGAATGGCCACAGTGACCACCTTGGTTTTGGCTTTTTGTGAAACTCCACTTATAAATACATTGCCATTTCCTCTAACATTAGCTACAAGGTGAACTAAAACTGGTCAGTCCCTGGGTCAATGTTCCAGGTATTCACTTTGTAGGCTGTCTTGAACTCCGGTCATCTCGATGAATTTTGGTTTTCCTTGTCTGTTCGAAACAGCGGAAGTCTCAGTGTAGATTATCTTGTATAGAATGTGTCCTCGAACAAAACAAACTAAAACTAAATATAATACATGCAAAGTGTGTTTGAGAAAGGACGAGAAACTTTCCACGAGAAACAAAGATCTTAAAAATTTGTCCGAAGACAGGCTTGCGGTCAAATTGTCGTGATGATAAGTTGACGATGATGTATTTGTCGAGGCGTTTTACACGATGTAATTGTAAAAATGAGGTCCAACACGACTTTATTATCTTTCGGCAAAGCCTTAACTTAAACTTATAAAGGAGTTAGTCACTTAGTTGATGCTAGCTTCGGCGAAGTTTTTTTCCTTCTTGAATGCGAAGATTAATATATATAACATACTGCGCTGTGTTTGTATCAGGTTGTATTGAATAAATTTAAACAACACTCTTTTTATAGAAAGAGCTTCAAAGCCGAGTTCAGGTATTTGAAAGCCTCCCTAAATTGAAATTTGGCAGTTTTAATTATTAAAGATTTTAGTAGAATAATCGGTTCTTCCTTGTAAGAGACGCGAAGGCTTCTCCAGAACGTCGAACATTAGAAGTACATGTTATTTTTTTTTTTAATAACAAGGCTAAAAGCTGCACTTACCAGTTTTGCAGAGTCGTATGAATGCAATATTCCAGGTGGGAACAGAGTAACTTTCTCTTTCTTTTCTTGTATAGGTCTTTTTTTTCTAAAGCATGCACAAAATGTATAATTTCTCCTTGTTAATTTTATTTTATGTTATCGAGAGCACCACTTAACAAGTCAAATTAGTTCATGATACAGGAACATCTTACAACCTCGAGTAGCCAATGAAATTGCTTGATTTAATTAATCTTGCTCGCTAATGGTGCAGGTATATGATAAGACACACTAATGGTTCTTTCTAGGAGTCAGTTTTTATCAACTATTTTTATTAACGACACTCTTAACAGGGCAGCTGTTAAGAAGAAGCTTTGTGTTATTAAACAGTTAGATTTCGTGGGAGAAAATTCTCAAAATACAAATGTATAAACTCTTTGTTTCAGACCTTTTACTTTAGATTGAAGAGGGTAAAATAGCAAAATGATGATAAATAAGTGCGCTCAGCCGAAACTTACTTAAACAGTCCATCCATCGTGAGAGTATGTACATGTACAAAGAAAAAGGAATTGCCAACAAACATTCCTGCTCACGTTCACTTTCCTTCCACATTTACTTCCTTTACACTGAAATTTAATATGCATCGCCTCTTTGATCTTAATTTGGAATTTCGAGACGGTAGAAACTAAGATCGTGAAACATTCTGCAGTGCAAGAGTCATGGTAGGGCGTAGATGACTGCAGGTGCCTGTAAACGTGAAGACTTGTCCGACAAGAGGTGCTCACGAACACGTGCACAAATGTATATAATTATATTTTTTATATTATATAATTATATTTTAATGACTAGTTCATGCATCGACCTTAAGTAATTATCAGTTTTTTTCCGAGAAGGGTTCAACATGAAACTCTGTTTACACTCACTGATCACTGATGATTTGAGACAAAATTATCACTTCCTCGCAGATGCAATTTAACATACAGAGTACTCAACATCGGATAATTAAGCCGAAAGAGGATACTGCCGTAAAATTGGGCAAAAAACGACACGACTCTAGGAAGACGGCAACAAGAACGGAGAACGACACAGAACAAAGAGTTTACTAGCAAAACAGCGACTCTGCACTCGTGTTATATATTTCGGTACATATATCGTTGCCGTCCTCCTCAAAACAACCATGTGAAATGACCAGTTTAAAAATTTTATGGAGAACGTGCAGACAAGGCGGTGAATTTTCTTCATCTGAATTTAATGCGGTCCTTACGAATTCAGCTTCTGGATAGTGTGGCCATATCAGGCACAACAAGCGCGTTGGAATAATTACAAAGCAGAATAAAGAAACGCAGTTTATTTTTCATGCCGCCGACACATTTCCTTGGCGCTGCCCAATTTGTGTCAATTATGAAGTGATGTTACAGTCATTTACTACAGTGAAAGCTTCTGCCTATCAAAAAGTCAGGAAATAAGGAGTACTGTAGTAAATGTTGAGTAAATGCTCTCAGTTGTTATTGGCAAAGAAAAATATTACTCATGCGTCTCCTTGGATAATATAAAAAGAACTGACACATTAGGCATTAGGCTAGTAAAAGTCAATTATATTATTTTTTCTTATCCTCCTTTCATATCACTGACTTTTAATTTATTCTTTTTTTAGTTCGCTTCGTTTCGTTTTCGTTTTGTGTTTCGTTTCAAGTTTTTTTTTTCGGTATGAGGAAAAATTCTTGCCTTTAAAAGAGCGATTAAAACACAGGGACTGGGCAGGCCTTACCCAAACTATACAGAAATTTTGGACATAAATAAGTTCTCGTCATGCTCAATCTCAGCTAAAAAAAGGATTTCACGATTATTAAAAAAAAAATCCTTTACCGCGATAAGTAAGTTAAAAAACGTAGCACAGAAAGTAAGAGATTTTCTTGAAATTATAAGAGCAACAATAAACGAAGAAGATCATGAGTGAAGAGTTGCTACATTTCATGCATAATCCTAAACTTCTGTGGCCCTAAAGTGTGCCCTTCTTGTGGCAACGTTTACCATGTTGTAAAAGGAGCCTAACTTTTGAGTTCGTGGAGGAAGCTGTATGACGATTTAAATAACAGCTACCGAGCTACTTTACCAATTATAAACCGGGCACTGTTAAGTCCTCTTAGGTGAATAATGGCTAACTATCCGCCATTGTTAGCTTTAATTAAACGTATCTAACCGCGTTGTTAAGTATTTATTTCACAAAGCATGATAGTTGGTGTTGATCTCAAGTACACTCAGGCAAGGCTAATCAATCAATCGCACTGACAGAATGATAAAAAGCCAGCTAATGGCCCTCATTGTCCTCAACATGTGTACTGTTATTCCCAAACCAATCACAATAAATTGCTATCAAATTTAAGTTTAATTAATTTTAAACCTGACACATTATGTTCAAAATTTTGAATAGGTTCGCACGACATCAAAATTACGCTGGTTTCAACGAGAACGATGCGCACAACTCAGATAAGTTAACAGAGATTCCAGCCCTATCATGTCATCGATTCACTGATTCACGAAAACTAAAAAAAAACAAAAACAAAAACATAAAAACGCACAAATTATCCCTTTTTGCACTTTTTTTCTTGGCTGATTTTTCTTTTTTTACTTTAGTAACTTTGTTGCTCTATGCAGAGTGTCCTGAAGAATTATCGCTGTTGGTGTTTCTCACGGGGACTAAGCCACACTGATCTTTATTAATTGATTTGAGGCGTACTACGTTTAGTCTTGTCAGCTTGCCTCGATAAAGAGGAAGTTCGAGATACACAAACATAGCAAAAATGCCTGGGATCTCAATGGGACATTTCAAAATGAGATTTAAGTTTGATCAGCCCATCTTCACGAGATTGGAAGTTTTTCAAATCACGCTGGACCGGGGTTTTACGTCTTACTGTTTATTGATTAAACAACAGTAACTCATTTCGGAGTTTGAATGTGACACTCATCAGATTCAATGCGCCCTTCATGTGCGATTTCAAGTCAAAACATGGGACTGATTTCAGATTAAAATTTGTTTCTTTTCAAAGACATTCCTTTGGTTGATGTGATAGTGGAGCACATGTTAAAACCACCTAAAATCTTAGTCTCAGTTTCCACAGGTTCCATGTTGCTTTAAATAACCATCGCGTTTTAAAAATAAAATGAAAGCAATTAGAGAAAAGAAATAACAATTACAACAACATTAAATGAAACCTTACCGTTTGTTGCTTAGGAATGAACCTGCCATTAAAAGACATTTTGGAGACAACATACATTCAAAATATATTCATCCAGTTTACCTTATTTCCCTGTAGTTTCCACCCGTGTGAAGTGCATGCCTTCTTAAATGCATCTACATGTTGGTACTCACGGCACCGAAGTGGCTGATAAGTGACATTTATTGATGCAAATTAGCGTAGAAACACGTGGCACTTTGGGTGAATTAGAGAAGATGCAAATACACGCATATACATATCACATTTCGCAGTTGGTTTAATTTCAGAAACACTGAAAACAAATCAACTCGTCAGGCGACTTGAAAATAGCTTCCTGAATACAGCGACTTTGCATCATGAACATCCGCGTTCTAAAACTGTGTTTTAAGCAAGCTGATTGGTTTCTTTTTGTTTAGATCAACACAAACGTCCGTTCAGGAGTTTTCTATTTGGGCTATAACATTCGATTTTTAAAAAGTGCTTTTTTTTTTTTTACCTCCGTCAGGGTTTGAATTAACATTGACTACGAATTGTCTAGTAGCTACAGTTGTGACAGAGATTTCCTATCACGAATCCATCTCGTGATATTGCAGAATTTTAAAACTATTGTTTGAGGATCACACAATGTTTCTCCATTGTTTCCTACTTACCCTATGCGCATATTTAAACTCGATGAACACTTCCTTAACAGGATATTTTCTTGGACAGCTCATTTTGTTGAATGTAACAGAAACACTGTTTTTGTTTTTGTTCTGTGCGAGGAAATGTTGAAAAAAATTAATTGTGCTCGATGTTGCCTGTATATATGTAACAACAGATAAAAACAGTGCAATAAAGTGGCACCATGGCCTCTGACAATTTACGGTGGAGATAAAGACTTCCACAAAACTGACCCACCCAAAAAGCTCTAGACTTGCCACAAGTCGACCTCACGAGTTTCACAGCAGAAAAGCCGTAAAGCGAGCGGAGCGAGCTATCTAGGCCGCGAAGCAGCTGAGCGAGGCCGCCGAGCGAGCGGCGAATTAAATAGGACGGACTTTTTCGAAAGTCTAAAAAAGCTCACTCGTCCAGTACACGATATGTCACGCTACACGATACATTACACGATATGTAATTAAAAGTAATAGCTTAAATTCTCTTCTTCCACCAGATCAAACTCAGAACTTTCGTGCCCTTACGCTTCTCTTGAAAGGAGTATTCGCATATGTTTACATGAGGCTTATCGACGTAACCCAGTGCAAATTGATACTTAAACTTCAATAGGAATAAAAACGTACATGTGCGTAACTAATAGGCTGTGCTCGGCAAAAGATAGGGCTTAAACCGGTTCAAAAAACAAATAAACACGTCCAAAAGTCATCATTCCACAAGGGCCCATTAGCAAGCAGGGGGGGGGGGGGGAGGGGAGAATCTGTAAATTGTTGAGTGGGAGTATGCCTCGGGGACTCTGAAACCCCTACACTGTTCCAGATCACGTTCAGCTGCATCGTGCAACCCAAAAACCCCTTCACTAGACACCGAAAATTCCTACTCAATCTCACACTCACTCACTCCCGATGAATGGTATCGTATTTTAGACCAGATTTCCACACAATATTCCACACAATATTGTAGAATGGCATCGTATTTTAGACCAGATTTCCACACAATATTGCAGACTATGGGCCGGAAACCATACCCTTTACAGCTACTGCCACAAACCGTTAAGAAGAGCAATCAAAATGACGGAGCGAATATTGCGATCGGTCTAAAAACCATGAGGCAGAAGAGAAGCACGAGTGAAGGTGAGAATTAACGTTATTCTTCCCTTCCTGCCACAGAAAACGAAACCTAGACCCCTGTCCCGATGAGAGGGAGAGGCACGGTCCGCTTAATCCACTGGATTTGATAGGGGGATTTTTGTTCTGTTTTTTATATATATATTATTTATCTATTTTTTTACCCTCCAACAGACTTGGAGGGTAATGAATGCGCGGTTCAGTGACTAAATGGATGATCGATTTGATGAGGTAATAACGTAGTTGTACGTGAGAGGTTCAGTCAGCACATATCAACTGTTCAGTAGTTCACGTTTAGATTTTAAGAGGTCTTCTGTAATTAATCATGCACTTAATCACGGCAGAATTATGCTTCTCAACACATGCATGAAACTGAGCACTGAGCAGAAAGTTAAGCTGAGTATTCATAAAATTGCCTTTCAATGTTTGGGAACAATTGTGATTGTGGGCCGGCATCCATACCAGTTGAAAGCCATCTTTTACTATCTTCTCTCAGAAACGAAGTGTGATCGTCGTTATTTATTCCATTAATCAAACTCCACCTAAACCCATTCTTAATTGAGTGAATTTAAACTTGAATACTGATGTGAGAAAAATTAATTGTTTAGTCTTTTTATGCTAACGAAGTGAGTCAATCTGGACATAATTCGAGATATGTTGATGGTGGTATTGAAGCACAGTGTCGGACGAATTTGAACGCTTTGCGAGTCGTTGTAATTGGAAATACCACAAAACTTTTAATTTAATGACCGTTTTGATCTTGACGGCATAAAACTGGCACAAAATGAATTAAACTGGACGGAAGAGACTTAGAACGACAACACTAGTTGAATTCATACAATACGCCATTTTTCTAATGCCCCGCGCACAATGGCTGATGGGTTTGACCGAGTAGTTCCCAGTCCATCGTGGGGGCATCTTTGCAACCGGGAAGTCTGAGTATCTTTGCCACGAAACACTCAAGCAGAAACACAGTTCGTAAGTCCAAAGAAACTCTTGCTAAAGCCAAATCACAAGAAAAATGGGAGAAAAGGATCATTGTGCAGTCTGGGGGTGTGATAACGACCGGCGATACAAAACAAAGTAAGTGAAAATGCCCGAAACAATCACAACCAATTAAATGTTCTGCATTTGGAACTTCTCACGGGTATTTTCAGTTGTATTTTTCTCTCCGTTTTCTTAGATGGATAAAAATGAAGCATGTTAAAAGTCGCTTAAATTTTCATACATGCCGCAATCCAAAGTTCTGTAGAAAGTGGACATCTCTAATCAATCGCGTTGGATTCACTGTTGGCTCAGAAGAAGAAGAAGAAGAAGAAGAAAAACCTTTATTGATTTATACCGCTCAGGGTAGCCCCTTCAGATGCAAAAAGTTGTCTGTTATCAATGGGAGCCCTGAGCGCAACAATGTACTAAAACTATGCATACATATGCATTACACTTGAATATATCCAAGAGAGTTCTACAAGAGTTTGCTCAAACCACTTTGAACATGGCAGGCCAAGTCTTGATAAGCCCCATCCGACTCTGTATTTAAAAGGATATCCTGGTATTTCCAGTTTAAAAGAGGAAACACCTGTAAAACGACAGCGAGTCGAGCGATCATATAAATCTCCCGTTAAACGGCAAAAAGCCAAACGTGCTCCGGCTTGTACGAGTACAGACAAGGGTGACAACATTGTTTCGAGTAGCAAGCGAATGAAATTGCACTTCCAGGACTCAGAGGTTTTTTCCGGCTCTCAAGGACATGTCTCTCCCAATTCTTTCGTTGAATATATCCAAGAGAGTTCTGACTACCAACAGATAACTACTCCACCACCGAACAGTGATCACTCGTACGATCTCAGTCAAGACTTTAGTGGAAGTGGTTGTGCTTGTTGCACAGGATTCACAAGTTGTCAAAACTGTCAAAACAGAATCGATGATTTGCGAGGTAAAATAAAGGTTCTTGAAAGTCTACTTCATGAAGCCAGAGATAAGATTACGCAGCTCGAGAACGAAGTTGAGTATCTGAAAAATAAACCATTTTAATTGAAGGACATTGAACACGATGACAATTTAGTCGAGTTGTATACAGGACTTCCAAACAAGTCCATGTTTTATTTTGTCTTGTCAAAGCTTTTACCAAAGACTGAGAAGCTACACTATTACAAGGGTATGAATTCTTACACAGTGAAGGGTTATCAAGCAAAAGAGAATTCGATAAAACCTGGCAGAAAGAGGACAACCACCCCTGCCCAGGAAATGTTTATGACTTTGTGTAGATTACGACAGAATTTGTTAGAGGAAGACATCTCCTATAGATTTAAAATGTCAGCGGGGAATGTGTCCACCATTCTGTCTACAAGGATTACCTTTCTTGCCAGGGAACTGGAAGGTCTGATTTGCTGGCCAACTGGAGAGAAAGTTATCAAGTTTTATCCAGACTGTTTCAAATCATTTCCAGATGTGTGTTCGATAATTGACTGCACTGAAATTTACTTGCAAAGACCATCACTTGCAGAGGCTCAAGTGCTGACATATTCTTCAAACATAATACTTCAAAATACTTGGCAAGTATATCAATTTTTCAATAAAATTATCACTGTGGTTTTGTACAAGAATTGTACATTGCCACGCTTTTCAAATACTGACATTCTTCCATATGTGCTGTATGTTAAAATGAGTTAAAGTCAAAATTATTGAAACCTAGATTACTGTTATTATACTTTCTTTTATTTTATGTTATACAGGGCCTCCGTTGATACCAGTCCTGTGACTAAAGGGGTTATCCTGTTTAAATATCGATTATTATTATTATTGTTATTATTATTGTTATTATTATTATTATTATTATTATTACAAGTGAGACCGGAAAACAATATTATAATTATTAGTTAGTCATTAGTAATACACCTCTTATCAAATTAGAACCAGTGTTTCATAAATTTTAAATAAGCCCCTGTTGTAGGTAATATAAACTTAAATATCTAAGCAATTTAAATGCTTTATTCAGTAAGTGATTTGAAACCGGGATACTATAGTGCAATACGTTTTCTACAGTGTAAGACGCTCTCGTACTCATATTTTTCTCCTTATATAGTAAAATGACGCTATAGTTGAATGATGATGATTTGCTTGATTTTTCTTACTTGACTGTCCAATAGTGGTACAGTCGAACCTCGATTATCCGGACATCGATTATCCGGACTTTTCGATTATCCGGACTTTTTATCTGGTCCCGTTTTTTTCATGAATATTAATGACCTTAGATGTTAAAAACTTTAGGAGGTAAAAAAATTCAGAAATTATGTTGAAAGTCAGGAAAATTGCGTTTAAAACAGCGCATTACACGCTCCGCTTTCGAAAGATCGAGCGCTCGGAGACAAAGAGAGACAAGAAGCATTCTAATGCGTTCAGCTGAATTTTGATTGGTTCAGTATTGTTTTGTTGCTAAGGGAATGTCATGCTTGATCAGTTCGATGAGCGTGGGTTATGTAAACACACGAGACGATCATAACTCAAAACGACAACATGTGTACGAAGCGAAAGCGATCTGTTCTCTCGATAAAAGCGATGAATAGGTTCTCATTTATAAACACTGAACGTGATAGACCTTCACACATGTATTTGCAGTCATTGAAGCAAACTTTTAGAATTAAAAATGTGTTATCTTTATTTCTTTTGTTTACATTGTCTCATTAATATTCATATTTTCGATTATCCGGACTCTCGATTATCCGGACTATTTACCCTAGTCCCACCGAGCCCGGATAATCGAGGTTCGACTGTAGTTACTCAGAAGGAGTAGCTTACTGGAGTTAATATGAAATATAATTTAAATTACTGTAAAAGCTCTAATAGTCCTGCTCTCTAATACGCCTTCTTACCTACTATTTGCTAATTACAAATAAATAATTTATTATTATTTGGTTACAATTATGTCATAACATTGGGGCTTGGAAATTATTTTATGTTTCGACTGATGCCGGGTATTATTTTAATGCCAGAGGAAGATGCGAGGAAATGCAGCATTATGCATGTAATTACTTACATGTAATTCAGGTGAATCAATTTATTCATCTATTTTAAGTACCAATCAGTCAATCAATCAACCACTCAACCAACTGGCTGATAAATCAGTCAATCAGCCAATTAAAAAATCAATCAATCAATCAATCAATCAATCAGTCAATCAATAAATCAATAAATAAATCAATCTTTGACTTCAGTGTTGCCAATGCGAATAACAAATGGTCCAGTAATGACTAGTGACTTTATTTGATGCACAGATTATGACTCACTCTCTTACTACCCCAGACCGTGATAGGAGTAGATCTCGAGACTTTAGTTCTTTTTGGTTTGATAATTTGTCATCAACAAGTATTGTTACTGATTTCCATAATCTGGTACCAAAGAAAAACAAAAGGAATAGCCTAAATCATTTCAGAATAGTCTGAAACATAACAGGCAATGAAATGACAAAAAGGGATCAGACTATGGTGAATCAGTCAATCGATATAGTTTTCCCCATAAAGAGAATTCAATCAAATAGGTCTGACTCTTCATTCCTGGGATAGTAGTGGGGGGGATACTCCCCCAAAAAAAGATGTGGGGCAGGGTGTGCTCATCTGATATTTTGAAGCAGAGCCCTAAAAGGTGTACTCCAGGATTCATTCCATTTTCATGCATCATCCACTTAGTAGTACTGAGGGGTCAGTCAAACTAATCAATGACATCAAAATGTTAAGCAGAAAAAGACAAAAAAATATATAACCTTATTTCAAAACTGCTCTTCAAATTTTTATTTGAATTGATAAAGTGTGTCTGGGAATATAGCTAAAGTACAAATTTCTTAACCAAACCCTTAATAATAAACTGCCATATTTTCCTGACATCAGGTTGATGGAATAAAAACCTGTAAGAAAAACAAAGTAGATTTTAATTATCACAATTACCAATAGTAGGACAGTCAGTGTGCACGCGCCAGAGAAAAATGAGAGACTGCTCGTAGTCTATGAGAATGGTACCAACTCGGGCCGGTACGACTTCAGATCGACTCCAAATGCTTACCTCTGTTTACACGAAACGTACGAAACATGAAGCTAGTATAAAATAATTATCATCTTAGGCTGTGTTTACATGAGTGATTTCATCCCAAGATGACTTTCATATCGGTGTCTGGTCATTTACCTGTAAGTTTTTACATGGTTTGGAGCTGAAATGGTGTTTACCCTGGGACGATTTCATCCCAGTGCTGAAGACCGGGATGAAATCGTCCCAGGGTGAACACATGTCAGGTCCAAATCATGTAAACATTTACAGGCCTAGGTAAATGACCAGACACCGCAATGAAAGTCACCCCGGGATGAGATAAAAGTCATCCCGGGATAAAGTCACTCATGTAAAGAGGGCCTTAGGCTGGTTTAACTCATCACTGCTGCTGAACCAATATGAATGACTCAGAACGGTTTGAAATCAGACTGGGGTGCCACTTAAGCATGAACAGGGTTCCAATTGGTCTGAGATATTTGTTTTGGGTATGCACGTTTAATAAGTGGCGTTGGAGCATTCCAAGCTGTTGGATAATAGATAAACTGGATTTTTAAGGATGGGATGGTTGCGGACAATATTAACACAAACAGAGTTTAGATTGGTCTCAGGTAAACACTTCATGCCAGTCTGACTTTCAGACCGGTCTCATGTAAACAAAATCGTACCAGTCTGAGTTTGCACCAGTCTCATGAAATCAGGGCATTACTGCCCCTGGGTCTCTGAGGATGTTGTTAAACATTCTTGAGAGCTGCTCGACTTTAAGACTTTAAGGGGTGTTTACATAATACCAGCAAGATTTTCATTCTGGTACAAGTTCCTCCCGATTTCCTCTTGTTTCTCTGTATTTGTTTAATGATTACAGCACAAAATCTCATAACTGTACAAGTCATACCTGTGTGAGCTTGCCCCAGTAGCGGTACTGGGTCACAATAATCACTGTGGTACGGAAACCCATACATGGTGTAACTGTTTGATTCCTTCTGCATTAAGTTTTAACCCTTTAACCATCAAGAATAAATCTTAGATCACCGTGAAAAATGGATTTTGTAACTTAGGTGGGTATAAGGTTTTCATCACCTACCCCAATGGAAGTCTTGATGGAACACTCATGTAAATGGTGGGATTTAATTTTATCCTTGGTTCAACTTTTATTTTCCTTTGTTAGTATTAGGATTGCCAAATTTTCTTTTTCCGGGAAGGCTGTTTTAGCCACCCAGTCTTCTATGTGTTTACACGACAATATAAAACAGATCATGCTCAAATTCCACACTACAGAAATTTGTCCTTGTTCTCACACACTTAAAGGCAGATGGTTTAAATATCTGGTATATTTGAATGATTTTAAAACTGTTTAACTGTGCTTAATTATGTTTGACTGGGTTCAGAAATTGGAAGCAAACACTGCTGTACGCATATTATTGGTTTAATTGTGTTCAACTACCTAACCCAAATTAAACCGATCATTGCATTTGACCCATGCCAGTTCATTTTACTGAACAGTGAGATAGTACGTAAGCTGGGGAAATTATATGATTGATATCTTCCATGTGCATACCTTCACTGTAAGAAAAGCTACATCACTGATCATTGCTGACATATACATGCCTAGTATAGATAAAAAAAAGGATCAGTGGAAACAACAACTTCAGGGCTAAAAATTGACAGTCTCCTGGTTGCCAGTAGCAATTTAAAACTGACCAGGGCCACTAAAAGTTGAGGTTTGTTTTTATTGACATGTGACTCCAGTCTTACTTAGAGTTCTACAGTGTGTGGTACTTTTTCCACATGATTGTTGGCGAAATCCCTGGATAAAAGACTTACTTCTCACCCGGGTTGGGAGGGGTCTATTCAAGTAAATATCGTTTTAATTTTTTTATTTAGACTAGAGGAGTTTGAAAGCCACTCTATCTAAATGGCTTGGTCCACTATACTAAGCGAGCAAGTGAAAAGACCCTGGGGACGAGGTTGGAATTCAAGGAAACTGGCCCGAGTTGCCATTCAATGATTCAAGCACTGAAGTTAATTTTTTACCCTGCAAATTATGGAATAACTTAATCAGTAAAAAGTGGAGAATGAGATGTACATAAAAATTACATCCACCTGCTTTGAACTCGATTATCTTAAGCATATTTTCCCAAAAGTGATCAACACATAACTTTTAATAAAAGTTTTACATGTACCTAATTCGAAATTTAAATTTGTTGTTTGTCATCAAATCATGCCAACTATAGCTTTGAACCTTACTTAATCTAAGAAACATTCGTGAGTCATTAGATGTATATAAATAATTTGCAAGCAGTGAAGAAAACCCCAGCTAATAAACAAATGGAGTTGGCGATAAACTAAAGTATGTTATGAGTTATGTTATGTTGTTATGAGATGTTTACAACACGTAAGCTTAAATGATGCTACACAAAAGAATTTAAGCTTATCTGCCAGTAACAACGTTAGGAGAATAGCCTGACCTTCTTGCTTTAAGCAATAGCTGTTTGAAACATTATTTTTAACAGCAACGCTGTACTTAAAGTTACTGAAAACATACAGGATGCGATGCTACACTTTTACTTGGCCAACAAATAACATACGATTCACAGACGAGTGTACAAAAACTACATCACTTCATATAACGTTTATTTTAAGACTTACGAAACTTAATAAACTTTAGTTACCATCCTAAGTGTCTATCTTTCGGCTTTTCGCTACCGGAACGAAAATGGCAAATTATTTAAGCACTGGACTAAGGATAAATATGAAACATTAAACTATAATGATCGATCGGTAAAGCCCTGCTAATATATTAAGCTGTTTACCGCAGACAATAAAAAGCTCTAATTACACGTACCTGACATGAGCAATACAGCGAAAAATGAAGTGCTATCCTCTTTCCGAGAAACCATTAACAATTCTTTAGCAGAAATGGACCACAGAAAGCTAAAACACCTTTTCACCCCGTTTTTCAGCTTTTGTCGCTAGTTATGGCGCCGCGCCTAAAAAGTACACCAGTCTTCCTGAGCAATCCGTGACATTGGTGCCCAGTACTCCGCGTGCCTGCAAATTCACATCCCTGAGCTATATGAAAACGAATTTTTTTAAAAACAACTGTTAACGTAGTTAGAAAGAACATAGTTTGAAACCAAATACGCTGATTCGTTTTTACATTTATATTAAAACCTCACAAAACAGGGGATTATCAAAAGTTTAAGGTTCATTTTTCATCGTGTTTTTTTCAAAAGGAAAAATAATAATGGACGTTTTTGAATAACTTGCAATTTTTTCTGCAATATTGCTGTGAGAAATTACGAATTTATTGAGCTTAAAGCAGTTCTAAAGGGATTTGAATTTTCTGTGCGCTCTGGTCACGTGACCAATGACGTCACAACAGTGAGCATATCATGGTCGTTACTTTCATGCGAAGTTCTATTAACCAGCCAAGCTTTGTTTCTCTCCTCCTTAAACTACCATAGTTACTGACTCCTTACCAGTCCCCTGGGAAATGCTCCTGTACAGAGCCACCTTAACTTTCAAATGCCGGATGTCAACTGGCAATTTCCATATTGCCCATTCCAATGACTATTAGGGCACGTTATCTACTTTTGAATTGATGGAGGCCTGTTCTTGCAGTGAGCGAAAACATATTTTTTGCCATAGTCACGTGAATAATGACGTCATCACCCTAACGTTAATATGTGGGATTACTTTCACAAAGTTGTAAATAACACATGGTACAGCATTCTCTTCGACCACAAATTAACTAAGTTATTTTGCATTGAAATTTTTGTGGTGCAAAGCACTCTGGGAAGGTTCTTATTATAATTATTTATAATTATAATATTGTTTTTAATTATTATTATTAGATTTCCTGGTGTTTATTATCATAAGTGAGAGACAACTAAGAAATTACTGATCAAACTACATTGTAGGTTGAAATAATTTTGACCTTAAATTCATGTTAACCTAGAACAAAAAAAAATTTACTTGCAGTTGTCCATAACCCCTGCTGGAGATGTCTCTTATGTCTCGAAGGGCTATGGTGGAATCTCTTCTGACCGCTTTATTTTTGAAGATTGTGGTGTCTTGGAAAATTTTGAGCCGAAGGCATATTGTATGGTTGACAGAGGTTTTGTAGTTCGAGATCTACTTTTGTCTAAGCAAGTGAAGGTGTACATGCCCCCCTTTACTAAAGGTCAGCCTCAGTTCACCAAAGGAAAGGTCAGGCAAGGACAAGCTATTGCCAAGGCTCGTATCCATGTGGAGAGGGCAATACAGAGAGTGAAGCGATTTAGAATCTTTAATTCTGTAATTCCCCTGACAATGGCAGATATTCTCGATGACATAGTAATTGTGTGTTCTGCATTAACAAACCTCATGGCACCACTTATTAGAGGAAACAAAAACTGAATCCCATGAGATCACACATGCATGTGAACATGTCAAATATTAAATCATACAACTGAACTTGCACATAGAAAATAATAAGCCTTTTGCAACAGTTAGTCACATGGTCAACTTTCTGTTAACACAAAACAATTTGTTTTGAAAAATAATTTTAGCAGGAAGTGATTGAAAGAGCGTATAAAAATTAGCAAACCTGCAAATATCAAAAATAGCACAGCCGGTCACATGACCGGCTGTTGCAAAAGGCCTCTTCCACAACCCTGGTAGCCTTCTAACAATCCCCAAAATTAATTCCAAAGTAAAGTTGCAAATACATTTTGAGGACATTAATAAAATCAACATTAAACATCGGTGAACCATGGCCTGTGTTCCTTAAGTAATGATTGACTCCACAGTGTCTACAATACTTGCAACAATGGATTGTACAATAACCTTGTGTTGTATTCTACATGTAAAAAGCTCTGGTAATATGCAACACTTGATGAAAGAGCAGAGCTTAGGCAGACTCTTCTTCCAAAGCTCTATGTCAAAAAACACCCTTTCATTGTGGTAGTCAACAGACGTTACATAGAAAAAATCATCATAACCAATTCCCATCATTGCCATTTGCATTTGTAATTGTAAATAATAGTCATGTTTCTTGTTTAGTTGTACATTTCCTGTGTCATTGACAGTGAGGCACGTGTTTGAAAGTTCAGCAATTTCCTTCACAGTTTTCTCTCGATCTGACCAAGTACATTTAAATTCGGCGGCACCCCTTCCACAACATCTACAGTTCACAACAGCATCAGGGCTTGAACCCAGATAGGGGTGCTCTGTCGAAAGAACAAGTCCTGTTTCCTTTAGCTCAAAGTCATTATGGATCTTAGCCATGATACTTTTGTACTTCAACCTAGCAGCTGGTTCATTCAAGATACCCTACTGAGTTGCTTTGGTAGACACTGGTGGCTTGTAGTTGAGAATGCTGCTTACCAGGTTGTCTGCTGCTGATCTATTTTCAATTTCACCATTTTCATCAATTTTCCTGACCACAGCTTGCATTCGTGATGCAGTGATGACTCCTGTTCTCCTTTCCGACGAAGCATAATTTATGGACTGTCCACATGTTCTGCCTGCAACTTCCTTTCTTTGACAAGATGACAGTTTTAATTCATGAAGAAACAGAGAACATTTGTCTTCCACTGAAAGATTGGCATATTTTATTTTGATGTCATCAGCCAGTGCAATAACACTCTTAGGGAGTACAACTGCTGCTTCACAGGCAATTATTTCTTCATGTGTAACAAAGCCTATGTCTGGACTTGTCAAGGTTGGCCATGGGTTATCATAATGTAATAACAAACAGCAGTTACTGTTGGAAGCAATACCCAGTTTCTGGATATCTTCCTGATTTAGTTTCAGTGGCTGTCTGTCTGCTAAACTTCGAGGATCATAGCCTGATCTGAAATGTTTCACTCCCCTCGAATTGAGCAGCTTCACACTCCTAGCTTTAGCCTTTTGTATCCTTATTGCTGCCATGGGTTTAGCTGTATATTTCTTGAATGCACCCTTACTTGGTTTACTCCATGCCTGGGGCTTGGATGTGCAGCTCTTGTTTCTTCCTTCTCGGACCTCTGAAGCAATGTAGTACAGAAGAGCACCCACATGTTTGCAAACCTCTCCAAGTCTGTAAAATTAAAATATAGTACTGTGTCTACTGTGGTCTCAAGAGTGTTCAGGATGACAATTATACATACATACATGTTTATTTCAAATTTTATATACAATAAGATATACTTAAATTTGAAAAGGGGAGTTCTGAGGTTAACCCTATTAATAAAACTCCCCTAAAAAAATTGCAAAATACTAAAGAAGAATAAAAATTACAATTTAAATGTAGTAAAAGTTAATGAACATTTGTCTTCCACTGAAAGATTGGCGTATTTTATTTTGATGTCATCAGCCATTGCAATAACACTCTTAGGGTGTAAAACTGTTGCTTCACAGGAAACAGTTTATAGCTAAGCTATTAGTCAAAATATTGGAGGTCTAACCAAAACATTTTAGAGGCAAAAGGTAAGTCGCTTTAAAAGGGTTAACCATCACAATCAATCCACACGATCACAATGCAGATGAAATGTCCTTACCCAGCAACACAGGAACACTCGGCAGTAACAACACTTCCATCATCTTTCTTTAGGCAAACCCACGGTTCATAAGGCATGCTGTTGGTTCTTTCCTGAGGTATGCACTTGCCACGTATGAAGCAGTACTTAATGTTTGGGCTAATGTTGTGGAATGATGTTTCCGTCAAATGCTGTGATTCATACAGACTGGCTCCTTTCAAAATCACCTTTGGCCCATGAACCTTCAAGTATTGTTCAACATCACTTTCGATTGTATCAGGAAAGTAGAGGCTTCCTGCTTGGCAGCCGACTTTCAGTTCACGTGGGGAGGGTAGCTGGATAAGCCCACCCTCTAATGTCAACCTTTGTTTCTTCTCATTTTCTTTGGTTGTTTTGTCTTCCTCATTTCCCAATGCCGAGTTTTGCGGCGCCGAAAATCAATTCAGGCCGCGGAACATGAATACCCCTCTGAAATGCCAATTCTTGACAACTGTAACAGCCAAACCTATTGCAATTTGCTTCACTTAGGAGCATATTTCCATCTGCTAGCTGCATTTGATAATACTGTATATGCTTTGGCGAGAAACGCTTTATAGTGTTTTACTTCTTCTCCCGAGCCCTTCCCAATTATACCCCCGCCCCCACTTGGTTTTTCTTGTTTTTCATCTACACCTGCCGTTTTCAGTGGCTGTACTCATATCTCTTAAAAACATTTTGTCACAAGTCTGGCGAGAACTGGTTGCTAGGAGATTACGAGATATGACGTCATAAGTATCAGGTGTTCAAGCCATTTTTTACCTTTTCCACAAAACGTGTTCGTACCTCCGCAAAAACCATGGTTGTGGACAGAAAAAAAAGCCGCTCTGCTAGGTTTGGCCTCAGGACCGCTGCCAAATACGGTGAACTCAAGAGTTGTGCCGACCGAGTTGGCAGCAGAACTGACAACAAAAATGAAGTTGTCGAAGGCAAATTTAGTAAGTTGAACTTTTTGCCTTCCACAAAAAAGACAACTGAGTATTCTTTTGAACTTCTTCTTTCCATTTATAGATGTTTAATTTTTTTCTCAAGTTCTAAACTTCACTTCTGTCGAACTAAATCGTTTTGCTAAACAAGCTAAGCTTTTTAAAAAACCCTCTTTTTCCAAAGCGACGGTGGTCATGCGATTTCCCGGCAAGAAAATGGCCGGTTTCCCTAAATCACCGCGCGGTTGACGGCCAAGAAAAGATGGCATTCTCCACCCCCTCCGCGTCGGGTTGTCTTGGAACTCCCATCCCCCTCCCCCAGAGTTTGTACGGACTGGCGGGCGGCGGGCGTACGCTGACGTCACAAACAAAATTTCTCGGATCGATAGGTTACCGAATTTGCATAGCAAAGGTGCCCCACTAGCGCGCTAGCGCGCGGGCTCCGCTAATGAACATAATACACCATGGAAAGTGTATGGGTACAGTACCTACAAATTCGTTGGTCTGCATCGGAAATCTCGCTCGTACAATTTCCGATACTTGACCAACTCGTGCATAAATACTGTACGCACACACTTTCCATGAAGTATTCTATATTTACCGTGCGATGAATTAAACTTACTCTGTGCTAATTTTGAAGTCCACTTCTTAGCCAACTAGAACAAATACCGTATTTACTCGATTAAACGCCGCGGCGTTTGTTAAATTTTTAGCGTTTATGATGCGGCGTTTATTCAAGGGCGGCGTTTATTCGAGGGCGGCGTTTATTTCAAAAACATATTTCTTAAATCACCGATAATAATTACGGTAAATCATTCGTAAATACTATGTAAAACAGAAACATGTTTAAAGTTCCAATGTCTCGCTTTTTTGCTGAGATAGAATCATAATTGTCTGGCTTGTGATATGTACAACGTTCATGTGTAGATTACCGAGTTTTACCGTTCTTGTTATTTTTTTTATATAATCCTCGAATAAACGCCGCATTCTTCTGATTGGGTGCGGCGTTTATTCGAGGGCGGCCTTTATTGGTAATTTTGCTTCCATCTGCGGCGTTTAATCGAGGGCGGCGTTTATTCGAGGGCGGCGTTTAATCGAGTAAATACGGTAGCCAGTTTCGACTTTACCAAGACAGCTGAGCAAAAATACTAAAGCCGCATTTTTTATAGGGTTGGTCTCGATATAGGAAGTAAAATTAATATTCACAAATGCCAGTGAGATGGTAAAATATTCACAACTCTGTGTATTGTTTTGTTTCAGAATTTCAGGGCTACCCTGTTGGTACTGATTTACTTATATTTACTCCAGATTGAAACTAACCCCGCGAAAATGCGGCTTTAGCATTTTATTCAGCGATTTTGGTGGAATCGAAACTGGACTATTGTTGGAAGAGGATTCAACTTTGTAGAGTTTTTTTCTTGATAAGCAAATGCACATTGTTCCACCATAATTAGCATACAAGTCGCCATATATGCTTTTGCGAGAGGTGAATCAGATTAAACAAACAGCAACCCCTCTTGCTTTATATCACGAGATTCAGGATAACGGACTGCAAAGACACTTTAGGTGACTGCTTTTATTCGACAAAATGAGATACCCGTAAAATAACATGCCCAGGAAGATAAAGTGACGACTTTGGAGGAAAAAATGACACCTTTTAACGTTCATGAATCTTTATACGGTAATAAGCTGCTAGAAGCAGTCACTTTTGGTATTTCCCTAAGTAAACTAAATACGCTTAAGAGAAAACTCTAAAAAAAGAAACTTATAAAACTTGTGCATCAGCAAATGGAGAACTTTCTGGGAAAACAGTAACACGACAAACGTGTTACGTCCGCTTTTCATAAGAATTATCCATTTCATATTTCCACTTAAAACATCCAACTTTTAAATACCTTTTGCGCTTAGACGCATTCATAAAACTAATGCTCTAGAAGAAGATGCCACTTTTGGTATTTCCCTAAGTAAACCATCATTTAGAAACTAATAGTTCCATATCTTATTGTAGACAGGTGGAAAATAGAGGGTAAGACAAAACAACTATCCATATCTTATAGTTGTCAATGCGCTAACTGAGAGAAAAGTCTTTAAAAAAACTTAAAATTCAGATGCCTTTACTAACTGAAAGTTAATTGTGCATTAGCAAATGGAGGACATTTGGGAGAAAAGTAACACGACAAACGTGTAGCGCATTTTCACAAGTTATCCATTATTTCCACTTAAATCATCTACCCTTTAAGCTACTTTCGCTCTTAGAAGCAATAAAATATTAAACAGCCTGCACATCAATAAAAGTGCCAGTAATAGTCACACCGGAACCTTCAAAGGATGATACCATTTTATCCTCTACAGATATGTTGGTAAAACCATTCTTTATTTTTATCGAAAAGAAAAGAACCAATTGAAAATAAATTGATGCCAACCAAACATTTTGTGTCAGTAGCACCCGCCACTGACTAGTAATACACATCAGAAAACTGTGACAGCGTGCATGCATGTCAGACTGACAAATGCAGCATTTGAAAGCTACTGAAAGAATCACATGCCGTGTCCCTTGCACACTACTGTGTACAAACTTTGAGCAGTTAAATTTAGCAGTTGCCCTATCTGAGCAAAAGACTGGCACGTATAATTATTTTGATATGGCGTTAAGGTGAACGTAACTTTTTCTTGTCGCCTTTGTTCGTGACGATTATTACTCCGTCAAAATAACTTGTAATATTAAGATTTCGGAAGTAGATTTATTGTTCAAGTTTCAGGAAAATATCTTGTTGGGCTAAGCGGAAAACGGTCGCAAAAGATCGCTGTTTTAACGAAATTTTGCGTACCCTTTCATTTGTTTACGAAGCGAAAATTCTTCTGCACTGAGCGGTAAATTGGCCTCCATACAAGGAAAATTCGCATAAGCATAGCAGGAATGCTCGGTCAAGTTGAAGGCAAGTTTCCTTACGTAATCCCTTTTTCTTAACTTGTTACTCAGTTTATTAATACCAACAGAGCTCCGGTCGTGCACGTGTTGTTCATAAATTTGTGGGGTAAACAGTCGCGGCTTCTCCACACGCATTAGCAAACATTTGTCTTCGGACAAGAGTTCTAATCGTTTACAAACACTCACAGGTTTTTAAGGCAAGCTGTTTTCCTTGTTCTTCGAAAATCCTTCACCATCCTTCATCAGTTACTTCACTGTCTAAATATTTTAAATCAAACTTAACCCATTTAAGCCCTAACAGGGACGAAAATAAAATTTCTCTTTACAGTACCACTGCTTGTTCAAACATTCAGAAGTAATGAAAATAAAGGAAGGGATCACTTAGATATTTAGACAAATTCTCCTTTCTAGTTTCATAAGAAATCTATAGGAAACTGTAAGGGGAATATGCATATTCATAGTAGGGCTTAATGGGTTAAAGAAGCCATGCACATTAAATGGACGAATCCCTCTTGAAAACAAAAATTGCGCAATATTGCGTCATGTAAGTCTTTCCTCTTTCTTGGGCACCGTTGTTCCCTCGCCTTACCTCTTTATTCGTTCAATCTTTCTGTGCGAAAAATGCTTTGTTTTCAAATCATAGAAGTATCACGATTTTTTTCAAAATCATTAATCTATTTGCTTTGAATACAACACATTACCCTTTTCTAGAGTTCTCTAATTCCCCCCTTTTTTTCTGATAGTCAGCGTCTCCTTACATGACAAAACCGTCTACAAAGACAACCAACAGTCAAAAATATTCTCTATCTTCGAAACGAGCAGATGTTCCCCTCCCTCTTAAGACAATACTCTGAGGCGAAGCCGTTGCTTGCACCCCCCGCGCTGCTTCGGGTCTCACAGATTGGTGAGTCCCACGGTCCCGGCTCTGAAGCAAGATTTTCGTTGTGGTTGTTTATTTTAGTAAGTGTTTGGTCGCAGTTTTGTCTCTCTTCCTTCAATGCGTTACAGTGGAAATGTTTTCGACCAAGTTTTTAGGCACACCTTTTAACATCTTTTATTTTTTAGTGATTTTTGTATAGAGTACAACACTTAGTGAAGTTTTTCATACTTCGTTCTGTCCACAAACTCTAAAGTTGCAGAAAGCCATTTGAATGAGTAATAGTACTCGTTACTGCCACACCAAACCCATCACGATGCTTGAACAGAAAATAGTCAATGAGTCCTGCAACTCCGAGATCAAGTTTTTTTTCTTCTAAATGCTTATTGACGCTAATGCATTAAGCAATACACTGTCCATGTATTTAAAAAGTGCCGCTACTAGTGATGCTCAAGAAGTGTCAGATCACCAAATAAAGTTCTTGGCGAAAAGAGTCATCAACGAAAAGAATAAGTGTTGTCCTTAGTCTGTTGCTCTTACGGTTCCAGCATTTTATTATATTGGTCAGGTTTTCAACGAGTTGCTGTTTTCCTGCTTAGGCAAATAAACGCGTTAATCAAGGTATACTTTATATTTTGCAGGCTGTTTTCCATTTTGCGTTTGGACAACATGAGTTGGGTTCGAATTCTGATTTTTTTCTGGTACCTTCCGACTCGGCAATATGTGGTGAACACAGGTATGTACACGCACAGTCCCCCATTCCTAACGCTAAGTAATATTTTTAAAAGAATAGAAGTTATCACGGTTTCCACCGCTTTATTGTAAACTTTGCAGGGAAATTGAGACCTAACATGACTGCTTGAGACGTTTTTACGTCTTCAGGAGTCATGCCTTCTATTATTTTTCTTTAAATATCAATACGAAAATCCGGTTTTTCGAGGCTGTGAGGAAAATTTCAAACTTTCTGTATAATCCTTTAGCCTGCAAATACAGCCGCAAAACAATCCCTCCCAATGAAATTACAAGCCACATAAGAAGTTTTTTTAAAAAAAACATATTTCTAACGTCGCGTCATCTTCAATTGTGTCATTTCGGATCAGGTAACTGACTTGCCTGCCCTAAGTACTGTGTTTATTAGTAGTAAAGTCAGGTTATGGCTTGTAAGTCCATTGGGTAAATTACCAAGGGGTGAAGTACTAGTTTTCTTGTTCTACCGCTACGTTGAGAAAGCGGATAGTTAAAATAGATGTCAAGTCTGAACTACAACGTTCCCAATTTGGTTTATTTCCATGTTTGATTCGCCATCCCGTCCACGATACTTTTTCGATGCCTCGAAAACATTCAGCTTAACCTAACGCAACATTTGCGAGGCCTTCATTAAAATGTTCCCCCCTCCCCTGCTCCCTTCCCTGACGTGTGGTTATGATTCCACTAGTCGTAAGGTTTACTTGCGATGTGCTCAGTCTCCTCTCAGTTTCGCTGATATATTCTGCATCACAATCTTGTGTCAATCTTGGCATAAATTCCCAACAAAGGGTTTCACGCTTTATGTTCCATTCAAGGAAATCCGTTGTATGATTGTCACAAAGCTAGGTTAAAAGTGAGAAAGAAAGTTGACAAGATCAGAAATATAATTATTTAAGACACAGTCGAGCCTATTTGATAAGGTAACCAAAGGGCCCATACCGAGTGTCGGTATTTTAAATGGATTTTGTTCTCTATCAGAACACGTCGACTGTCTGTGATAGAGAAGTGCGCGTATGTTACGGAGCGATTCGTTTGTAGCTTGTTGAGTTGACTTGTTTATTTGAAATGTACTGTTTAGTTATTCTGCATAAGACAAAGCTAAAAAGTAATAAAATGTAATGTTCTTGTGTTTCAGATAATCCCTTTATCCACTTACCAACGGCTAGAGTATCTCTTTTGAGGGGTGAAGATTAGAGCGTCAACTGCTTTGCACCTGGTCTCCCCTTTCCCAAAATAACAGCTAAGTGGCTGTTCAACGGAGTATTACTAGAAATGGTTCTATAAGGCAGACGATTTTTTTGGAGGAAGAAACTAAGCGGGCAAACTCAATTTATGAGTCCTGGAATACCACGTTATCACTTCGCTTGCCTAGAGTTGACCAAAGACATGTTGGAACTTTCACCTGCCAAGCTTCGAATTCCTTTGGCACCAGAAGATGTGATATCGTCGTTTCATGTAAGATTTCTTTTTTTGCTTTTCCGTTCTTTTTTTCCTTTTATATGAACCTTGCCTAGTTCCTAGGCCTCCTTATTTTCGTTGCAGTCGAACCTTTTCGGGCAACGTGGTCCGAGCGAAAATGCCTTAACCTACACCTGATCGCACACAAACGCGTTTCGTTAATTGCTTAAAATCTACACAAGCGTTGCGCTCAGCGTGAAAGTATGACTTGCCTTCGCTGAAAACATGTTGGGATAAAATGTAAGCGGTTGATTAGCTGCCTTTGAAAATGGAGTTCCTGGACTTTTCTGGTTTCAAACTACCCGTAATCCGTTTTGATAAAAAATCACATTAGATAAATTCAAGAAAAGCGTTTCTGGGGGTGGCATTCATCCCACCCTTTGTACGTCCTAGGGTTAATGAAGCATAATGAAAAACGCATGGACGGACGGACAAATGGGTGGATGGATGGATGGATGGATGGATGGATGGATGGATAGATAGAAAAAGATAGAAAACTTTATTTATCAACGGTGGTTTTGTCAAAATTACAATAGTATCTTTGGTTTACACACAAGCCGTGCAATATTTACAAATAGTGTTTTAAAATGCTAAACTAACTAACCTTAAGTTTCATGTATTACAATTTTTTTAAAAAATAGGAAATGTATATGCATTTAAAAATCGATACAGAGGTTGAGAGATTTGAGCTTGTTTTTAAAGGATTCGAGCCACCGTTCACATTTCAGATCATTTGGAAGCGAATTCCAAATTTTCGCCCCAGTGAGGGCGAAACTGTTTCTGTAATAGTCGGTTCTGGCTCTCGGTATAGCGATGTCTTCTCTTGATGTTCGAAGGTTATAACATGACGTGCCAATGTTCTTTGAGAACATATCCTTATCCCTATCCGTTAATAATTTTAAACATCATCAGAGCTTTCTGTTTATTTCTTCTCTCCTTAATGGATGGATGGATGGATGGATGGATGGATGGATGGGTAATAATGAGCAAACGTTCTTAATTAATTAGTCAATCAGCTTATTTTGTTATATCAATAAATATTGTTGGATTGCTTGTTTGTTTGTTTGTTTGCTGATTGAACGACCTAATTCCTTTCATAGTAAACCTCAAGGTTCCGTCGTCCCCTAGAAGTGTAAATCTCACAGCAAGCAACTGTGGAACTGTCATTAAAGCAGAATGGAACCGTCCATCTTCAGGAAGTAACATCACTGGATATCAAATGAACTTATTAACACTCAGTTATAATTCCAAGCGAGTCTTCAATCTTGCAAAGAAAGTTTATTCAAAGATACTGGCTGCTGAAAGTAACTCTCCTTATAAAGTATATATCAGAGCTGAAAACTCTGCGGGCTTTGGTCCTTGGACTAAACAACAGCTGATAACAACTGCAGGTATAGTTTCAGTTCTGCAAACTGTTCGTCATAGTAAGTTATAAAAGGTCACGATAATTGACTGATTGCTTAATGATATTCTATGGGGAAGGGGACGGAAAGGGGCTTAGGTTTTGATCTTGATTTTCTTGGGGACATGGCTAGGTTATTGGAATGCCTCCACTACGCTTAAATTTGAAGGTTTCAGGGGGTCCTAGAAGGAGTTTGTCATTCGATCAACTGAATTACATGCTTTGAAACATAGTAGCCCGACCGATTGTTGTACACAACAATTTTCAAGAAGGTTTTGGCAGTATACGGATCAAAATACGCCACTTAAAAGGTGAGAACAAATGAAAAAGGTCCAGGGGACTCGAGTCAAATGGAATGGACACTAGAGGGGTCAAAGCAACGATTTGATTGTTCCAGGGCAGCATATAACATTTTCCTCAAATAGAATGCTAATCCGAATGTCGGTAGCTGAAAAATGAGCCATACTATTTAGGCCTTAGACTAATCCTGAGGCTTTTTGAGGGGAAGTAAATTCCCGGAGTAAATTAAACGCAATATAGGGAATTTCATTGGTTATGAAGAATCTGTCACAAAGGTCAGGCAGATGAGGCCAATTCACGCATTTCAAATCTAGCTCATATAAAGAGGGAACAAACACGCTAGAATCTACACGGGGTTAATTTTGTGGAATAAAAACATTAAGCGGTGAAAACAAGCTTAGACTTCAACAAAATGCAATTATATAAAACCCGGGCGTTTCGTTTGGAGTAACCTTTCGACAAGTAGTGACGCAAATACACAGGTATTTAAAAAAGCAATTTTATAAAACGAAAGGCATTTCTTACTGTATTGCAAAATGCTGAAAATGCCAGGGCTGTAGTAGAATTAAGAAGTTTAACTCTATTAACTACGGCTTGGTTTGAAGTTCTTCTTTCGGTGTTTTTTTTTTTTGATTGTGTACCTTGTGGCAGGAGCAATTTATTTATAATACCTAATAGAAAAGCTATATTATTTTAATAATGTTAAGAATTCATGTAGTTCAGGAATCTAGTGGCTCACAAGCTAACTCCAGCTTGCAAGGGCCCGTCTTTGATAAACCGCACTGGGTTTCTTGTTTAAAGTACCCTACTTGTGTCTAGATACCCTGCAAACTCCAACGGTTTTGGGTCCTATTCCTTCTTAAACATGCCCGCCAGAGTCTAGGTTTAAAGTTAGCGTTTAGGCTGAAAATATGACGGACCGCAATATCCAGCTAAAATTGATTATGTGGCTTGTAAAATTGAGATAAAAGGACGTTTATTTATTTTAATGGGGTTTTAATCTAATTGTAAAATCACTTTGGCTTTGTAGACATCCCTGACAAGCCAGAAATTAAATTTATCAAACAGCAAGGGTGTAACATCACTGTCGGCTGCACCAGACCACAATCGAAAGGCTGTCCGATAATCCTCTACACGATTCGCTACAGAAAGCAGGATGCACTTAGAGGTGACAAGAAGTGGAGCGAATTAAATGTTACCGACCCAAGTGCAAATCAGCGACAGCTTATGTTAAAATGTGGCACAAGTTATGAATTTCACGTCGTGGCGACAAACGGGATTGGGAGGAGTCCTTCTTCTACAGTGAAGTCAGCAACAACAGGAAAAAAAGAGAACTTGAGTAATGTTGTTCCACATGAGGGTATGCTCCGTCTATTTCTTTTTCTTTTTTTTTGTGTCAAAAAAATGGAATTCTATATCCTCACGTCATGTGACGTCGAGTTATGATCTCTTTTGCGGACCTTAAATAATACCATTTGGATGAACCATATACGTTCCAAGCTTCATTGTCAAAGTGTACTGTATTGCTCTTGAAGTAACTCGTGGGGAGCAAACACCCCTCCCCACCAGGCTCAAGAATTACAACGCAGCCCAGAGTAATTCAATGGAATTAACGATAATCCATTTCTTTTCTCATCACAGAACTTTCACAAGCAACTGTCATGAAAATAGTGTTTACAAGTACTGGTTTATTTTTAGTTGCTCTATTGTTGATCAGTGCCATTGCGTATTTCAAAAAGAGGAAACAACAAAGTGCAAAGAGGTAGGCACATGAATAATTCATCGATCGATGATTGATTGATTGATTGATTGATTGATTGATTGATTGATTGATTGATTGATTGATTGATTGATGGGTGGATGGATGGATAAATTGAACGATTAATTGTTTGAACGATCGATGGTTGCAATGAAAGTGTCTCCAAAGAAAATCTAGCCTTGGGCACGCTGACTCGTTTTTAGGGAGTCGTATTCCCTTTTGCGTGGTAAATTGTGCTGAAAAATAATGGTAATTTCTGAAGTGAAATAAACAAGAACACTATAAGTCGGCCAATTCTCTGAAAAAGAGGCACAAAGATGTGTGAAGGAATCTAAACATTTATGTATTTCAGGACTGCAAAGGACGTCCAGGTGCTAGAGTACTGTCAAATCCCTCCAATAAGAACAGAGTTTGTCGAAGCATTGGGTCAAGGAGCTTTCGGACAGGTCCATAAAGCAAAACTGAAGGACGGCTTGGAGTACTTTAATGTCGAGCGAGACTTAATAGATACAACTAAGAAGGAGAAAATTGTTGCTGTGAAAGAATTGCATGGTGAGTGTAACCTATTAAACATTTCCTCTAATTGTCTTTAAATTTTCTTTTTGTAGTGTTTAAGTTTATCTTAAGGAAAACATTTTTAAATAAGCAAGGATTGGCCGTTAAAAAATATGTTGACACAGAATTGAGATGTCAATGGTTATAATAGAACCGACATGTTGTATTTTACGGTTTCGTTTTGAGTAGTCTTAGGTTAAGTCGCGGGTGCATAAAGAGTTATCTCTAAGTTTATTTAAACAATCATAACTGTAACTTGGAAATGATTTCACAATGTCCACGAGTAACGTTTGTGAATTTTCGCCAAAAGCATCTTAAAGACTAAGTCCTTACTTCTCGATGCAGCTACCTTCCATTAAAAAATTGCCACTATGCTCTTTTTCGAATCCACGAATGTGGTTAACAACATTGTCTCGAATGTTTGCTGAGAGTCAAGGATGACAAGAGCAAGGTCCCAGTGGTGTTACCAAAAAGCTAAACTTTTTTTTGTCACTGTTGCAATACAACCTGGAAATAGCTGATTATCAACTGTCATCTTTTTTTTGTCTTGTGTAAAGCAATTTGGCCAGTCATTCTCGTTGTCTGTATCAGCGATAGTCAAGTTAGCTATAAGCCAAGGCAAATGTCCATTTATAGTAAACTCGACCTCATAATGTTATCCGGAGATAAAGTCCTTTAATTTTTTGTGTATGTAGAAGCAAAGAACTCTAGACATCTGTGGCCTTATTGATAGAAATAGTATCTTACTAGCTTACTGCAATCTTTTAGGTTGCGAAAGACAAAGGGACATGACATAGTTACCAATCACTCGAGGGTTGTCCATAATATTTGATTTGTTCCTTAATAATCATTTCCTTTTCGTATTCTCAAGAAAACACTAACGAAGAGCAAAGAAAGGACTTCATGGCCGAGATAGAGCTTATGAAGGCAGTGGGGAAACATCAGAATGTTTTGAGTTTTCTTGGCTGTTGGACCACAACAAAACCGCTTCTTCTAATCATCGAGTATGTTCCTCATGGGGACTTACTTCACTGGCTGAAACGCAAAAGAAGTCAGGTAATTTTGCTTGCAGCTTTAATCTTATGTGTGTTAGCCAAACTATAGAAACTGGAGTAGGGCCTCTACTGTGTTTTGAAGGGTTTAGCCTCGGCTTAACGGTCATATTTATAAGTTCCAAACTAGAACCTGTAATGTTGTAAGCTTTAATAAAGATGCTGTAGATCGAGAAACATGTTGAAAGTACAGTTCCGAAGAAAAACTACCACGCATAAATTACGAACAGCTTAATAGATACACACATGTCACGCAAGGCATTTGCACGTGCTAACCCGCAATCAAAATAACATTAACTATCGGCTCATCCTCCCTTGACAACAAAACAAAAGCGGACAAAAATAAATAAATAAATAAACAAATAAGTAAAATAATAACATTTTCATTAAGTCACTGAGCTACACATTTCACGGCGCCAGAGTCCTTCCGGGTTACAAGACTAAGTCTTCAAAAGTAAACAAAGTCCTTACATAAATCAGTCATGACCTAACAAAATCCTTGTAATGTTCCGGAAGTCTTCCCTGTCTTGTGGATCTCCTACTCGACAAGACAACATCCTCAGCTTCAGAAGATGGCACTGTGGATTCAGTTACAGGGCATGACGTTAACGATTTACCAACAGGAGACGGCGTTGCGGGCTCAACTTCAGTGGGTGAGGTCGAAGGGCTGACTAACGGGGCCGGAATAATAGAATTGGGCTAAGCAACCGGTCCACATTCATCAAAATCCCGCGTGGTCTGAGGTTCGCTAATACACCATGTGTCTTTGCGATTTTGACGGCGAACTTGTCCATCAATTAGGACCTCATGCGACCTAGGAACAACTTCTTTGAAACATTCAGCTCGCTTCCATGTTCCTTGAGGTAAACAAGCGCGGATAGTTTCACCAGGATTCACAGTTGAAAGGGTACGCTTGCCACGGTTGTAGTACTTGCGCTGAAGCTCGTTCCGCGATCGCAGCTTGTTAGCTTCCTCGGCGAGTCTAAATCTAGGCTTTAAGAGTTTTTCGGTTGTCGGCAGTAAATGCTTACATCGGCGACCCAAAAGACGCTGGGCGGGACTCGTATCCATGCCATTGCTCGGAGTATTAGGCCAGTCCAGGAAAGTTTGAAATTCACTGAAACCAGCTGCTCGACATTTCGTGAAGAGACGCTCAACAGTGCGTACTGCATTCTCAGCCTTACCATTACTCTGAGGATAACGTGGGCGCGAGGTAAAAGGCTGAAAATTCCACAGGTCTGGGAATTTGGCGAACTCAGAAGAAGCAAAACAAGACCCGTTATCTGTGACCAGGGTATTTGGCACTCCAAATCGGCTACAAATTGCCATGAGACTTCTGATCACTGACGTAGAGGATTCAGACGCGAGGGAATCAACATATATGAAGTAGTTAAAATGATCACTGAAAACCAGCAAAATTTGGCTTAAGTGAAACTGGAAAAAAGGGTGCAAGGCAACATCGCATTTGTGAACATCATTGGGCCAACCTTGGAGAATGGTGTGTCAAAAATAAGTACAGACAGGATCTCGGGCTGCAGTCTTACTCGATTCGTGGGAACAAAAAAGGAGAAGCGCACAGGTTCTCCGTCTGGTCTACAAGCTCTAGCGATTTCACTTCCACCGAAGTCAATTTTTCCTTTAATTCATTTGCAACAATCTCAGTACCGTGAAGACCTTCAATCAGCTCAAGCACGCGTCGCTGGAAGACTTCAGGGGCCAAGCTAATTCCAAACGGCATCCTACACCAGCGATAGCGCTCAAAAGGCGTGTGGAAAGTTATCAGGAAGGAGGATTCCTCGTCTAATTTAACGTGCCAAAAACCACTCTTCGCATGCAGGACAGAAAACACTTTGGCGCCATGAAGACGAGTCGCAATATCTTCGATAGTAGGAACAGGGTTGTTCTCTTTGAGAATCGACTTGAGATCCTTCAGGTCCAGACATGTGCCTATGTTCCCATTCTTCTTAGGGATGGCTAACATAGATGAGATCCAGGGCGTTGGCCATGAAGACTGGTTCAATGCTCCCCGAGCTATGAAATTCTTCTAGGCTTTCTTTGATTTTACCACGAAGTGCGACTTGACCTCACCGGGGAGCGCGTCTAACTGGCTTGACTGAATCATTAAGTTGGATATGGTACTCACCCTCTAGTAAACCGAGGGAAGCTTCCCTTTTGACATGCTTCTTGGAGAGGGGATTGGAACTACATATTGCATCCTAGACAGGAAACAGTTGACCCCAACTCGTGTCAGGCTTGCAGATAGCGTCAGAATCCTTAATTTCAACGGAACCAATTCCTTCACAAGCGGTTTTTTTTTTCAAAATAGGACGCCAGTGCTTGCTTTCCACAAGACGACACAACAACAGACAAGTGAATAATCCTCTCCAAACTTGGAGTTTCACAGTTCCTAACAGTGGGATATTTCCACCATCACAGGATACAATGAACGACTTGGTTGGGGTCACCTGCTTTAGCTGGTCGCCTCCTTGTAAATATGCACAGGCAAAACGTTGCAAAGCGCTCTGGTATCAATCTAGAATCGTATAAAGTTCCCACTTGGTACTTTTAGCGTCTATACTCCGGTAAGAAGCATCTTTGTTGACTTTCGAAGCGACACTGTGGTGCTCCCACATCTCCTTCCATTCGCTCCAATTTTCAGCCACATTTGAGTCATTAATGTCCAGAGAGTGCGGTGCCGACAACGAGTGAAGGAAAGCCATTGGAAAGCCAATCCTGACACCATGTAACGTTTAACGCTTTCAATAATAAAGATGCTGTAGATCGAGATGCATGTTAAAAGTACGGTTCCGAAGAAAACCTACCACGCACAAGTTATGAACAGCTTTATATATGTATAAACATGCCACACAAGGCATTTGCACGTGCTAACGCGCAATAATATTGATAATAACTATCGGCGCAAAAACAAAATGCTAGGATTCTTTTGCTTGCGACTGCATAACAGCATACTTCATCGGCATAACTTAAAGCTATAAATGTTAATATTAATTTTTATGCCTTATTGGGTAGATCTACATGTATGGTGCCAAGGCGCTTTAAATAGTTAGCGAGCGAACGTTACTCAACTTAAACACGTTCCGATATTAAAAAATTCGGCCATTATTTATTTAAAACTCAAGATTAACGCTAATCAAGGACAAACGAGGAAGAAACAAAGTATTGAGAGCTCTAGCAAAGGTAATTTATTGAAAAGTGCTATGAATGAGGTGTTTCTCTTAGCCAGGTTGATAATAAAATGGATACTTCGCAGCACCTTGAACTTGAAAAACAGAAGTCAGAAATTCGTTACAGGCACTGCTGATTGTCTTATATTGACACCAAGTTTTTGGCATTACTGCCTTCTTCAGGGTGTTTTTAAACTAGAAACAGTGCCAGGAACAGTGGTAGTTTCAAAACATCCTGAAGAAGGCAGTAATGCCGAAACGTCGATGTCAATATGCGACAATCAACAGCGCCTGACTTTTGTTTCTCTTTGCTTACCCTTTACAAAGATCACCAATTGTTACTTAGTAAGATCTGCAACTCAGTCCTAGACAACTAAGAGGCTTTGTCTCAATAACTATCCTTTTTAGGCACGTTCGCAACAGATTGCTAGTCTGAGCCTCCATGCGTTCAGGAGCAAGTAGCCTCGTGGTCGTCTTTCCGCCCATTTGCGGCTTGCTGGCTCCTTCCCTAGAATCGCCCACCCAAGTAAGCTGGCATAGGGAAGAATACACACTCAATGGTGTTGGCTTGTTAGCTCAATTGGTTAGAGCACTGCACCGGTATCGCAGAGGTCAGGGTTCGAATCCCGGCAAGCCTGATTTTTTTTCAGGCTTTCTTTTCGCAACTGCATAAGTTGCGTTCATAACTGCGAGGATCTTCTTTACATTTATTTCTTCATTCCGCAGTTCAAATATATGAACTTCATATATTCATAATTTCATTAAAATCATTATGATTTATGATTTACTAATTGACGGACTGACTAACTGACTCATCGAAAAACTGACTGACTGACTGACTGACTCACCGACTGAGTGTCTGACTGACTGACTGACTGACTCACTGACGCACTGATTCACCTCTGATTGACCGAATGACTGACTAACTGACTGTCTAACTGACTGACGGACTGACTGACTGACTGACACACCCACTTACTCACTCACTCACTCACTCACTCACTCGCTCACTCAGTTTACACAAATTTGGCAAAAAAGGAAAATTCTTCAAAGTTATCAAATCAATGTACTCGTCGATTAAAAGTTGTGTCAAAATTGATAAAAACACTATCACAGACTTGTTTTCTTGTAACAAAGGAATATGACAAGGTGATGGCTTAAGTTCTGTTCTATTATCATTATGTATCAATGATACTGCAATACTTCAGGGAAAACAATTGTCCGGGAGTAATACTGGGAACTCGCTCTTTGAATTGTCTAATGTACGCAGATGACTTGTAAGTTATTAGTTCCTCTCCAGAAAGATTACAACGATCGATTAACGTAATTCAAAAACATGCTAGCGAATGGAAACTCAAAGTCAACACCAAAAACAATCCAACATCATCATTTTTAGTGGGAAAGGCCAAAATAAGAACAAAAGCACTTTCAAATACCAAGATGAAACTTAATTGTTGACAAACAAAATTAAATAGGTTTACAACTGACATCAACCGGTCGCTATACCTACGCAAGAGACATTCTTAGCAAAAAAACGTATAATAAGGCATAAAAATTAATATTAACATTTATAGCTTTAAGTTATGCCGATGAAGTATGCTGTTATGCAGTCGCAAACAAAGGAATCCTAGCATTTTTTTTTTTGCGCCGATAGTTATTATCAATATTATTGCCCGTTAGTTCGTGCAAATACCTTGCGTGGCATGTTTATACATATATAAAGCTGTTCATAACTTGTGCGTGGTAGTTTTTCTCCGGAACTGTACTTTTAACATGCATCTCGATCTACAGCATCTTTACTATTAAAAGCGTTAAACGTTACAAATACTATTGAAATAAAGAACAAACTTTTTGATGCCCTTGTTAAACCTATGCTACTCCATGGCTGCGAAATTTGGTGATCTGAACTCCTATTATAAGACACACTTTGACAAAAGCGCAATTGAACAAGTTTATATTACGTTTTGCAAACAAACATTAAATACAACATAGTACATAGAGAACATAGCCTGTAGAGCAGAACTTGGACGGTTCCCTTTAAGCTTAGACATAAAAGCTTCAATGTTTTGTTACTGGCAAAGACTGCAACAAAAAAACAAACCCATTCTTATACGAAGCATCTCTGTACGCAAAAAGCAACAGTCAATTTGTAAATATATTAAATAGTGACGAAACATTACGAATGCATATCACAAGAACACTTGAAACTAAGCAACGATTAAAGAAAATTCGTTCAAACATAAAACAGCAGCTAAGAAAGAAATAATAATAATAGAAATTGGCTGAAAGCTAGACAAAGCACATTAGAGAGTTCTTGAGAAAAGTTCACTTACAGAAATATCAAAGCAGCGTACCAACTAGAAGAGTACCTTAAAATAATCAGAAATCTAGCACATAGAATAAGCATTACAAAATTACGACTAGGAGTTCACTCATTACGAATACAAACAGTGAAGTACGAAAATAAGGGGGTATCAATAGCAGTTGAATCAATAACATGCCTAATTGGTATGGAAAATTATATAGAAAATGAACAGCATTTCTTGATGATTTATCAAGGGCATAACGTCAGAAACAAACTCCATTCTCTTATCAGCAAATCAAACGCTTATTTTGCACCTTTAACCCTATTTCTCCTGCGCTTTTTTTTTAATTTCTGAGTTTCTGTAGGGGGGGGGGGAGGGGGCACAAAGTGTCCTCCCTCCAGATCTCGAAAAGTATTAAAGCTCTCGTGATGAAACTTGGCACGTTTTGAGTACGTCATTAGTTCAATAGATTGATATTATGACGTGCCAATTATGACGTGTCATGACGTCATAATGGCGTCACAAACCAGCCATTTTGAATTTGAGGCCGCCATGTTTGATCCCAAACCTGCAGTCACGCCGTTGACACTGACGAAATCGAAAAATATATGAATTTGTCCTAGGAAACATACTTAATCAAAACAAGCGCAAAAAAGCAAAGGATTATCTTTTTCTTACAAACGAAGGGTAAAACGCTGAAAAAAAGGCTGAAAAAATGGCAGAAAATAGTCAAAATACACTCCTGAGTAGACGGTTACTATGGAAACGTCAATCATCATAGACAAGTTATCGACACAGGAAAATTTTCTCATAAATTTTAGGAAAAGTCACGAGATTTGGTGATTATTCGGCTGGCCGTTTAAAAGTAATAGTTCGTTTAAGTCAGCGCGGGCACAATTTGCCCCCCCCCCCCTCCCTCAGGCTAAATAGGGTTAAGTGATTACGATAAAATTACATATTTACTGAATTTAGGGAATGACAACACTTGTAAATTTGTAGGAAATTATATTCATTTAATGCTTCAGAAAATTATTCGAATATAATCAAATAATTTAAGTTCAATCATTTAGCATTTATTAGTTAATGTTTATCCTTTATTGTAACTAGACTGATACCCCCCTTTGGAGAGTAAGGCACAATAAAGATATAGATATTATTTGCCGGCCGGGAGGTCCGTATTGAGAAAAACTGTGCCAGACGTCTTGAGTACGGCCCGAGGCCGCAGGCCGAGGGCCGTGCTCAAGACCGAGGGCACAGTTTTTCTCAATACGGACCGACCAAGGCCGGCAAATAATATTTTTATTTTTTCTTGTTGATTTTCAAAAGTTAAACGTGTCTTGTTGTTTTCGGAAAGCAACGTTTTGCAAGCGCGTAAAATGAACCATGAAACGAAGCCGTTTGTGACACCAGAGCAGCAAAATACGCTTTTTTACTCTGTTAAAACTCAGAAATCACAGGAAGCAATATAACTAAAAGAAACCCCTTTATTTTCCCAAATTTCGATACATGTAGCTAACTCCTGCTCGGCCCGTTCCGTTGACCGCGGTCAAGATCGGAAAATTCCGCCCGCTCCCGGAACCAATCAGATTGCAGGATTTGGTTCATCTTGCCCGCTCACGCGCTGAGAAGAAAATAAATACTGTTACTGTTGCTGTTGCTGTTGCTGTTGCTGTTGCTGTTGCTGTTGCTGTTGCTGTTGCTGTTGCTGTTGCTGTTGCTGTTGCTGTTGCTGTTGCTGTTGCCGTTACTGTTACTGTTACTGTTACTGTTACTCACTCACTCACTGGGGGATTCACTGATGACTGCCTGGCTGACTGACTAACTGATGGATAGACTGACTGACTGACTGACTGACTGACTGACTGACTGACTGACTGACTGCTGACTGGCTGTCTGACTGACTGGCTGACATACTGCGGTAAGGCAGCAAATCGTTATAAATCTTTTATAAAACATAAAGGTATAAGAACGAATGGAACAATTCCACATTCCGTCCCCGGTAATAACTCATGGTCGCGCACTCCCACCATGATAGGATGTGACGACTTACATAGAGACAAAGAATACGTGGGCGTTTTCAATGACTCTAACATGAACAATTTGTCATTTCATAAGCTCTTACATGAAACATTTGACAATTTGTACATGGCGGACGGCTGACCAGGCTCCAGGAGCGAAATATATACCGATTTGCCGCAATTTAACAGTGTTCACTTCGTTGTAAAGTTATTTTCAGTGCGTCGAGTGTTTATAAAAGACGAAAAGGCTTATTTTTCCCGTTAACATAAAAGTACCTTTCTTTGAATTGATTCATCTAGGCTTTGTGGTATCTTTTAGATAGTGCTCTTGCACAAGAATTAACAGCTGTGGTTAAGATTTGCTTATTAACCAAAAAACTCAGGGACCACCCAGATATTTAACCATTTTGATCACCCCGTTTATTATTTTAAGCTAGACGTATCCGATAATTTACGTAGTCTAATGATATTCGTATAGATAACCAGTTTTGCTCTTGGAGCCGCTGTCGGAAATCCTAATAGCAAGGAATTATATGCGGGAACAAGGACACAGAGAACAAATGCAGACCAGGTATAGAGTCCTTCTACTCAAGTTTAGTGTTGTAATATGATTATAACATAGTTTTCACCCTCCACTGTATTAAACTCCACAATGTGTTAGTCCCCGGATGTAGATGGAGGGCGAATGAGCCTCTCACTCCATGTTAGATTTTCGTATTTGTAAAGGTTTTTTCTTATGGGCACCTATATTTTAGCAAAGTTTTGGATGAAAATTGGTTAAGGGATATGAACCATTATAATAATGTCAAGTTAATTTATTTTTCTAAAAAAAAAATATTTCACGTTGCTGACAATTATCAAAGTGTTTAATTACATCATATCAGGTGAGTCTAGGAGAATGGCGTCACAAGACCTGTCAGTGCGACAACCCATACTATTTATTTTGTCTTAATTGTGAGCACATCATGGGTTATCTAGGGTAAAATTTCCTCACAATGTTAAAGCACCATTTCCCCTTGTAGCGCGGTGGAGGCACGAGTTTGCTTGTTCGTCCGAGGGATAAGAAGTAAAAGCAGGGAGAGATTGTTGTTGTTGTTGTCGTCTTCAGTGCCATTGTTGCTCATGGATACAAACAATCAATTCGCATTACAGGAAGATGACGCAGATGAAAAGAAAACAAACTTATTGTATCAAAACACCAGACCTTCATTTTCTCTAAATGGGAAAGAGCCTGATACTGATACCAATGATGAATTTAAAATTGATCCGATACCTATGGCTGAGTTTATGGCATCAAAGCAGGAAGAATATGCTTCAGCTGCAACGAATGAAGATGAATGCAATGAAGATTGTGAGTTGTTTAATCCAGCCGATCTGATGAAATTTGCCTGGCAGATAGCAAGAGGCATGGTAAGCAAACATCCTGAAACACTTTTCAACCTTGGCTAAGTCGTGCAATAAAATCCATTTTTTTCGAGATGCTTGCCTATTTTATAATCAGAGCGCAGGTAAGATAAATAAACAGCGTGGTCTAGGCAGGGGGAGGGGGTGGGGGGTGGGGAAGTAGGTAGATAATTAACAACAGATACAAATACTGATGTTTAGGAGGGTAGGGAAGGGTTACCATCTGGGCTGTGGACTATAGTAAGCAGTGTCCTTCTTGGAATATTCACAGAGCTACCTCTCTGAGAAGGGCCTTGTTCACAGGGATCTGGCTGCAAGAAACATTCTCGTCGGACACTGTAAACAGCTGAAGATTGCAGACTTTGGTTTGATGCGTCAGATGTACCATGAGGTGTACGAAACCCAAAATCAGAAGAAACTGCCAATTAAGTGGATGGCGCCAGAGTCGATTTACGACGAAACCTTTACATGTAAAAGTGATGTGTAAGTCTGATTAAATAATACCTGACCGGTGAAGGAGATAGAAGAAATATTTTGAAGTGTCTATTATATTTTAATGCATACGGCTACCATATTCCCGTTAACATCAATTTTTATTTCTTTCCGCAATCAGTATGGTTCCGTGTAGGCCAAACGGAGGGGAAACCAAAAACAAAAAAACGAAGAAAACAAAACCATAGGTTATAAAACCAGCTATTTAACTTGAACGTTCAAAAAACTAAATCCTATATGTTTTATGTACCGCGTTCCTGATTTTTGTGATAATTACGTGAAACGTGGAATTTTTACTGCTTGGAAAAAAACAGGCAACGTTACTGGAAAAGACGGCACACAAGTTTGTCACAGTTTTTCGGTCGCACCATTTTTTCTTGGTCCAACAATATTTACTCTATCTTGTAGAGGAGAGGCACGATGAGTATTTTTTGTAAGTAGAACCTTTCATATAAGTCTTAACACACCAATTAACTTGGGGGAGGGAGTTCCAACTAAACCATTTTCCAGGGTGGGGATTGTCTTTGCTTGTATATCCAAAGTTAGTTGATTTAATTTTCTTTTTCAGTTGGTCCTTCGGGATTGTCTTGTGGGAAATTGGAACGCTTGGTAATCACTAAATTTAAAGGTGTATTCTTACATGTTGCATTGTTGCTGCGATTAACATAGCTCTGACTGTACTTTGCTTTCTAAGTTGACCTACAAAACTTTTCTGCACAGTTAGGTTTATCTCTTCAATTCGCACCGCGTAAATTTGTCGCCAGTTACTAAGCGCTATATATACCGCTTCACCTTACGCTACCTTAGGAAGTCTTTTTCGGTCTAGTTCAACTTCAGAAAACGAACCTAGGTTTGCCCTAGCAAGTTTAGTGGTATCTTCAGGTTGTTGTTGTCATTGTTGTTGTTGTCGTTTTTTTTTTTTTTTTGAAACAGTGCCGCACTAAATTTGACCATAATTTGTAACTCTTTTCCAAAAATGCACTTGTGTTTCTTGTTTTCACTATGTCGCTAGTGACATACATGTATGTCTCCATTGTTTTCAGGTGGTTCGCCATATCCTCTGTTAAACAATGCAGAGCTGATGAGACTCCTCAGGACGGATTACCGAATGGAAAAACCTGACTTGTGCTCGGACACTTTGTAAGTTGATAGATGTTCTACAACTTTCAGTGTCAATCACTTAAACAACGTTCAGATAGAAATGGGAAACAAAAGGAAAGCCTTCACACTTGCAAGACAAGTCATCATTTTAAATTCCATGTGCAAAGTTATCTTCTCAAATCATTAATAATTCATTTCTTTAGCTACCAATCAATACGTACACTCGTTTGGATACCTAGTGCAAAACGCTATACCACTGTCCAGTGAAAGTAGTACATACCACTTAACTATGCACATTTCAAAAATTGTACAAAATTAGTAAAAATTTATTAGTCAGCAGTATCCGCTACTCGCACAACGGTTCAATCAAATTTCACATTTACGTTTACAGAGCAAAATTTTCTTTAACATTGCTAAACTGGACACTTTGGGCATTTCTCTCGCGCTTTTACCTTAGACTTGCCGGGAGGTAAAAGGTCCAAGCAGTTTGGCATTCTCTTCCATTTTTCGTTGCTCAAATTGTTCTTGAAGACTTCGCAGTCGATGAAGGTAATCTTTAAATTCATGAGCTTCCCGGCTTGATAACATCAAATTGTATTACTTGCTTCACTTGCCGCTTCTTGACTTAGCTCTCTAATGTGTACTTTTAGGCCTGCACAGCACCAGTGAGGATTTTTTGTCCTCGACCTCTAGGCAGCCGAAGGTTGTTCTGTCGTACGACTGAAAAGGACGCCAATTCAAATATTGACATTCCCATAAATGCCTTGCGAAGAAACGTGGCATTTTTTCAAGCATTACAAACATGCAACTACGCTTTAATCGCGAGTTTTTACTAACTGAACAAAAACAAACAAATTTTGCTTGTAAATTGTTGATTATCTATTGTATATTATGCGTGACTGAGAAGTCATATCAACAACTCGGCCTTCGTGTTAAATCAGGTATCCAAATACCTCGAAGCAATAAAGCCCTCGGTCTGTGGCCTCCTGCTTTTTCAGTTTTTCGGTGTTTGGATACCCTTGTGAAACACGAAGCCCTCGTTGTTGAGATATTACATAGTAATCTTGATGTCGACTTACGGCATTCTATGAAACCTTAAATGCTGTCTTGCCTGAATATTGTTTTATTTTCAGTAACTCTGAACTGACAAACACTTACTTACTTAGCACATAGTTCCCTCCTCGCCATGAGGCGCAGAAGGCTGCCAGTCTTGTTTTCCATTTAGCCCTTGTGCCCCTAATTTCGGCCCAGCTGGGCCACCCGTCCTGACTGCGCTCCTTTTCCGATGTCCTTCTCCAAGTGATCTTTGGTCGTTCCGGTTTCCTTATTTCTTCAGGTTGCCACGCCATCGCCACCATGCAGTCCTCTCCTTTCTGAGCGCATGTCCAATCCAGTTCCATCTTCTCCTTCGAATCTCATCGCTGATCGTATCCACACCTGCTATTTCAGATATTGTCTCGTTTCCTACACGTTTTGGCCACCATATTCTTAGAATCTTTCTCAAGCACTTGAACTGGAAACTCTCCAGCCTCTTCCCTTCTGTTTTGGTTATCTTCCAGGCCTCACATCCATACAGTAGTACTGGTCGCACCAGTGTCTTGAACAGGAAGATTTTTGTGCTTCGACCAATACTCTGTGTTTTCCACACCCTCATCAGGTTGAAAAAGGCCCCTCGTGCTTTGCTTAGACGGTCTATTATGTCTTCAGTGTCTCCACCATCCTTTGTCATAGTTTGAGACTATAATTAACATTGAGATTATAATAAAGTTATTTGATTTGATTTGATTTGTTGCGCCTAGGTAAACAAACTCTTCATTTCCAAACTTTATTTTCTCTTCTCTTCGTGAATTCGTTCTCATCACTTTACATTTTCTTGCATTCAGCTTGAGCCCCACTCTTCCTGCATTGTCTACAAGTTGGTCGGTCTTGTTCTGTATGTGCTCATACTTTGATGATAGAAGGGCTATGTCATCTGCAAAATCAAGATTTCAAGAGTAGTTGTGAAGTTCAATCTGATCCCATTTCTCTGTCCTTCTGTTGTTCTTCGCATCTCCTAGTCAATAGCAAGCAAGAACAAGAATCATGACATGATACAGCCTTGTTTGACGCCAGTGGAGATCTTGAACCAACTTGTCTGTTCCCCTTCATCCAGTACTGAACACTCGCAATCATCGTACATGATCTTCACCATTCTTATCAGCTTGTCAGGGATTCCATAGGCCTTCATTATTCTCCATAGTCCTTCACGGTGTACTGAATCGAAGGCTTTTTCGAAGTCGATAAAATGTGTGTAGAATGTAGCCTGCCACTCATTTATCTGTTCCATGCTGTTGAGGAAAATGAATGTTTGTTCGACCATGCTCCTGTTTTTACGGAAACCAGTTTGTTCCTTTCGAAGGGCACTGTCTACTACGTTTTGTATAATCCTCTGTATAATGATTGTCCCCATTTCTTTGCTGTCTACAGGTAACAGTGTCACACCACGCCAGTTTTTGCACTCTTCAGGTCACCTTGTTTTAGGTAATTTGACCATTTAGCCTATCTAGCCTCTCTTCCTTTTGTCAGGTTTCCCCCCTTTCCCATATCCTGTTGAACAGTCTTGTCAGTTCTTTTACTGCCACATCACTGTCTGCCTTGTACAGTTCTGCTGGGATCTTATCCATTCCTGGTGCCTTTCCATTTTTGTTTTCTTCAGCGTTTGCCTCACCTCTGCTTCCCTTGTCTCGGTTGTCTCCATCTCCCTAATTTCATCTGCCTCCACTTCGTTCTCTTCAATTGGGTGAGTCTTCCTGACTAGTACGTCCTCAAAGTGTTCAGCCCTTCTTTCAAGTCGAGCGTCCTTGTCTTTTATTACCTCACCATTCTTGTGATTGAGAGCTGCAACTTGTCGATGCTTCTTGTTTGTGATTTTCTTGGCTGTTTGGTACAGTTCCCTGGTTGTTCCCTTCTCAGCAGACTTCTCTGCTTCGCACCCTATCTTTTCTAGTCAGATCCTCCTGTCCTCCTTGCTATGCGCTTAACCTCTCTGTCTTTCCGCTTGTACTCTAGTCGTTAAGCTTGCCTTTTATCCCCTCTGATTTTGTGGTGTTTATTTTGTCATGATTTTTTTTTTTGGCCGCTGTTCTGTTGCTCTCCAGGCGTCCTCTCTCAACCACTGCTTGCTTTTCTTTTTTACTTGGCCTAACACTTTTTTCCCCAGTTTCTGTGTACTCTTTCTCTACTTGTATACAGTCTTCATTGATATTTTCTTCCTCCTATAGTACTTCAAATCTGTTGCGCAGTTCAACGCTAAAATTTGATCTGAACATCTCATTTTCCAGGAGAGCGTCCGCGTAAAACGGAGGGATTTCTTATGGAGCAAATGTATGTATTTTATTTAGAAAAACAGAAAGATGTAACTAATTGTCGTTTTCTTTCATTCCAGTTACTCCTTGATGACGGACTGTTGGAAACAAATGCCTGATGAACGGCCAAGTTTTCAGGAACTGGTTCTAATACTAGAAGAGCTGATGCTTCAGGAAGTGGAATACTTTGATTTCAACAAGGTGGACGAATCTAAAGACTATTATCAGGTGCAAGAGTCAAAGACAGCAGAAATTACTGACAAGGACAAAATTAAGCAACGAACATTACATTGTTAAGATGTATTGCATGACGAATTGGAGAAGGGCAACACAAGAATGCAATTGCGTCATCATCCTCTTTTTTTTAATTTACGTATCTGTCGTAGGCTAACTGCACTAGATAAATAAATAAATAGATGCATACATAAGTAAAGAAATAAATGTTTGTGAGTGAGTGACTTAATGAGAGAACAAATGGATAGATGGGTGGGTGGATGGAAGATAGCTACTAACATGCTGCTAGTTTAGTATTATGTTTAAGGTGGCTTGTCTGGACTTTGTAAGTCCATGAAAACCAACATTATATCTGAATGGCTGATACTTAACCGACAGAGTTCGGTAGGACTAGGGAGTTTATACATTTACCACACATTGAGCAAACTTTCCAAAAAAAGTTAGTTTGATTGACATCGATGTAACCATAGCAGCACAGTTATGACGTCATGGATTTTACATACCTCCAGTTTTCTCCAAATCTAGACCTAGACTTTGCAAACGAATTAATGTCCCTTGTAGGCCACATGTAGTTCCTCCCCATTGAAAAGTTTAAAAAAAATTATGAGAGCGTTTTCGAGAAAATTTAGGATGAATATTTCCCTTGTCAAAATTTAAGATTTTTCTTCCCTGCTTATTCTTCAAGAGCGGTGTTTCCAGTCGAACTGAAATAACAGTTTCGTGTATATTATACCTGTAGCAAAGAACTAATTTCCGGGAGAGATTCACGCAATTTCCTTCCCTCGATTTGCTTTGATGTCGCAACGAGTGATGCTCTAAATAAGTCCATTTTATTGCAAGTGGTAACGTCTTTGTTACGGGACACTTAATTGTAAAACTAGTAATGCATTTTTTCTTAACCTTTCAATCTAATCTAAGGGTGTCCTACACTTTCTCTGTCAATTTCGAGTGCATTGAATCGTTTTCTAAGGCATGGAAATAAAGCAAAAGATATAGGGAGCTTTAACATTTATTTCGGAAATCATAAGTCTATATTATTTGTTACAGCTGATTTTTCTTTTTAGAATTTTCTTTTTTGTCTATATTTAGCATATTTATGACCCCTGCTGGAATGCATGTTCACTTTTACTTTTCACGAAATGGCAATTACCATTGGCATTTAAAGCTGTAGACACACTACCTGGAATACTTGTTAGATTTTTTTCAAAATAGCCCTCTCTTGGAATCAATATAGAAACTCTGAGAAGGTCCAATTTTTTTAAGTTACAGCTTTCGTAACAAAAAATTTTCTATTGCAATAAAATGAGCATGTCTTGGACAATACTTGAAGTAAAGTCAAAGGAAAACAAATAAAGGAAATTGCGTGAAATTCGTCTGGTAGGAAGTTAAATGCTACAGCTATAATATAAAGTGAAAACGTCGTTTCAATCACCACGAAAACATTGGTCTTGAAGAATTAACAAAAGTAGAGACGATCTTTATTTATTAATTTTTTCAAGAAAAATATTCATTACAACAGTTTTTGTTTGAAGACGCTCTCAAAGAATTTCTTCAAACTTGCCAGCCAGGAAGGCATACACGTGGCCTTTAAGGGACAATAGGCCGTTTCAAAAGTTAAGATCTAGATGTAGAGAAATTAGAGATATGTGAAGTAAAATATATGACGCCATCGCCGTGTTGCTGTGGTAACACAGATGTCAATCAAACTAACTTTTGTGGAACATCTGTTCAATGTGTAGGAAATATCTGAAGTGTCTACTCTACTCGGGGTTGATGCCATCTTCCTTCATAAGGTTTTTCTATTCAGTTCGGGCTTTTTAGGGTCTTCTGCTGGGACCGGGAGGAACTGATTCGACCCCCGCCTCTTAACTCCGTGAATATTAAAGCTATGACAACGAAACTTGGAGGGCAGATAATACGTCCAAAAATGTTTCCTTTGAGGTCCGCAACATGAGCTGATGATCTCATATGACGTAACAATTGCGTCAAGTTCTAAAATGGCGGCCATCTTGTATCCGCCTTCTTGAATTTCTTGATTTTTCCAGAACCTTTGAATTTTGCCAAAATTGACCAAAAAGTAACCGAAATCAATAAAAGAACACGAAAATCGTATAAAAAAAGTAAAAGTTATTTCAGAAAACTTATAATTTTTCAATGAAAAGGTGAAAATTTAAAATTCTGAAACACAACCTGTCAGAAAGTGGTTGCCATGGTAACGTCAAACTTGAAGAACAAGCACTTGTTATGCCAAATTGTTCCCAGACAAAGTTTTGGAAATTTCACCAGGTTTGGTGGGTTTAGCTTGCTTATCGGAAAAAAGTTATAAACGTCCAAAGTCAGTGCGGGCACAAACGGTCTGAATAGGGTTAAATGAAAAATAGTACGAATAATAGTATAAAAAGCTGATACACATAAATGATAAAATCATATAGTTATGATGAGCAGAGGGAACAGCCCTTGCATTCAGCGTCCACCAGTGAACTTATATTTAAGGACGGGTAGTAATGTATCATAACAAAGCCAAATTAAATTTTACTAAATATTACTGTAAGTGAAACAATGTACATTTACAATTAAATAGAAACCGAGGGAGAGTAACTATTTCTTGCTTTAAGGATATTCTGCAATTGATTTTTAGGTTGACTCTACCCTAGAATTAGGCTGGTCAAACGATAGTCTACATAATTAAAATTGATCCAGTAGTTCGGTTGATTATAATAATAATAATAATAATAATAATAATAATAATAATAATAATAATAATAATATTTAACCAGGGAGCCCACTCGCCTTGGCGGTTTTCACTGGGGCCCTGCAAATTATAATAAAAATAAAAATTTAAAAACTAAGAAAAGAGATAAAAATAGATATTACAATATAAAACTAATTTAAAATACTTTAACAATTATTCAGTCAAAAATGGGATATTTAAATAAGACACGTTCTGAAAAGCGAAAGTTTTATTATTGCTTCTAGCAAAAACACAAGAAATGAAATTAGGTTAACGTGCCTTGATTATTTTCCAAAAATAGGCAGCAAGATAAATCAACTTAAATGATCAGGTTAAAGATACTAAGATGACAACATTGTATCCACTTCTGACTAATAAATAAAATATGGGCAATTATCTACCTGTAGAAACAACAAATATTCCAAAGCAATAAATACCAGTTGTAACTGTTCCTGTTTCCAAAATACTCTTTGCAAGAAGTACCTTTTACTACATAAAATATTCATCAGCCCTTCTGTACTGACCATATTTTAAGTTGAGGATGGCAGTTATTGAGCAGGGACCATTTATGAACGGTATTCATTTCAGGTTCTAGGCTAGTTTTATTAATCTTCATTTAATCTCAGCTCTAGCGAATTAGCATTCAGAACGTCCAGACAAGTTTTTGCGAATAAACGATTTGACAAACTACATTTCAATCTTGCACTTAGAGTGTGTTCCTCACCTTCTTTCTCAGCAACAGTCTCCCCACTGTCTCCCATGGCTTGGAATTGACCAATCCTCACTCTGGAGCAAAGTGGTTTTAGGAGGGAGTGGGGACCACTTCGTATTAGCCCCCCTCCACCTCACCCCTCGTTTCAAGAAAGTTTGGGTAAACGATGGTCAACGGGGGTGGGGAGGGGACAAGGAAGAGGGAGGGCAATTTGAAACACTCATTCCAGTCTCAGACTCTGAATGAAACGCAGCGAATGAAAGCTTTTGGCAGTACAGTAACACGAGGAATGTCGGACTTTTTTTCCTTTCGCTCTTAGGGGCATCTTGCACATCAGGGCGCTGTACACCCCCCCCCCCCCTCCCTCTATGAATGAAATTCTACACGTCCGGTCAGAATCGAATACCCTTGCTGCACAAAAATAAATAAATAAATAAACAAATAAATAAATAAAAATCATAGCGTAAAAGCCAACGGTGACGGTTTTCAAGATAATTCGTCCGCAGCTCGGACTACCTCTCGTCAACTTAGTCTGTGGAAAATACGAATGAAACCTTTTAAATGCGAGTTCTTGACAGTTCTTAACGTACTGGAGCATGTTTTAATTTGTCTCATTTAATGGCTGCTTCTGACATTTCGTGCTTTGGTGAGAAACGCTTTGTATGATAAGTAGCCTGCTTTATAGTGTTTTACTTCCCCCTCCACCCATGCCTGTTAACACGTAAAATGTACGCCTGAAAGTCCCCACATGAAGGCAATTCTACACGTTTGGGTCAGAATGGAATACGCTAGCTGAAAAGGGGGCTTCATAACATAAAAGCCGATGCGACGGCTTATTGTTGTCGTCCATAGATCAGAACGTTGTGAAATTATAGTTCCTGATGTTTTATCGAAGGCATATGTATCCCTGCTTAGGTAAAAACAAGGCCAATTTGAATTACTTGGGGTACATTTTACGCTACGTAACTTATGCCAATTTAATACTTTATTATTCTCTTGCGGAGCATGTGGAATGAAATTAAATGACAGTCGAAAATAGGTGAAGTCTGCAATTTATATAAATATATATATATAAATTCAATCTGCTAATGTGTAGAATGGTTTTCAGAGAGCGCTCAACTTTTCAGGAGCAGTAAATATTATATATATATATATATACATATATATATATTTATTATTCAACAAATTGTCACTATGCCCATATATGGCAAGGAAGCCCTCAATATCTGTCATCCTACATGACAGATATCCTGCGATATACGTAAATGACCATATTTGGAAGTGCACTGCACATTTTCTTTCATTGCTTGTTTGGCGGCCATTTTGAAAAGCGAAGCAGTTTTAGCAGTGTTCTCCGTAAATTTTAACTCTCTGGAAGAAACTTTCCACGATTAAATGCTCTCAAAATGTCAACAAGTATGTGCTTCAGCTCACAAAGATATCCAGCGGTTGACTTGGAATTTTCATAGTGAGAACTCAACCAAGAAAATGCTATTGCGAAAGAAGCAGCACAATTGCTCACGGAAAGTTGTAAAGACTAAAGTTGAAAAGATTTTAATTCACAGGAAGAGGACTTATTCTCGGTAAGGTAGCAATATTTTTTCCTTTGTCTTGTCATTTCCAAACATGAGTTTGTAAATAAGTCTTTTTAATTGAACGGTAGTAAACTTCGATTTCTTGAAGTTCTGTTTTGATTTTTATTAAGCTTTATGTGTTGCTAGCTTTTAGCGTTTTTATCATAGAGCCGTAGTTTTTCTCGTTCTGAAAATGGTAGTCGATGGGAATTTGTTGAATAATAAAACAATTATCCTGCTCAATCTTGCGGAATATCCCCTGATTTAGCCAACTCGGCCTACGGCCTCGTCGGCTAAGTATCAGGTGATATTCCGCGCGATTTCGCAGGATAATTGTTAAATATATATAGATATATATATATATATACAGTATAACCAACTGCAAATAGTACTGTTTCGGCCTTCTGGGCCTCATCAGTGCAGTGCTGATGCTGGAGTTGAGGTTAGCGGCTATATAGCCACCGCAGATGATTCCACACATGTGGTATCATCGTACCATGTCAGAGTGCTCAAACTAGTAAACTAGTGAGCTACCCACGTGCGCTAGCGACAATGGTACACTCCAGATAGAGTGCCCAATTTGGACATGAAAGCATAGCTTTGTATGCCAAAGAACAATCCTTATATATATCTGACTGGATTTGATAAAACATACCTACAGAAATTTTAGTTGATCTTGAGTTGTTCATGCTGTTCCTGTTTGTTTATTTTTTTTTTGATTTTTTTTTCGGCAATCGCAAAGCATTTATCGGTAAAAATGAACAGAACAGAGTGTTAGGCTATTCAGGCTTTTTTTCTCCCGGACACACTCTACCCCCCCCCCCCCCTCCTCCCTTCCCGGGTAGGGTTTCTCTTCACTCTGGCCCATTCTCTTTCTGTCTCTCTCTCCTACGCAAGTTAACGACATTTTTGAATTGGAGCTGTCTTCGCTCAAACTGAAATGAATAGATCTAGATTTTCAGTTGGCTGCCTTGAGCAAAGTTTTCCTGAAGGCATCATGAAGCCTAGTGACGGAAAAAGTCTTACGATTTGCTGGTAATGCGTCGTCTAATATCTTACCTGCAGTTTGTTTTGCTTTTTGAACTTAACGGGTCTTTGACTCGGGTCCATTTGCAGGGATTGATATTGTGGGCTTTGCTCGAGGTGGTAACAAGTCTTTGGCCTCGGAAAGTAGGTCTTAGGGATCTTTTCTAAGCGGACAGAGCAAAATTGGACTTGAATCTTGGCCTGGCCAAAGACTTAGAAAAATTCTTGTCAAAGGCGGTGGTATAAAGGTGTCCTCTTGAGAATTTGTCTCAACATCCGGGACTTCAATTAGAATGGCGAGCAGAGAAAGAGTTTGTGAAGAGATTTGCCTCGAAAAAGCGTGAGTTTGAATAGTTTTTCGTTTTGTTTTCGTTTTTGCCGCTAGAGGGAAGTTATGTCGTGGCCTTGATGCTTTCAAAGTGTCAATCTGTGTCATTTCCGCTGAAGAGTTGACGTAACATTTACCAGACGTGTCAGTAAATTTTAGCGGGCTGCATTTGTTTGATTATTTGGAACAGTGAATAATGTAGGAATTTGATCAAGTCCCGATTGAAAACGCTGTTTCACTTTGCTTAAGGCTAGTTGTCCTTAGAAAGATAAATTTTAACTCGAACGGGTCGGATTTTGAGTGAGATTTGCAATTTGCAGCCCACCTTCTCAAGAGATCAGAGGTCATGATTAATTTCCTAGTCTGTCAAAAATGTATGTCAGTTTCAGTTGCATTAAAAATTAAACGTGTTTCTTTCCAAACATTTACTCGATTTAGAATTGTCATAATAAGCCCTAATTTGGGGCTGCCTATTGATTAGCAGAGGCCTTAGATGAACAAAGTTGGAAACTGTCTTGAATTTTGTATAGGTATGTTTTTGTAAAATCAGTCAGATATATGTAAACTGAAATGTTATGGTCAAGAGTCCAACTCCAGGATATAGCGTTGTTGGTTTAATCAGCGCTCAACGTCTCGACCACCACGGCCTTCATCAGGAGCACTAGAGGTATATACTTCTCCTCGCGTTTTTCATTGGCCAATCCAATTCCTTCTATCAAAGTTGGAGACTGTTCAATTACTCCGAGTAATGAAGTTAAAGACCTCGGGGTCACACTTGACCGCCATCTAACTTTAAAAACTCACATCAACAATATTTGTCGCTCCGCCTCACGTTCTATTCACCAAATTGGAAAAATTAGGAGCTTTCTATCCAGCTCTGCTACGGAACGTTTTATTCATGCATTTGTTTCTTCAAAACTTGATTACTGCAACAGCATTCTTCTCGGTCTCCCCTCCTATGAGTTAGAGAAACTACAACGGTTGCAAAATACTCAGTTTTGAAGAGTTTACACTAGCTTCCGGTGAAAGAAAGAATTATTTTTAAAATTCTCCTGGTCACGTATAAAATCGTCCATGGCTTTGCTCCAGCCTATTTAAATGAGCTGCTACTTAACTACACGCCTCATCGTTTACTACGATCAAGTAGCTTAAACCTACTGTCTATTCCAAAGACTAAAACGGTTACCTACGGTGACAGATCCTTCTCAGTCATTGCACCAAAGCTCTGGAATGACTTGCCCATTATAATCAAACAGTGTTCCACAGTTGACTCCTTTAAATCGAGATTAAAAACTTTTCTTTTTAACAGTGTCTATAGTTAAATTAGGTAAATAACTTGTTGTAAAAAGAATTGAGACTTCCATGTGTTGTAAAGTGCGTTTTTCAAGCACCTTTTTATTATTATTATTATTATTATTATTATTATTATTATTATTATCATTATTATTATTATTATACTAGTTACAACATTCAAATTTCAAATTTGGGTCAACGGTAAAAATATTTGACATGCCATGACGTAAAGAGCTAAAATAAGACGAAATAAACAATATGGAAATAGGCCATAGGAATATCTAAATGTGGGTAATAAAAATTATACAAGGCTATTAATAGTAGGTTTGAGTCTATGAATCCAATAATTTTCCCGAGCTCTTCTGATATCTCGATTAGGATTTCTAACTTTTTTAATGACAGTTAATTAACAATTATCCTGTGAAATCGCGCGGAATATCACCTGATACTTAGCCGACGAGGCCGTAGGCCGAGTTGGCTAAATCAGGGGATATTCCGCAAGATTGAGCAGGATAATTGTTTTATTATTCAACAAATTCCCATCGACTACCATTTTCAGAACGAGAAAAACTACGGCTCTATGATAAAAACGCTAAAAGCTAGCAACACATAAAGCTTAATAAAAATCAAAACAGGACTTCAAGAAATCGAAGTTTACTACCGTTCACTTAAAAAGACTTATTTACAAACTCATGTCTGGAAATGACAAGACAAAGGAAAAAAAATATTGCTACCTTACCGAGAATAAGTCCTCTTCCTGTAAATTAAAATCGTTTCAACTTTAGTCTTTACAACTTTCCGTGAGCAAGTGTGCTGCTTCGTTCGCAATAGCATTTTCTTGGTTGAGTTCTCACTATGAAAATTCCAAGTCAACCGCTGGATATCTTTGTGAGCTGAAGCAAATACTTGTTGACATTTTGAGAGCATTTAATCGTGGAAAGTTTCTTCCAGAGAGTTAAAATTTACGGAGAACACTGCTAAAACTGCCTCGCTTTTCAACATGGCCGCCAAACAAGCAATGAAAGAAAATGTGCAGTGCACTTCCAAATATGGTCATTTACGTATATCGCAGGATATCTGTCATGTAGGATGACAGATATTGAGGGCTTCCTTACCATATATGGGCATAGTGACAATTTGTTGAATAATAATTTAAGATATTTAATTCCACAGTTTTTAAAGTGCCTGACAGTTGGAATATTTTTATGTGCAGCGTTAATGTCACGGCGCTGTTGATTTGCCCGGCGGTGAATGGGGTTTCTTGTTTCGCCTATATACTGATTATCGCATTTGCTGCATTCGATCAAATATATGACGTTACTAGTTTGGCACGTTGTGCGTTGTTGTAGCGTAAGCTTTTCTCCTGTAGTAGTGCTTGTCACTGTCTGCGTAAAACGTCCATATGTCTTGCAGCATGCACATCTTGTGTCCGCTCCACAGGGCCAGAATCCAGGGCTATGATATTGTGTTGGCGTTTGTTGCTTGTGTTTGTGCGAAAAGTGAATTTTTAGGTTTCTGTTGGTTTTGAAGGAACGGCCACAGATTCTGCAGTTGGTTTCATATGGATTCAGAATGTTTTTATCAATTGGTCGTATTGAATGGTCATTAGAATCATTCTGATCACTGGTGTTAGACGGTGGCAGTCTTTCGGTTTGTTAGCATCTGTGACAAACTTCTCCCTCTTCGATAGGCAACTAGCAGGGTTTCTTTAAAGATGGTCTGGCATTTGGATGATGCGTGTAAAATATGCTGATGATTGTTGAGAATTTTTTGTAGGTTTGGTAGTGCTGGATTGTAAGTCACTACAAGGGGCACACGTTTGGGTGGAGGCATTAAGCTTAGTTTTAAGTGCTTCTTCTCTTGTTATTTTCCTTGCTTTCATTATGCATTCCTTGATCAGCTTATTCTTGTAACCACGTTCAAGCAGTACATTTTGTAGTTCACGTGCCCTTTTCTCAAAGAATTTGTCATTTGAGCAGATGCGACGTACGTAATCTCAGTGCCAGGCTGTAAGGGATGGATGTTTTAGTGTGACGTGGGTGGCAGCTTGTCCAGTTAAGGTATTGTTGGGTGTCCGTTGGTTCCGCGTACAGGTCAGTGCTAATCTTGCCTTTGTCGTTGATTACTTGGACGTCAAGAAAAGGGATATTTGTGGTCGATGTTGTCTGTTCAAATTTGATATGTGGATCAAAAGTGTTACAATGGTTAAAGAATTGTGGCAGTTTTTCTTCACCGTGAGTCATATGAAGAAAATGTCATCTATGTATCTGAACCACGCATGAGAGGTTGATCGGCGGTTTCTCTCAGGAAACGATCCTCTAAATGACCCATGTACAAGTTAGCATAGCTCGGTGCCATTTTGGTACCCATCGCTGTTCCTGTCTACTGGACGAAGTGTTTGCCTGGGAAGGTGAGGCTAGGTTAGAACCAGGTTGATCAAATTTAAGACGCTTTCTCTCTTGTCGTCTGTGAAGTTATGACGGCGCATGAAATGGTCGCATGCTTCCCTGCCACCATCATGTGGTATGTTTGTGTATAAGGATTTGACGTCCCAGGTAACAAACAGTGTTCCTGGTGGAAGTGTGTGATTAGTATTAAATTCCATTAGTTTACGGAGAAAGTCGTTATCGTCCTTGAGATGGGAGGGTAGATTCTCTACAAGCGGGCGAAGTTGGTCATCAACCCACTCAGAGAAGTTTGTTGTAGCAGAGTTGATGGTATTGCAGACAGGCCTAGCTGGACGTGGACGTTGTGGTTTGTGGATTTTGGGTAGGAAGTAAATGTTGCCTGGTCGAGCGTTATCCATTACTAGATAATCTGCGGTAGTGGTGTTAATTACCCCTTTGGAATGAGCCTCTTGGACAGCATCCTTCACTTTGATAACGAAGTCAGATGTTGGGTCGGTGAGTACGTAGAGATAGACCTTATCGCCATTTTCGTCAGTGCCATTTAGTTGTTTGTACGCTTCAGTTAGATAGTCTTTCCTGTTTTGCACTACTACTGCAGCCCCTTTGTCAGCTTGGAAGACTACGATATTTTTGTCACGTATAAGCGTTTTGATAACTTCCCGTTCTAGCCTAGTGATGTTAGATCGCAGCTTGTTATTAGGCGTGTGTTGTAAGACGGCATGTTCCACTGCATTAATGTAACAATCTAAGGCCTGATCTCTGCCAGAACTTGGTGTCCACTTTGATGTTTTCTTGTACGGTGAGTCACTAGTTTGTTCTGTATCTGACTTATCTTCAACCCAGAAATATGCTCTTAAGCGCATTCGTCGGCCACATCTTTTACATGTAATATCTGCTATGAGTTCTGTTTTGTTTACACTTGTCGGTGTTGGTACATACTTAAGGCCCTTACTCAATATGCTGACCTCATGTTCAGATAATTCACGGTCGGAAAGATTGATTACAGTTTTGAGGTCATTGCTACTATTGACCCGGTGTTGTTTACGTCAGTATGGGTTGAGTTGACAGGTCTGGTGTGAGCGGATGGGATTACTGAGCTATTGATACCCTTTCTTGTCTTGTCACGATTGAAGTGGAAGACGCAGTGTAGTTTGTTTGACGAGAGGCCGAGGTTGGATGTGAATTGCGTGGATTATGTGTTCGTCTTCTGGGGTTGTGAGTACTTTTTCTTTTATGATTCTTAGGAGCTGATGTAGTTGATTGATTGTGTTCTGGGTGTAATTCAGGGTGATCGCGTGAGACATCTGAGGCTGGGTTGGGCGAGTTAACTGAACTATCACAGTTGTTGCGATAATTGTCCCATATAGTTGTAGGCGATAAAGGTGTTTTTGTTCGATCGTCATCGTGTTTTTGAAAAGCAATGTGCTTGTCTAGTTTTTGCTGTTTCCTGTAAGTCAGAGAGGCACGGGTGTTTTCGTTCTGTGATTGCAGCCAGAGCTTAATTTCAAGAAGTTGTGATGGTGACAGTTTATCACTAAGATATATAAGATATATCACTAAGATATATTGAAGTTATTACCGAAATTTCGTAGCAGTAAGGTAGAAATAAGACATTTTAACAACACGACTCATCGTTTAAGCTTTGAACGCATGTTTCGGATAGTTCAGTATCCATCGTGAGTTCATGGATGATCACAGATTTGAAACTGACGATGGATAATGAAGTATCTGAAACATGTACTCAAAGCTTAAACGAAGTGTCGTGTTTTTAAAATGTCTTATTTCTATCTCACTGCGACGAAATTTCGGTAATAACTTCAATCTGAGGAAAAAATGAGGACACCTTTTAACTGTCAGTGTTTGACAGCTCATATGGGGATAACTTAATTAGCTCTAAAAGTCAGGCCGAATTTAATTTCCTCCATTTAATGGCTTCAGTGTCCATCTACTAGCTGTTTCTGTTTATTCGTACTTTGGCGATGTAAGTAGCACGTTTTACAGTGTTTTAACCACAATTCTAGTCGATTGCTGGACGTTTGAAAGGTCAAATGGATTCAGTAATGAGTCGCTAACGTTTTTGGTGACCAGGTTTGACTCATGTTATTGACTTGGCGTGTTTAGAAAGTCGACAGGAACCAAGAAACTTTAAACGGGTATACTTTATTATAGTTTGGTTTTTGTTTGTTTGTTTGTTTGTTTGTTTGTTTTTTGTTTGAATGGGGAAAGTAGTCCAGGCCATTAAATGTGACTATAACGAACTGGGGCTATTCCGGCATTTTTCTTTACTTGTAATCGGTGAGTCTCTGTTTAATTTTTTGCTCTGTTACAGTTTTACACTGTTGCTGTTTTATTTGTTTTGTTTTGTTGTTGTTTTTTTTTGTTTTGTTTTTTTTGTAACCTCGAAATTGAACGAATGCTTGTTAATGGAATAAGAATAAATGAAAATAGTCGGTAACGAAGAAAAGCTGCAAAACTCTGTTAGGGTATGTTTTCGTTATATTACCATAACGTTATATCATGATAATTGTGCAGCTTTTGTTCGCAACCGGCCGCTTTTGTTGTGCTTTGTTCTATTTCTAAGGTTTCACTTAATCCATAAATAACAAAGCCCGTAACAAACCAGGCTGGAAATTTTAGCCCGGGCTGAAACTCTCTTCATGTGATCGCAAACGTCTTTTTAAAAAAAAATTTGTTCAGGAAGCCTGAAATCTCAGCCCGGCTAACCGGGCTGAAATTATATACACTAAAATAATCGCCCAACAACCCGAAGGGCGCTTGTCTTGTGGTAAGTACAAAAATTTTACCCATCTTTTGTTTCCCATTTACTTCCAAAATGCCGCTTTCACTTAGGAACTTTAAAAGCTGGCATAGCTAACCTGAGTTTTGTCAAAAATAATCAATATCGCCCTAAATTTAGAAGTAAAAATGCCGCCTTTTAATCTATTAGAAGGCGTGCTACATTTCATCAGTTGCATGCAAACGCAAAATAATTGGCTATCTCTAAAATAGGGAACGGGGAATCGAGGAACGGGGAATCGAGGAACGGGCAACGGGGAATCTCTAAATTAGGGAATCTCTAAAACGGGGAATCTCTAAAATAGGGAATCTCTAAAATAGGGAATCTCTAAAACGGGGAATCTCTAAAATAGGGAATCTCTAAAATAGGGAATCTCTAAAATAGGGAATCTCTAAAACGGGGAATCTCTAAAATAGGGAATCTCTAAAACGGGGAATCTCTAAAATAGGGAATCTCTAAAACGGGGAATCTCTAAAATAGGGAATCTCTAAAATAGGGAATCTCTAAAACGGGGAATCTCCAAAATAGGGAATCTCTAAAACGGGGAATCTCTAAAATAGGGAATCTCTAAAACGGGGAATCTCTAAAATAGGGAATCTCTAAAATAGGGAATCTCTAAAATAGGGAATCTCTAAAACGGGGAATCTCCAAAATAGAGAATCTCTAAAATAGGGAATCTCTAAAACGGGGAATCTCTAAACTAGGGAATCTCTAAAATAGGGAATCCCCAAAACGGGGAATCTCTAAAATAGGGAATTTCTAAAATAGGGAATCTCTAAAACGGGGAATCTCTAAAATAGGGAATCTCTAAAACGGGGAATCTCTAAAGTCGAAACTCTCTAAAATGGCAAACCTTAAAATGATAGCATCGGTTGTTTAGAAGCTCAGCTTAGCGGGGGTAAAGGTCAAGGTCGCGTTCTATGACTGATTGATTTCGATTACTTCAAGGGCGACCTTTTATTTCAGGAACGGCGCTATTTGAGAGCCATTTCTGATGATTGCCAGTTCATTCATTCATCGCATTTTCAAGTTTACAGATCTTGGGTTCAGCTTGTAGTCATCGAACTTGTGATCATGTGGTCATTCTTTTCAAACGCGCAGAGTGAAATCAATGGCCCATGAAGCGGGCCAAAAAAATCCCCCCCTCAAAAAACGTCCGAGGTCGATACTAACTATGATTGTCGGCAGGGAAACAAATGGGATCATCAGCTGGGTTGTGAATTTCAGAGTTCGCGTTATGTAAATCTCTGCTTGAAAGACGCACTAATAAATTACCTCCAACCGCTGTGATGCGGCTGATATACCCCTGCTTATCTATCTGATCTATACTCAACGGGCCTGTGGAGCCAGGGTAGCATCTGTGAGGCTTACATATACACGTGAACGTGAAAACGTATTTATTGTAATCGCCAGAGCCTGTATAGCTTACTTGAGCAGATCGACTCATTCGGCAACCTGAAGCGCAAAGCATAAAGGTTGATTTCCACTGTTACGTAAATTTTACGTGCGTGCGGGCGTGCATTTAACTGGCTTTACGTGCGTAAACAAAATTAGAGACGATGAATGAACGGCTTACGTAAACGTAAAAAGGTAACTTGCTAAATCAAGTTCGGATCTTTAAGCAGCGCTTCCACTATTAAATTTGTAAAGCAACTGTAATCTGTTTATGGTGACTGCGAAGACGGAATCGAATGGAACCAAACATAACGAAAAAGGAATAAAACGAAACAAAACGGAAAAACGAAAAAGAAACGGAAATTAATTTCACGTACGTGAAATTATTAAGCTACTAAAATTTTTCTTAAAATTTCACGTACGTAGCCTGCGTACATACACCAATTATGGGAAGGAATAATTCATGTCTGCACGCAAACGATGTCGGAAATTAAAATATCGCACGTGCACCGGTACCACAATTTCAGTTTTGGGAAAGTCTGATCAATGTCGTCTCCTCTGCATTTGGGTAATCACGCAACGCTCCTTCGTGACGACCCAAATAACGGCTACATAGACTCTGCTGAACAAAAATGAAGGCCAGCGAGTATAGATCGTAAACACTTCAGGAAGAGTACCAGCAAAAATCTGTAATGACAAACATAGCAGCAAGGCTGATCTGACTACGTAGAAAGATTTGACTTTGCAAGACATCAACATGACACTTTGATAGAACTTCAACAGAGCTGGGTTTCAGCCGTAGACAGTTGTTTCGCTCTTCTTTAGCTCATCAGTACGGAGTAAGTTGTTCTGGATGCGGGTTCTGGATCGGCGTGCAAGTGAAACGCTGAGTTAAGAAGAAAATTACCCGCCGTGGAAAGTATGGCAGCTGAAGAAAGTTTGTGGAAATTCAACAGAGTTAACAAATTGCGGAAAAAGGGTTGCTTAATACATCCAAATGTCTAGAGGGAAATAAGTTTTGCGAAATTCGATAAGCCCCACAGACATAAATAATTACGACGCCTTCCCATAACGCGAACTGACCGAACTAAACGTCAAAACCCAACTGGTATTCGCTGTTTTCTACTACCGGCGATCATAAATACATCACCAACCAGAGAACCGTTAAAACGAGAAACCAACAAACTGCTGGTGGTCGCAACATTCATACCCCATGAACTTGACCTTTTGACCCCCCTGAGCTGAGTTTCGAAAGGACCGCTGCGAGAAGTTTTTGTTTTAGGGATTCCCCGTTTTAGAGATTCCCTATTTTAGAGATTCCCTATTTTAGAGATTCCCCATTTTAGAGATTCCCTATTTTAGAGATTCCCTATTTTAGAGATTCCCCGTTTTAGAGATTCCCTATTTTAGAGATTCCCTATTTTAGAGATTCCCCGTTTTAGAGATTCCCCGTTTTAGAGATTCCCTATTTTAGAGATTCCCTATTTTAGAGATTCCCTATTTTAGAGATTCCCTATTTTAGAGATTCCCTA